>JALMQS010000095.1:0-442686 GCA_024734495.1 Forficula auricularia | reverse complement strand
AATAACCATTCTACATTGGATTTTTGACGTATTGGTTTTTATTGGTAGCCATTGCTGAAGACATGGAGGAATCGACTTAAAATCAAAAATAACGATCGATTCTTATCTAATACTAGAGGAATAACCTTATTGCATTCCATTTTTGATGTTTTGACTATTAATGGCAACCTCTACTGAAAACGTGGAAGAATCGACTTAAAATCAAAAAGACTAAATTATTTTATGACAAACAACTCAAGCTTGAGAATAAGAGAATTTTTTATAAATAGATTGTATTGTATATACTTGTGTGTATTTCAAAATGAATAATAATTGTAATTTTCAATTCTTCACTTTTTTTATTTACCCCTTAATGATAACAAGTGGATTTTTAATACAATTTAAATATTTGTTTCATCTTATTTGTTATGAGTGTATATTGCAGTTAAATAGAATCTCAAATTATATCTATTTAAGACTTTATAATAAAACACTCATATTTATTCTCTGTAACTAATAAAACATCAATAAAGCAGCCACTTGGGGGTCCAGGGGCGAAGCCCCTGCTAGCAAAAGCCCTTGAAGCTAGTATTTAATAAAATTAATTATAATCATGTAGGGGGAGGGTGGGTTAGTTTCTGCATTTTTAGACTCCTAGGGCCACACTGATTATGTATACAAAATGTGGTTGAGCTTGGTAAATGGCCAAGATTTTCATTTTTTGACCCTCCACCCCCCCCCCCCCATTTTGGGCGGTTAGTTTTTAAATTTTTATACTTCTGGGGACCCACTGATTATGTATACAAAATTTGGTTGAGTTTGCTCAAACGACCTAGATTTTTAATTTTTAACCCCCCTCCGTCCCGCAAAATTATAGTTTGCACACGGGCGGATGAATGGCTATACATGATACAATTTGATTACCTAAAGGAAGGTTTTGGTTGCATATTTTTTCCATCTATATATTTAATAGTAAGTTCTTATATTAATTCTAAAGAAAAATGTTACAGTTACGTTAGAATAATGCGTTTTATATAAAAGCTTAGTAGCAAAGAATCTTCCTGTTTTTTTTTTAAGAGAAACATTTTCAAGATAAAAACAACACTTGAATTGAATTTCCTTAACCGTGCGGGGGGGGCGGGGGGCGGGGGGCGGGGGGGGGGGCTTTTGAATTTATTACTTCATTAAAAACAAAGGAAGTCAAATCAGAATGAGATGGCCTTTTCAAATACACGGATGGTCTGGTTATTGTTTTTCCGTTTTGGGTTTACTAATAGAAAATAAACATTTTCGTTCAGACGAAAAATAATATTGATACGAGTTTGAGGGATGATAGAAATCTCTGTGGTGAGGGGGGGGTCTGTCGGACACCCCCCCCCCCCCCCTACTCTAGCCTATCTCAACGATATTTAGAAATTAAAATTCATATTCTCTGGACAATAGTCAGGCAAATAAAAAATGAAAAAAAGCAATCAAAAGATGAGGCTACGGGTAGATTCAAATCAAGTTTAATTTAAAACGATCGCGTTTTTTTTTTAAACGAATAAAAAAAGCAGATTTATTAATCTCAAGTATGAAAACATCTCGTAAG
Organism: Forficula auricularia; assembly: GCA_024734495.1. Classification (NCBI taxonomy): domain Eukaryota; kingdom Metazoa; phylum Arthropoda; class Insecta; order Dermaptera; family Forficulidae; genus Forficula; species Forficula auricularia. The sequence continues at coordinate 441,116 of JALMQS010000095.1, read as the reverse complement.
AAGAAGAAGATCAGGCGTCAAATTGAGAAGAGAGAGAGAGTTTTTTTCCTCCGCCGAGGGGGAGAAGAAATATGTCACATAGAATTAAAATTAAATGCTCTGAGGAGTTATATTTTCGATTTTGTTTTCACGAATGTGATTATGCGAAAGCTTATAGAGCTTTAATATAAATTATTTTATGTCAAATAAAACTCTCGTTATACATTCTACTATGTATATAGGGTGGTCCAGAAAGAAATTCATTTTTGAAATCATCATCATCATTGAGTATACAGTCCTAAGACTGGTTTGATGCAACAATCCGTCCCCACTCGACTCTGTCCCCCGCCAGCTGTTTGACCTCTCTAAATGTCTGGCATCCCATATCCCCAATTATTTGGTTGAAATATTCTAATCTGGGTCTTCCCTTCCCCTTTCTTTCCCACCTCCCCTCCAATATATCATCCCCTAAGCAGTCCCCCATGTCTCAGTGTGTGCCCCATCATCTGACCTCTTCTCTTCTTCAGACTCTTCCACAAGGTTCTTCTTTCTCCGATTCTTCCAAGAACTTCTTCATTTGTAATTTTATCCATCCATTTGATATTCATCATTCTTCTGTAGCACCACATTTCCAAAGCCTCTAATCTGTTTCTCTCCGCTTTTCTAATTGTCCAGGTTTCACACCCGTACCCATAGCAATGCTCCATACATATGTCTTCAATAGCAACTTCCTGTTTTCTAAGCTGATTGAGGAGGAACATAGAGAGTAGTTTTTGTTTTGAATTAAACCCCATTTTTGCTTGGGCAATTCTTGATTTAATTTCGTTTTCGCTCCTCCCATCCCATGTTATTTTACTTCCTAGGTAGTGGAATTCCTTAACTCCTTCTAGGTTTTCTTGGTTAATTTTGATGCATTCCTGTCTCGTTTGTTCTTTTTTTGTACATACTAGGACCTTGGTTTTATTCTCGTTTATTTTCATTTTGATTTCTTCTATTAGGATTTGTTATTGTTGTTGTAACTTTGGCTACAAGATCACTGTGGACCCTTCCACGAGTCTCCATTAACTTATTAGGATTTGGTTAATTCCATTCAGGGCGTCCTCTAATTCTTTTTTATTGCTTCCTAGAAGGGCAATGTCATCGGCAAATCTTAACATAGCGATCTTTTGACCTTGGATTTCTGATACCTGTATCAATTTTGTCTTTGAATTCTTTAATCGCTTCTTCTATGTATAAGTTGAAAATCATGGGTGACAGCACACATCCTTGTCTTACACCTTTTTTTATTTTGGCTTCTCTTTGTTCATCACCAATATTTATAATTGCCTTCTGGTTTCTTAGCATTTATAAGAAAAATATTGAATTATAAAATATAAATAAATAATAGTACTAATGAAAATCCTCAGAATGTAGTCTGAATTTGAACTTGATTTATGAGGTTGGTACGCCTGTATTTAGGCAACCGATTGAGCGTAGAAGTTTGAAAGCTGCGTAAGAGCATGGCGAGTCCGATTGAATGTTTTAGAGCAGGGGTGTCCAACCTTTTTGGCTTACACGGGCCGCATTTGAAAGAAACACAAATGTCTCGGGCCGAATATAAAATTTACTAATTCCATAGATATTTGATAATCAAATCGGTTGTCTGTAAAGCCGGTTTACTGACGATAGTTGAACATAACAACGTCATAAGAAAATACTGATGGAATGGTATTTTCTTATGACGTTGCCACGTTCAACTATCGTCCGTAAACCGACTTTACAGACAACCGATTTTTCTCCATCTATTGCGCAGCTAACTTTGTTCTTTTTCTTCCTCTTCGTCGTGAGTGGTGTATTTATCCTTTCCATCGAAAATCTCCTTCCCTCTCGTTCTATCTAATTTAAAAGCGCGCGCTCCATCTTGCGCATTCATTTATCTCCTTCTTGCTTGGTCATGAGTTTCTCCCTCTCTCTGTCCTTTTATAAAAAAGGCCCCCTCGTTCCCTAGGTTTTTCTTAGTTTTTAAAAAAATCTATAATTATTTAGGATAGATCACTTGTTGAATGTCCATCAGAAGAAGTTGAAAATAGACAGGACACTTAGTAAGGGTTTATATTTATATATATATATATATATTAATTAATTAATAGATAATAATGAATTTTTTGTGTCTATGTTACCTGATATCTTCGCCAATTGTGAACCGATTTTGATGATTTTTTTGCATTGGGTTCAGGATAGGTTCCGATTGGTCCCGTTTTTTTTCATTGGTATTGGACCTTTTTTTATTATGGTTGTTCAGGCATAACTTTTTTGTTTATGAACCGATTTTAATGATTCTTTCTGCGTTTGGATCAGTATAGCTCCAAGATAGTCAAGATGCCAACTATTATGTTTATTTACTTTATGTACGTTTAGTGAAACTTTTCGCCACGTGGACCGATTTCGATTATTCTTTTTTTATTGGAAAGGTACTTTGGGGTGGTCCTAATATTAATTTGGCCAAGTTCTGATGATATGGTCAATAACGAGAATAAAGTAAATCTCCAATTCTTATGACCAAATAATCGCAATTATAATAAATAAAATCTTTTTTTAATAAAAAAAATCTTAAAACATTCATTTAAAACCCGCAAACGTTTTCGAGAGAATTTCTCTATTTATGAATTGAATTTATTATCATTTTCTGATGGGAGGGATTGGAAGACAGAGATTGAACCAATCGACTTGATTGGGGAATAATGGAATTGAAATAATTATCGGAAAAGAGGTGTTTTATCTAATTAGATTTTTTCCTCTTATTAAAAACAAGGACTAAAGATGAATAAGGACACTCGATGGTGGAGAAGTAATCTCCGGAATCGAAGCAAAATACAATGTATACATTAATTAATGTAAAATAATTGGTTTAATAAAACGTTTGATAAGAATAAAATTAATAATGTATTTTCTGATGGGGAATGAATATGGAATTGAAATAATTATCGGAAAAGAGGTTTTTTATTTAATTAGTTTTTTCCTCTTATTAAAAACAAGGACATCATTTCGATTCATTCTCCTGACGCTTTCATACGAGATGCATGCAAGGTATTATATTAAGTCACTATTAATAACATCACTAAAAAGAAAAAATAAAAATAATTTTTATAAAAAAAATAAAACCGACTTCAAAAAATTAAATGCAACAAAAAAATAATAATAATAACTTAAAAACCTAAAAAGTATAAAAATAATTAGTCTAATTTAGTTACGACTAAACGACGAAAATGTTACATGAAATCACTTTTTGAAGTCGGTGGCAAACAAACTATATAAGCGAGCTTACCCGCCAAACGTACTAAGTAAGATCCGTCGAGTGGGATTCATAAAATGTATATTTTTGGCACCGACTTCAAAAAGTGATTTCATGTAAATATTTCGTCGTTTAGTTGTAACTAAATTAGATAATTATTTTATACCTTTTAGTGCATTTTATTTTATTTTTGAGTTCGTATTATTTTATTTTGTTACAATAAAAGGGGAAATGACTCAATAGAGGGGAAATAATATTTTTAAAACCCACTAATATTTAATGACAAATAAAATTTATTAAAATTAGTAAATTTAAATTATTTCAATAACATCTACGACTAAAGAAGTTTCACTTCCCCCGTGAGCTTATGTGGATGAGGCTCACACATATTTTTTAGTTATAACTCGAGTTCTAATTGAGCTGAAAATCAAGTGGTAATTTGAAAATCAAAGAGGAAACTGTTTTCTATTAGATCAACAAAATATTTCTGTTTAATGTTTAATGGGACTCGAAAATAGGTCAAAATGGCCTTTTTCTTAGTTTTGACCGATAATATTTCAAAACTCTGAAGTGTTGTAAAAAATCTGGAAATTGCATAATAATCAGCGTAAAAAATACTGGAATTCATTATAGGTTTACGGATACAAATTTTTGTTTAATTTTTGTCCAGCCTTGTAGAGATAAGATATTGCTCGTGTATGTCTAAAGAGAAAGAGGTAGATAAGTAGATCTGGATGGGTAATGAGATGCTCCATTTTATTACCCATTTGTTGAGGTTAACAGTCCATTCATTCCATTGGGATTCAAACCACACTATTACTAACGTTAGATTAAATGTTTTAATTTCTTAAAGGAATCTCTCACGTGAAAGAAAGAAAAAAGAAATCAATGCTGAGGTCACGTAGCGCCGTGTTGGTCCACGTCTCACCTCTAGACACGTGACCCCCCAACAGAGCACCACGCAATTTCTTTCAAACGTTTATTGCTTTTTGAAATAAATAAATAAATAAATGTTACCATGGATAAATTAATTTATTATTATATAACTTTTCGCTTATATATTTATTCTCGAGAAATGACTATCATATTTTCTTTTGTAAAAACATCACAGATTATAATATTAAAAAAAATAATTATTGCTATAAGAGAGGTTTAAGCCACTTTATATTGAGTGTCATCATCAGCCTTAGAACATTATTATATATATAATAGTACAGATTAATTTGTAGCAACGCTGACTTAATTCTGCCGACAGGGGGCGCTGATGCCGTCAGTATATTTGTGTTTTGAGTCGAGATAAGTCTAGGCAAATTTGAAATATAATTGTAATTTTAAATCGAATTTTGAAATGAAAGACTCCAATTTATTTTAAATTAAGAAACATTAAATATATTGATAATTATTCCTACGCCCCCCGCCCCCCTCTCACCACTCAAAAATTAAATATTCAATTCGCTTTTCTTTGCGCACAGAAGAAGAAAATTAATCACATCTTATTTGATTTATATTTTATATATTATTTGTTTATTTTTTTATAATTTGCCACTTTTTTATAATTTTTTAAAAATCTAAATTTTGTTATTCTTATTTTTTTGATTTTTACAAAATTGAACGACTTAAGACACGCATGCCCATATGAGTTTCTCATGGCAATACTGGAGGGAGCAGCCTGTCATACAAACAACACCTGATCTCTTTTAAATATTTTGAGCCCTCACACGATACCACTTATTTAAATAAATCTATTTCCACACAAAAAATATCACAATGCTGTAGATTATAGAGAAAAAAAATACTTCCAGTATTCATATCTAGAGCCTCATTTCTGTAGCTGTGTCAGGACGAAATGAGGCGAAACTTTTAAGAGACTATGTATTTTCGGGAGTTTACAGGTATACATTTGGAGTGTGGTTTTTTAAGAGGAATAAAATTTTTGGACCGAGACGCCGCCCGCCAGGGCACCAGCTCCGGAGGGCCGAGTTGAGGGCGTGCCGAAGGCACGCACGAAAAGCTCGTCTTAAAAATATTAATGTAAAGGTATTCTGAAGGAAGACACTTTACTTAATTATTTTTAAATACTTTAAATATAATTATTTAAATAACATTAAAGTTGTTATAGGGAAATAAGGATCTATATTTTTAAGCAGATAATTTATATTTTATCCCCAACGTTTCGTCAAATTTGTTGACTTCTTCAGGTCTCAAATACACTACGGTGCAAAAAAATCGGACCACCAATAAAACCTTTATTAAATACCAAATTATTTTTAAATTTTTTTACAAATATTCATATAATTTGTTCTATTAAATCTAAACTAACATATTCAATAACAAGCTGTTATAGTTTGTGAATTTATAAAAAAAAAATAAATAAAATTAAATTAAAAGATACAATTACAAATCATCCTACTTTTCTCAATATTATTTTAATTTAAATAAAATTTTAATAAAAGATCAAATTCCATTTGAAATTTCAATATAATGAATAATTTCGAATTAAGCAAAATTGATAGAAAGAGATAAAAATATACAAAATGGATATTTCTGAAGTTCAAGAGTTCAAATTGTGTGCACCTAATTAATCAAGGGCTAAGTCAAGCACAAGTGGACAAGACACTTTCAATAAGCCGTTTTTCAGTAAATATATAGTTACTTGTAAAAAAATTAAAAATGATTTAGTATTTAATATAGTTTTTATTGCTGGTTCGATTTTTTTGCACCTAGTGTAGTTAATTTCCCTGCATATTTGTCATTTTTATAACTATTCTTTCTGCAAGTAATCAGAAAACTTTTTCTTTTTTAAAACTTAAAAATATCTTTCTTTGTTCTTTTCTATATATGGTATACCAAAAATTTTCAATCTCATTGATGTTGATAACTTGCCATGATATGTTGTACTAAGAAAGAATAATTATAAAAATGACAAATGTTCAGGGAGGTTAACTAATTGAGCTCTGAAGAAGTCAACAAAGTTGACGAAACGTTGGCAATATAATATAAAGTTGAAAGTTTTTGCCGAGAGTGGCAGAATTTTTATATATTGAAGGAGACATCATAAAAGAGTGTGTCTGCTGCTGGAATTATAATTTTTTTATTTATTTATAACGAGACTATAGTTAATAATATAGTTAGTATAGTTAATTTCTTAACCTAGCCACATGAAAGATGTTAACCTTCATTCATAAATTAATTCCTGTGAATCCATTGTAATAGACTGATGAAGAGGGCAAAGCTCAGAAACTATAGTCTCGTTATAAATAAATAAAATTTATAATTCCAGCAGAAGACACACCCCTTTTATTGTCTCTTCAATAATATAAAGTACCTGGAGGCACCGAGCGATGCTCGGTAACTTCATCCTTCAGTTAAAACCTTATATTTTAATATTATTTTTTAATTTAAAAATTCTGATAAAAAGGTCGATTTTTATTTGAGAGCCGTTTTCAAATTAAAAAAAAAATACAAATATATATAGTATTCGCCCACTTGTACCCCCCCCCCGCTTGGCCCCACCGAAACCTCGCCCTACCCCGGATCCCCCACCACTGCACCCACCTCCTGCACCTGTTTTGATTCAACCATATGATTCATTTTTATTCATCCAATTGTTAATAAATAAAACCTAGCAAAATGTGTTGTTTTTCCAGAAAATTGAGACCTGCTTATGCGAAATATATTTTTAAATAAATTCTTGATTATTTTTTATTCTATTAAATAAATAAAGTTCTTTATAAAAACAATTATAAAACGTTTATTAATATTTCTAACGTTTTAGGTTGAACAAAATATGTTAAAATCCACAATCACAATACTTCTTCAAGGCCTTTTAGAACAATGAATTAAGGCAACCCATTGTCTGCCTGGGTACAAAGGAAAAGGGAAACCTTTTTTAAACCCTAAGAATGGGATTTGTCTACCTGAGAATAATTAATTTGATTACGAAAAAACCCATCAAAAACAATTTTGTCGAAGATGAGACCGTGACAGATCGAATTGTCACCCTGAAAACCCCCTAACCCGTCAATTTCATCAAAATCGGTAGAGTCGTTTTCAAAATAGAACCAAGATACAAATATATAAACAAATAAATATACAATTTTTTTGCTCCGTTTAATAAGAGTAGATTATCTGCATAAAAAATATAGTCCTTATTTCCGTATAACAACTTAATAATATAATCGATGGACATAAAATAATCAAAATAATTAAATAATATTATAATTCAATATATTTAAATATTAAATAATTTTAAATAAACTCACCCCATGAACAAAGTGATAACTTGAAGTTACTGTAATCCGCAAATCAACATCCGTCCGAAAATGTCGTCCAATGTTTTTATATATACTTGAAATTCTGTATGAAAAAATGTTTCTGTTTTTTGAGAGAATATGAGAATAAAACTTGAAAGCTAACTTTGTAGAAAAAAGGATTTTACAGAAAAATACCTTTAATTAATTAAATTGGCAAATTCTAAGAGTAAACAAATATTTGTAATGATCTATTAGTGGAATGGCAAAATGAAAAAAACTAATTTTATTAAACGGTATATTGAATAAAAATGTACGCACATTTTTATTCAAACGACCACCTGAGAATAATTATTTCACTAATAAAAATCCATCAAAAACAAATTGAAGTCTGTGAGATGAGACCGTGACTAGGTCGAATTATTGTCAACCGAAAACCCCCTAACCCCGCGAACTTCGTCCAAAGCAGTTAGAGCCATATGCGAACTGACTAAGTATATCTATATATATATACAAGAATTGCTCGTTGACTATAATAAGATACTAGTACTTGGAGCCACCGAGCCGATGCTCGGCAACTTTTTGCTTCAGGTAAAAGTTTTATATATTAATATTATTTTTAATTTAAAATTCTGGTAAAAACCACACCGTCACTGCACACCAACCCCCGCACCCCACCTCCATGCACCACCCACCCCCACCCCCAGTTTTTGCATTTCTAATTTTCTAGTGGCCCACAGATTATGTATATATAGGTATATAAATAAATTCCGTATAATTATTTTTTTTAATTAAATAACAATTTATCGAGTTTTATAATAATCAATTAAATTGGCAAATTCTAATATATAATCATATTTTTATTAACTCTTTGTGGGATTTAATACTCGAATTTATAATCAATTAAATTTTTTTTTTTTTTTATAAATTTTATTAAACCAATTATTTTACATTAATTAATGTATACATTGTATTTTTGCTTCGATTCCGGAGATTACTTCTCCACCATCGAGTGTCCTTATTCATCTTTAGTCCTTGTTTTTAATAAGAGGAAAAATCTAATTAGATAAAAAAACCTCTTTTCCGATAATTATTTCAATTCCATTATTCCCCAATCAAGTCGATTGGTTATCCTTCATCTCCTCATCTTTCAAATCCATCAATTAAATTGTTTTTTTTTTTTTTTATAAATTTTATTAAACCAATTATTTTACATTAATTAATGTATACATTGTATTTTTTGCTTCGATTCCGGAGATAACTTCTCCACCATCGAGTGTCCTTATTCATCTTTAGTCCTTGTTTTTAATAAGAGGAAAAATCTAATTAGATAAAAAAACCTCTTTTCCGATAATTATTTCATTTCCATTATTCCCAATCAAATCGATTGGTATTTCCCCATCTCCTCTCCAATCAAATTAAATTGTTATAATTTTAATATATATATATATAATAATTTGCTATAACCTATTAGTGGGTTTTAAAATTAAAAAACCAATTAATAAATAAAACATAATTGAAAAAAATGTAAATAAACTTTTTTATTGAGATTTTTATCTATCAATAATTACTTTAATTAAGAAAAGATCAATTAAGATGAAATTTGTCGAGGTCCAGACCTAGCCAGATCGTTTTCTCATCCTCAAAACTTGTTAATAGAATTTGTTTCATCAAAATCGGTAGAGCCGTTTTCAAAATAGAACTAGATACAAACAAATATATAAACAAACAATTTTTGTTCGTTTAATAAGAGTGATATTTTCATCTACAAATCTAGTAAGGATTTAAGGGATGGGTATTATAAGGACCCGCCCCGTTAGTGAGTACTCTCATAAGTAATCTGGGCACCAGATTTAAATTAAACAGGACATTGGTGTGAAATTCCTAATTGAATTAATAATGCTATTAATCAGAATTAAAGAAGATTAGTTAGTAAGGTGGTTTTTTTTAAATCCTCTCTCGAATTGTTTTTTTATTTCCGTTTCGACCATCAAGCCGACCATTCCATTCATCCATTCGTTCGTTGGTTGTGTGTACAAGGGAATTAATTAAATTTAAATTTAATTGGAATATATTCACAACATACACGTCACATTAAACACAGCTGCTGAATGCTGTGGATGGGATGCTTTAAAGCAGCTTTATCAGAAACTACCGAGGAGTTCTCGAAGCTAATTTCTTAATTAAAATAATAATGCAAAGACGTTATTATTACAAGTAGTAACAATGGTATTATTATAAGGAGCTCTATAAGTTGACAAAATATTAAGGTGCTAGATGATCAGCTTAGAGATCGATTAATTGCCACGATTTTCACAAATTGCTTCATATTTACTTTTTAAATTCATCCCCTCCTCATAAATAGTCACGGAATTTCGAAATAAATTCGAATAAAAATATAACTTATTATATTAAACGAGCAATTCTTGTATATATAGAATCAGTTTCTCGAAAACGGCTCTAACGATTTGGATGAAATTCAAACATTAGGAGGTTTTTGTTTTGACATTTCGATCTGTCACGGTCTCATCTTCGGCTAAGCTTGTCTTTGTTAATTGAAATAATAATTCACACGTGGTTGTTTGAATAAAAATGTATAATTAGATCTTTATTCAATTTCATTTTAATTATTTATTGGTTTTTTAATTTTATTTCACATTAAATAGGATATCTATATATATAAAATTAAGGTTTTGTCTGCACATTGGTCCAAATCACGCCAAATTTTGGTTTCACACGTTTCAAGCAAAGTTATGAACGAAAACACCCCTAACAAAATTCCCGCCTGTTTCAGTGGTTTCCGAAAAGTCGCTTCACAGATTCACGTAAAAACGGCTGAAGGGATTATTATGAAATTGCATATTTACATCAGATGTCTTCTGAACTTACGTTTTTAGCTATATAACGTTTTGATATTTTGACCCCAGAAGGGGTTTGGGGGCGCACGAATGAAAATTATCAAATAACTCCTAAACTATTAACCCTACGGCAAATTTTATAATAAACAAAGTTGTAGGGAATGTGATTTCTGACAACTTTGTTTAAAAAAATTTCCCCAAAAACCCACCCAAAAGGGGGGAGGGGTGAAAAAATATAAATTCTTGCCCTTGGAGCAAACTCAACCAAATTTTGTATACATAATCTCTGGGCCTCTAGAGAGCTAGAATGCAAAAACTAACCAACCAAAATGGGGTGGGGGATCAAAAAATGAAAATTCTTTCTCTTGGGCCAAACTCAATCAAATTTTGTATACATAATCTGTGGGTCACTAGAAGGCTAGAAGTGCAAAAACTGGGTGCGGGGGTGGAATGGGGTGGGGTGAGGAGTGAGGGCTGGGGGTCCAGGGGGCGTGCCTCCTGGCTAGCAAGAGGGCCGCCGAAGGCGGGCCTTGCAGCTAGTATCAAATATTATTATCCTGTCCTGAAAATCCTAAATATCTATAAATCTAAGAGTTTTATCAAAAAAGTGGTCTAAGTACACGTTCAAGTCAATAAAATTTTATTTGAATTATAGCAAATTTAATCTAGTTTAAAAGAGTTTGTCGAAAACGTGCCCTTCATGGTTAAAATGGGAAAAAATCGAAAAAAGTGCGAGTCTTAGGGATATTCAAAAGTGATCCCGGGGGGAGCTGTTTCTTTGGATCCGGATAAAAAATAAATTGCATTATTTTTAATCGAAGCGAAATTTTCTTTAATTTATATTAAAACGGTTATTTACAAAATATGGACCGTTTTCGAGTTATAAGGGAATAGCTGGAAAAAAGTCAGAAAATTTCGAGGTTTTTCGGCCAGTATAAGTTGCCCGCCACACTTTCCAGATCGTAAACTTAGATTTGACATACCAAACGATCCTAGAAAAAAATATCCCCCCCCCAATCAATGTAAGCTGAAACCCCCCCCCTATTTACTGAGCTAATATGTTTAATCAAGAATTATGTTGTTTTTTTAATTTCTTAAAGTACCTATTTGTATTAATAAAAAGAATTCCCACTAAATATTTTACTTTGAATATTGATCCCCCCCCCCCCCCAAGAACATTTTTCTGATTACGCCACTGATTCTATAAATATACAAGAATTCAAGAATTGCTCATTGAATAATATAACATATAAACAAATCTTGTTATCTTGGAAATAATATTAAAAATGGATACCCCCCCTCGCACATTTTAGATAATCCTAAGTTTCCCCGAGTCATATAAAGTGTAACTGTACAAACTTGGATTTAGAACGGTCAAAGGTTCTCGGATTATATAGCGAACAAAAATACAAACTTCTTTGAAATTAATAATAAATAAAGAATATTTTTCATTTAAATTAATCAAATAAAGAAAAAAAACTAGTAGAATGAAAAATGTATTAAAATTTAAAATTTAAGGAATTTGCGAGATGAAGGGTGGAAATTCAATTTGAATTTTTAATCATGCCCATTCGTCTGAGCCGATTATATATATATAGCCAGCCAATTTGTAAGGATTTTTCAAGATAAATCTCCCCCTGATGAAAGAATAAAACACCCCCAAGCCCCGGATGTTCATTCTAAGCGCCACGGAGTGTATTCTTCTTTAAAGCGGAAGCCAACCAAGTTCATTTTTCCTCTACGTAAACCAGCAATTCAGTTCGACACGCAATCCACTATTCCTTGATCCTCGCCTCTTTCTTTCTGTCTTTCTTTATTCCTATCTATTATCGAAACGCTATTATTCTACAGTGGAGCCCTCTACCTCTACCACTTCTCATTGCAAATCGAATACAGATCTCCACTGGAAAGCAGGCAATCCAGAACAGAACAGAGAGGTTTAAAGTAGAAAACAAAGAAGAAATAATCAAATCCAAAGAGACCAATCATAGTGCATAATAAATAAATAAATAAAGCTACTCTCATTAAACGAGCAAAAATTGTATATCTATTTATTTGTTTGTATCTTAGTTCTATTTTGAAAACGGCTCTACCGATTTTGAACAAACCAACTCTATTAACAAGTTTTGAGGATGAGAAAAAACGATCTGGCTAGGTCTGACCTCGACAAATTTCATCTCTAATTGATCTTTTCTTAATTAAAGTAATTATTGACAGATGAAAATCTCAATAAAAAAGTTTGTTTACATTTTTTACAATTATCTTTTATTTATTAATTGTTTTTTAATTTTAAAACCCACTAATACTTTATACCAAATATTGTTATATATTAGAATTTGCCAATTTAATTAATTAAAATTCCTCTTATTAAAAAACACAGGACTAAAAATATTATCGCAAGCTAGAAGATCAAGTACAGTCGATGGTGGGGGAAGTAATCTCCGAAATCGAAGTCTCAATACAATATTTTTTTATTATTATATACCACTACCTTAAGGCTCGCCTTCGGCGGGCCTTTTGCTAGTCAGGTGGCTTCGCCCCCTGGACCCCCACGTGGCTGCTTTATTGATGTTTTATTAGTAACAGAGAATAAATATAATTGTTTTATTATAAAGTCTTAAATAGATATAATTTGAGATTCTATTTAACTGCAATATACACTCATAACAAATAAGATGAAACAAATATTTAAAATGTATTAAAAATCCACTTGTTATCATTAAGGGGAAAATAAAAAAAAAGTTATATTATATGTAGGTATTATTATAGATAAGAAGACTTGAAAATTACAATTATTATTCATTTTGCTAGACACAAAAGTATATACAATCTATTTATAAAAAATTCTCTTATTCTCAAGCTTGAGTTGTTTATCATAAAAGAATTTAGTCTTATTGATTTTAAGTCGATTCTTCCACGTTTTCAGTAGAGCTTGCCATTAATAGTCAAAACATCAAAAATGGAATGCAATAAGGTTATTCCTCTAGTATTAGATAAGAATCGATCGTTATTTTTGATTTTAAGTCGATTCCTCCATGTCTTCAGCAATGGTTACCAATAATAATCGAAGGGTCAAAAATCTAATGTAGAATTATTATTCCTCAAGTATTAGATGAGAATCGATTGCTATTTTTGATTTTAAGTCGATTCCTCCATGTCTTCACCAATGGCTACCAATAAAAACCGAAACGTCAAAAATCGAATGTAGAATGGTTATTCCTCGACTGTTAAATGAGAATCGATCATTATTTTTGAATTAAAGTCAACATGAACTGCAAATTGCAAGTGATATCTGATTAATAATAAAGAAATAAACATATTAATATTTCAAATGAATTTGGATAAAGTTTAGCAACGATCCGTTGCAGTTTATTTTTTTAATTTTTGTTTTTAAATGTACTTTAAAAAAATAGATAGTTTTTTTAAATCTTTGTTGCATTATTAAATTCTTCTTCAACGATAATGTGGTTAGAACTATTAAGAATGAATGACACTCAAAAATCTGACAAACAGGGCCGCCAACACATGCTTAGTTTGCTAGTTTAGTTCTTTTATTGTTTGGCAAGCTCTGTTGGCTAACCTGATTTTTTTTAGTTTTTCCTGAATTTTCCAATTTTCCGGGCAACTTTTCCAATTTTTTTTTACGTATTAAACTGAATTGGACTATTACGAACATTTAAAAAAAATTAGCCAAATCGGTCAGGCATTTGAGAGATCTGAGCTTACAAGAAACAGAAATTAATTTTTATTATATATTATATAGTCTGCTTGATCTTATTATTTCATGCTTGAATAATATTATGTTGAACTTTGCAAACTTTTCAATAAATTCTCGACAAGATGCAAATTCTCGGAAACAGCTTGTGTTGGTCCTAAGCAAACGAATTCATCAACTTTGAGAATCAAAAAATTATTAATCTACATTAGAGAGAAAATAATAATAATAATAAAAACAACAAGTTGGAAAGAAATTTCTCGGTGGGAAAAATATGGAGAGATAATTTGATCCACCAGTAGGGACCAGGAGGGCATTTACCGTAGTTTGGATTTTGAATAATGTAAGAAGAACAAAAATAAATAATTAAATTAAACTAAAACATAATACTTAATTTTATTTAATTTATTATCTTAGAAAGACGGACTGGTAAGCGAAATCTACTCTTATTAAACGAGCAAAAATTGTATATTTATTTGTTTGTATATTTGTATCTTGAAGGAGACAATAAAAGAGTGTGTCTTCTGATGGAATTATAAATTTTATTTATTTATAACGAGACTATAGTTTCGAGGGCTTTGCCCTCTTCATCAGTCTATTACAATGGATTCACAGAAATTAAGTTATGAATCATTTTATATTTGTATCTTGGTTATATTTTGAAAACGACTCTACCGATTTTGATGAAATTCACGGTTTAGGGGTTTTTGGGGTAACAATTCGATCTGTCACGGTCTCATCTTCGAGAAAATTGTTTTTGATGGGTTTTTTCATAATCAAATTAATTATTCTCAGGTAAACAAATCCCATTCTTAGGGTTTTAAAAAGGTTTCCCTTTTTCTTTTATACCCAGGCAGACAATGGGTTGCCTTAATTCATTGTTCTAAAAGGCCTTGAAGAAGTATTGTGATTGTGGATATTAACATATTTTGTTTAACATTTGAACCGCAGCGATGCAAGTTTCCCAGCTAAATAACGATGGTGTTTTTGCAATTGAACGATAATTTTTTTATTCCGACTAAAGTAATGGTCCAAAAATTTTAAACTCTGTAGACATTATCCTTATAATAGTAGCCATACTTCCGAATATTCACAGATTGTTACCTATTATAATTTTGGAGTTATTGCTAGATAAAATACCTCTATATCTTAGCGTTAGTAAGTTATAGACTCCACAATTATAATAGCTACAAATCTTTTTTTTTTATTTTTTTTTTATTGGCCTCGGGAACATAGATGCCCATTTAGCCAGCCGATCGTATTCGTTCATATTTCCATAAATTCGCCAGCCCTCAAATGCTGATCCCTAAGGCGGGCCGCTCGGGGCACAGTAGGGCAAGCAGAGCATCCCAAACCGATCCCTCCGCAACCAGCCAAAGGGCATCACGAATGGCCGACGAATATAGAGCAATAAAGAACGTACTTGTTCATAAGTCCCTTCAATGAGGGATAAAACAGAAGACTTGTTTTAACAAGTTACCTAGTCTAACACCACTAGAAAAATTAATATATAGTAAAAATTGACTATGTGATGGAACCTATACATTTTTTATAAGCTATATATCTAGATAAAAATGCTAATAGATAAATTAATTAAAATATCCGAGTCAAGAAAGGATGATAGCTACAAATCTATAAGAAATAAAATTAGGAAATTTTATGACATAATTTAAATTTTTATTTTAAAACCCACACTGGAGTCTCGGGGGCCTTATTGGGTGATAATTAATTGAGTAAGTTAATTTAGTTAAGCTCATGGACCAGTATTGTGGAAAAAAATCAGTCCTGTGGAGGTTTTCTTACTTTACCATACAGGGTATGGTCAAGTATTGTAATCGTGCATGAAAAAAGTGGGTTTTTTTTTCCTTCTTTTTTTCAAAATATCTAAAAAACGGCTGAAACTATTTCGATTAAAAAAATTGAGCGAAACCATGGCATTTCGGTCTACAAAAAAGCTCTAATAAGTGAACATCGAAAAAATTAAATTTTTCGAGATAATAATTGTTTTGTCAAAATGTCTGTTAGTCTGTACGTTACCAAATTTTGTGTACGAGCTAGCTCTAAAACTAGTGTGAATATCAAAACCAAATTTCACACGTAGTTTTGGTCCATTGAGATTAAGAGCTGATTAGATTTTGGTGCATATCAACCCAAAATTAAGGGGGGTCGAGGGGGGTTAAAAATTAAAAATCTAGGTCGTTTGAGCAAACTCAACCAAATTTTGTATACATAATCAGTGGGTCCCAAGAATTCTAAAATTGCAAAAACTAACCGCCCGAAATGGGGGGAGGGGGATCAAAAATGAAAATCTTTGCCATTTACCAAACTCAACCAAATTTTGTATAGATAAATCAGTGGGTCCCAGGAGTCTAAAAATGCAAAAACTAACCCCCCCTACATGATTATAAATAATTTTATTAAATATTAAATATAAGTGAGGGGCCAGGTTGTATGGTAAAGTCAAGTGGATGGCCACATCAGAACACGTCAGCTTATTTTTTAATGATATTGATGTGAGAAGGAGATACATCAGAAGGTGCATCCCCTAATGGCCTGTATGGGATGGCCCCTCCATCCTGAAAAGAACAGAGTAGAAGGAAAGAAGCCGGGATCACGAGCCAAATCTCAGAAAGTTAGATACAATCCAATTTACTAAGTTAGGTTTCCAGTAATGGGTCGAGTTGCTGCCTGTAAAAGGTAGTCTTACAGTGCACCCCCCACCCCTCTCGAATCGAAATTGGCGAAATGTCTTTAATGGTACATACTTTAAAATGAACTTTAAATTACTGTCACTCATGCTTTAAAGGTGAATGGTTGTATTTTTGAACACTTATTATAGGAATAAGAATGTCCTATGATTACCAAAATGTTAGTGTATGAAATTTTGTTTATTTTAAATTACGCTATAACTTGAAAGCAAGTAAAAATCGGATAACAACATATTTGAGTTTTTTACTTTATTTTTACGTGTACAATTTACTCTTATACTGAAGTTTGGCCCTTTCCACCCGACCTACCTTGTAGATATCTTGAGAACAAAGAAATCGATCCACTTATGCTCTCTTTTTCTAAAACTTGACTTATTTCAGGTTCAAGGATTCGATTGGAATAAAAAAGGTGTCATAAGGGAATTTATTACAGTTTAATATGAAATAAAATGTTACATTTTGAATAAATATTTTTTGATATATGGATAAACAATACGAACATAAGTAAACTTTGTAATTTTAAGATAAATAATAATTTCATTATATTTCAAATTTATCTTACATTTTATTTTAATTTTTCTCAATAAATTTAATTTAATTTAATACAGAAATTTAGAATTAAACATTATGTACACTTTATTTTCAATATCTTAAAATTACAAAGTTTGCTTATGTTCGTATTTTTTTTAATATATCACAAAATGTGTGTACAAAATGTAACAATTTATTTCTTATTAATCTATAATAAATTCCCTAACTTATGACACCTTTTTTTATTCCAATCCGATGCTTAGAACCTGAAATAAGTCAAGTTTTAGAAAAAGAGAGTATAGGTGGCTCGATTTTTGTCCGCAAGGTATTTATTTAATATTAATAAACGAGCTTTTCGTGCGTGCCTTCGGACACGCCCTCGAAGCTCGGCCCTCCGGGCTGGATGTCCCGGCGGGCAGCGTCTCGGTCCAAAATTTGTTATTCCTCTTAAAAAAACCACACTCCAAATGTATACCCGTAAACTACCGAAAATACATCGTCTCTTAAAAGTTTCGCATCTTTAATTTTTGAGTGGCGAGGGGGGGGGTAGGAACAATTATCAATATATTTAATGTTTCTTAATTTAAAATGAATTGGAGTCTTTCATTTGAAAATTCGAATATATATTTATTTCAAATTTGCCTGGTTAATGAAAATCGATTGGAGCCATCAGTTTAAAACCCCAGCTGAGAATTATATTTCAAATTTGCCTCGTTAATTAATATATATTTAATGTTTCTTAATTTAAAATCTATTGGTGTTTTTTCATTTTCATTCGAGTTCAAATGAATACAATATTATCTCGACACAAAGTCTAAATCAAAAATATATAGTTTTAGTAAAAGAAATCAAGATATAAATATTAATGTGACATTGGTCTAGTGGTTAGAGCTGATGCCCATAGTTCAAGAGTTCGTCGGTTCGATTCTAGGCAAGAGGGTAATTTTTTTAGAGAAATTTCTCTAAGCGTTGTTACAAATTAATCTAGAGAAATATATATAGTATATAACAAAATTTCTGAGGGAAATTGAAATATTAATTTAAATAAAATTAGTAAATAAATAAATATAAGTACTCTCTTCTCCTGTTTATTCTTAGAAATGGGAGATAAATCCAAAACCGACAAAAAGGGCTTACATATCAGTCAAACAGCCCTAATGATAAATATTTTATCTTAATTTTAATTAATACGGTTATCCGAGAGGTCATTTCAACGGGTAGTTTTGAATATTGCTAAAGCATGGATGCCTGCGCACCCCCTCACCCCTCTCTGCCACTTCACTCTTAATTTTCTGAAATTACCAAAGCATAAAATATGAAGTATAACCGTCCCTTTTGGCAGTAATTGAATCCGAGGGGTTGCTGCCAGCCACCCAGCCTCCTTCTCTCTCAATTGCCATCCATTTGGAACGCAAGTGGTTAGTTAATGTATTTTTAACCCACCCGAAGCCGACGCTAGGGTAGATTTTCTTTTGCAACTTTCAATTAATTCTAATTTTATAAGCACTTCATTATCTCACTTGCGTTTCTTCATAAGCAACTTATTTGTCAGAATAGAAATCAGCTGAGTGATTGATTAGAAAACAAAACATTTTCACGTTATATTTTGAATTTTATTAAGCTATGCAATTTTTATTTTTATTTTTTTTTTTTTTTTAAATCATCCCATTTAGGTAATAGAAATGAAAAAGGGAAATAAAATGAAAAAATACAAATCTTTACAAATTTGTCAGTAAATAGAGAGTCCAAAAAGTGGATCAGTTTACATTAATTGCGGGAAAAGATTTTTTTTCTATGATCGATTTGGTATGGTGTCGGTATGCCAAATCTAAGTTTGTGACCTCGAAAGAGTGGGGGACAACTTTTGGTGGTCGAAAAATATCGAAATTTACGGACTTTTTCCAGTTTTTAGCTTATAACTCGAAAAAAAAATCACATTTTTTAAATAACCGATCTATATTAAATGAAAGAGGACTAAATTTAATGTCGAATAAAATAAAGAAATGCAAAATTGGTCCACTAGTTGGATTTTTAATGGGGATCAAAAAACAGCCCCCGGGATCACTTTTTGAATATCTATCTCAAAAATTTGAACTTTTATCGATTTTCTCCCATTTTGAGTATAAAGGAGCACGTTTTCAAAAAAGAACACTCTTTACATTTTTAAATTAGATTAAATTTACTACAATTAAAACAATAAACTGCAACGGATCGTTGCTAAACTTTATCCAAATTCATTTGAAATATTAATATGTTCTAGAGTAAAGTACTTTAAAATATAATTTTACTAAAAACTTTATTTGACCTTTTTTTGTGGTCCCCAAGGTACTTAATTAGGATATTAAATTTCATCAAAATTGGTTAAGTAATTTACAAGATATCTAGAAAAAAATAAAAAAGTACTGAAATAAAGTACTAATGTTTGTGGGCCGATATGTACCAAAAACTAATCAGCGCTTCATTTTGTTAAACTAATCGTAGGTTTTCAATTTCATTTCAATCGGTGCAACGGTGTGGAAAAAATCGTGGGCCGAAAAAACGATACATCCATCCATCCATCCGCACGCACTAAATGAAAAAATAGCACTTTTTGGCCTCTCGACGAGACCCCATGTAATTTTTGGCAAAACCGTCACGTGCTAAAATTCAACCTAATTGAATACTACAATTTGTGATTTTAATTGAGTCCATGGGTTCCGTAGTCTTTACCTGAGGACCCTTTGAAGTCGCGCTTGCCGCGAGACCGATTACAATACTTTCCCCATGCTTCGCATTGGATAAAGTAAAAATAAAGTAAGAGATATTATTTGAATTTTGAACAATTACGAGAAAAAAAGACGAAATTTCAAGATAGTTGTGACGTCACTATCATACATAACACTTCCTTCTGATATTCTTTTTGCTTGATTCGGATTAAATCTTATCTTATATTATTAAATGAGCAATTCTTGTATATTATATTTATATATAAATAATCGAGTTCTAGAAAACGGCTCTAACGATTTGGATGAAATTCACGGGCTAGGGGGTTCGTTGACGATTTGATCTGTTACAATCTCATCTTCGGCTAAGTTGTTTTTGATGGGTTTTTTTGTTTAATTGAAAAGTTTTTGTTATGCCGAGAGTAGCAGAGTTGTTGATTCACATAAAGAAACAAAGAGGTTGTCCTCTGCTTGATGCAAATAAACATATACACATATATATCAAGATGATATATCTGTATATATTATTTATTTGTTTGATACTATAGTTTCGAAGACTTGGTCTTCATCATCAGTCTTTCTTCAATTATAAATGTTTTTTCATGGAGTCAATATCATATGGATATTGAAAACTTGGTGTTCTTTCGTCACCGCTGGAAGGCTAGGAACTCTTATAATTGAAGAAAGACTGATGATGAAGACCAAGTCTTCGAAACTATAGTCTCAAACAAATAAATAATATATATACAGATATATCATCTTGATATATATGTGTATATGTTTATTTGCATCAAGCAGAGGACAACCTCTTTGTTTCTTTTTGTGGTTTTTTTGTTATTTGAAATAATTATTCACAGGTGGTTGTCTCGATAAAAATGTATAATTACATTTTTATTCAATTTTCTTTTAATAATTAATTAGTTTTTTAATTTTATATGCCATCAATAATTAATTACAAATATTATTATATATTAGAAGTTGCCAATTTGATTAATTGGAGGTATTTTTTTTAATATTATATTATTAAAATATTTAAAATAATATTAATATATCGCTTTTAACTGAATCAAAAAATTACCAAACATAGTTCGGTGTTCCAGGTATTTTTTTATTAAATAAAACCAACTCTAGAACAATGATATAATGACGGCCATTATTAAACTATAATAAAACAATTTTGATACAATAAAACAACAATTTATCACACTCAAAGCAGTGTTATAAAGAACATACGAGTAATATAATATGCGGCTTACTTAAATACTCTCGGCAAAATAAAATCTTTTCAATTAAATTTAAGGAATTTCTGTTTCGAGAATATAATTGAGAGGATGATTATACAATATATACGATGTAGTAGATTATAATATTATGTGTGGTAGGGAAATTTTGGTCCCAAAGGGCTATAACAAGTAGAAGTAGAAGCCATCGAGTGCTATGTGGTCTTTGGGTCCCACAGGATTTACGGATTAGCAAGGGCTTAGCATTATTTGAATAACAACAACAACAAAGGAACGCCAAAGGTGAATATTTGTTACCCTCAAACCCTCGGGGGTAGGGTTAGGGCTGGATGGACATGGACATTGAAAGGAGCATGAAGATGCCAGCCAGCCAGATGGCTGATGAAAGAGAGGAATGCTTAAGTCAGGGGGGCGATAAGACCCCCCCCCATAGCCCCTTCAGATGGATCAACTTGTGCAAATAAATAGATTCTCATATTCAAATAAACGATAAATCAGCTAATATTCTATAGTTTGTTAGGAGTATACAATTTCTTTGACTCTGTTTACTTAGGCCAGAGTTTCTGAATCTATAGCTCAGTGTATCCACATCAGCAGACAAGGGCGGATCCAGGAATTTTTATGGGGGGGGAGAATGTATAAAAGGGTTCCGATGTATATAAGATCTACTTTTTATCTCGAAAGTGTATCGCGATCGAATTAAAATTAAAATTTTTTAAAAAATAAATGTTTTTTTTTACAAAATTTTTTTACAAATTTCATATCTCATATTTTAAGTTCATTAAAACAAAAAAAAAATATAAAAATTGTTATAAATGTCGATTTGGCCGCCGTTTTTTGGCCTCTGTGTGCGCACGCATGTGTTGCACTCCCGCCAGGCACGGGCCTCTATGGAGGGGCGGTCGCCTCTCCGTCCCCCTGCATCCGCCCTTGTCAGCAGACATGGATATGGTTCTTACTTTTGTCTCATTTATTTCAGACTTTAAGGCTTGTCAGTTTTTTCGGCTATAATATGAATTGAATTCTGAATTAATAAAAATGTACTGTTACTCTTAAGTGATACGTTGAAGGATCTCCGAAAGTTCTTCACCGATTTCTTTGAAATTTTCACACAACATTCCATTCAAATAAACGAGTGCTTTTATAGATATCACACCTGTGGCATGTAAAAAATATTTTTTTTCGAGGAAACAACACCAGCGCATCTCTGGTGAGATAAAAGTAAAGCAAACAAAATGGCCGATAATAGCTTTTTGGAAATCTTTCAACTGTCAATATTATTTTTGGTTAAGGGAACAATTTTGAATATATAATTCATTTTACTGTTTTAAAACCTATTATATAATTATTTGCATTTTCAATTTATTTTCAAAACTATTATTGTTTTTAAATATAGTATTTAAATTTTTGATCAAATCAATTTTGACAGGTAAGCAATATATAATCATTTATAATTGTTATTATTATCTATATAAATTTTAACCATAAAACGAGACCCTGCCCGCCAGGGTCTAGGTTTACGACGGGCCGAAGGTCCGGGCGTCACCTAATTCTGAATAATATTTTTATTAGACTGAAGATAAAAGACATTTTTTAAAGATCATAAAAAAATCCTTATTCTTAGTTATTCTTGGGTGAAAAGTAATGGACGTCATGGAATACTGATGGTATGTAATTTTTTGATTCAGTTAATATTATTTTTAATAAACATTTTATTTTTAACGAACTTAGTTCCATATTTATTTTGAAATTAATTAAATTAATTGAACCGCGTAAATTTGAATAATTTCCATGATTCAGCCTGCTAATTTTTTGCAGTTCATAAATCATTTCATTATTTTTTGTTTTTGAAAAGGAAAAATGAAATTTGGCATCTGGCAGGATTCAAACCTGCGTCAGTCGGTTAGCGCAGCCTCGGCTCAAAGAGGAAGACGCAGGTTCGAATCCTGCCAGATGCCAAATTTCATTTTTCCTTTTCAAAAACAAAAATAATTGAAATGATTTATGAACTTGCAAAAATTCGCAGGTTGAATCATGGAAATTATTCGAATTTACGAGGTTCAATTGAATTTAATTAATTATTTTTAATTTTAAATTCAGGTAAAAATGTCGATTTTTATTTGCAGCCAAAATAAAATAAAATTGAAATAAAACTTAATTTACGTTTACACCCGCTATGTCCATCATCAAGACATATTATTACTGGACAAAAAGTTTTGAATGTAGATAATTGCAATTAAAAATAATATTAATATTAACGGAGGTTCTTTCGTTGACCCTTTTAAATCCTGAAGAAGGAGCACGATCCTCATCGAATTGTCGGATTTTTTAAGAGAATGAAATTAATATGTATTCTAATAAATTATTTTATAGAAAAATACCTTTAATAAATTAAATTAGTATATAATAATATTTATAATGATCTATTAGTGGAATTTAAAATGAAAATACCAATTAATTTTATAAAGGAAATTGAATAAAGATGTAATTATACATTTTATTCAAACAACCACCTGTGAATAATTATTTCAATTAACAAAAAACCCATCAAAAACAACTTAGCCGAAGATGAGACCGTGGTAGATCGAATTGTCGGCCCAAAATCCCCCTAACCCGTGAATTTCATCCAAATCATT
Organism: Forficula auricularia; assembly: GCA_024734495.1. NCBI lineage: Eukaryota > Metazoa > Arthropoda > Insecta > Dermaptera > Forficulidae > Forficula > Forficula auricularia. The sequence goes on along the minus strand of JALMQS010000095.1, from coordinate 417,225 downwards.
AGAGCTGTTTTCGAGAAACCTATCCTATATATACAAGAATTTCTCGTTTAATATAATAAGATAAAAATTTTGAGTGAATTCAAAACATCGCCCCGTTCATTCAAAAATCACACATAATATTCAATAAAAAGTGTTAATCAATAGTCAGCTATTCACATTGTGTAAACTTTAAGGTAAATAAAAAAAATAACGAAATTGAATTTCTTAAAGAAATATCTAGAACGTGACTGAAAAAAGTTTAGATATAATATTTTTATCTAGAAATCTAGATGATCGAAATCGGAAGGGATAAAACAAAAAACAAAAAAATTGTTAAAAAATGCAACCCTCTCTTCTCCGGGCGGCATTTTACAACAGACAAGTCGATTTTTTTCTTTTTTGTTAACTTTAGATTTTTCGTTCGCTTGATTGATTGATATTTTATCGTTTAAAGTTGAACGTTTTTTAAAAATAAAATAAATGATCCATCCCTCACACTGACAAAAGATAAAATGTTTCTTGATCCTTCGGAGTTGTTAGCAGCATTCTTTTTTATTTTATTTTATTTTTCAATCTACGCCGGCCATTACACAATTGGCCATTACCATTTATCATCGATTACAGGCATTTAACGATTTGGTATTCCAATGACCAACCACTCCGCGATACAACCAACGATCAACAGTTAGTTGCATTTCCCAAGAGGATTCTTTATTTAGGATTTATTTATTTAGAATTTAATAAATAAATAATGAAATCGCTTGGAAAAGAAGTCTAAAGTCAAATACTCACGAACTCTAGATCATCATCATTGAGTATACAGTCCTAAGACTGGTTTGATGCAACAATCCGTCTCCACTCGACTCTGTCCTCCGCCAGCTGTTTGACCTCTCTAAATGTCTGGCATCCCATATCCCCAATTATTTGGTTTGAAATATTCTAATCTGGGTCTTCCCCTTCCCCTTTTCTTTCCCACCTCCCCCTCCAAGATATCCCTAAGCAGTCCCCCATGTCTCAGTGTGTGCCCCATCATCTGACCTCTTCTCTTCTTCAGACTCTTCCACAAAGGTTCTTCTTTCTCCGATTCTTCCAAGAACTTCTTCATTTGTAATTTTATCCATCCATTTGATATTCCATCATTCTTCTGTAGCACCACATTTCGAAAGCCTCTAATCTCTTTCTCTCCGCTTTTCTAATTGTCCAGGTTTCACACCCGTACATGGCTATGCTCCATACATATGTCTTCAATAGCAACTTCCTGTTTGCTAAGCTGATTGAGGAGGAACATAGAGTAGTTTTTGTTTTGAATTAAACCCCATTTTTTGCTTGGGCAATTCTTGATTTAATTTCGTTTTTGCTCCTCCCATCCCATGTTATTTTACTTCCTAGGTAGCGGAATTCCTTAACTCCTTCTAGGTTTTCTTGGTTAATTTTGATGCATTCCTGTCTCGTTTGTTCTTTTTGTACATACTAGGACCTTGGTTTTATTCTTGTTTATTTTTATTGGGAGAGTCAATGATGGAATCTAATGGCGGTAACCATGGAGACGCTTGATGTTTATTTTATTATTATTGTTTTGTTTTGGGTGTCTCGCAAATAAAGGTTTTGTTTACATTTACGCCTAGTCCTTTTATTTAACTATTCGAATAAGAACATAACAACTGGCGACGAGGATTATGGAAGGTCAAGCATTTACATTTGAGCAAGTGAAAGAACTTCTAGAGAAGACATTACAAACGACTCAACATGGTAATGAACGGCTTATCGATTCAATTTCCCAGCGTGTAACGGAATTTAATTATGATCCAGAAAATAATAATACATTTGATATTTGGATCAGCCGGTTTGAAGATATATTCAGAAAAGAAGGAACTATATTGAAGGAGGAGACTCGAGTTCGGATTTTGATATCAAAGTTAAGTAACACCGTATTTAAACGTTATTCAGATATTATTTTACCACATAAGCCCTCAGATTTTTCTTTTGATGAAACCATAAAAAAGTTAACTAAACATTTTGGTCGATCAATATCAACGTTTCAAAAGAGATATAATTGTTTAAAAACAAAAAAAAATCCAAGAGATTCTTTCACATCATATGGAGCAACTGTCAATGCTAATTGTGAAAAATTCGGTTTTAAAAATATCTCAGTAGACCAATTCAAGTGCCTTATTTTTGTTTGCGGCTTGCAGGCTCCTGGAGAAGCTGAAATCCGTACTCATCTTTTAGCAAAAATGGATTCACACCCAGAGATGACGATTGAGACGATTATTGAAGAATGCCAGAGATTTGAAAATGTTAAACATGATTCAAATTTAATAGAATTTAGAGCAAAGGGTGAACAAAAGGAAGTATATGGCGTACTCTCAAGAAACAACCGACGTGAAATAAATCAAGGGTCAAAGTCAGAACTTTATAAAAATACGAATACTAAATCGAATTTTCCATCTTACCCTTGCTGGTTATGTGGCCAAATGCATTATGTCCGGTTTTGCCCGTACTCCCAGCATAAATGCAGAACGTGTAATGGAATGGGGCATAAAGAGGGATTTTGTCCCCGATACAAGCGATATACGCCATTTAAAAATAATTGTATAGGTACTGAGCCAGCTGAAGAAGTCTACAAAAGTGAAGATAATACGCTCACTCAACTTAATATGGTCTTTTCGTTACAGGACTCACCATTTCTAAGTAAGCGCAAATTTATAACTATATTAATTAATAACAAACCAATCAAATTTCAAATTGATACGGCATCAGATATCTCGTTAATATCGATAAAAAATTGGAAATGTTTAGACAGACCGCAGTATAATAAAACTTCACATATCGCAAAATCAGCTTCAGGAGAAACTATAGATTTCCTTGGGAACTTTCTATGTACCTTTACTTTTGAAAACAAAAAGGTCAATGGTCAATTATTCATTATAAGGAATAATGATATAAATATTTTAGGAATCGATATGATAGATTTATTAGGATTTTGGGATGTTCCAATTAATCAAATTTGTGATGGTTCTTTAAATCAGAGCTATTCTATCAATCTTAATAATACAGAATCAATTATTAAAGAGCTTCAAGAAAAATATTCACAAGTCTTTGAACCTGGTTTGGGTTGTTGTACAAAGGTTAAAGCTCAATTATATCTACAGACGGGAGCCAAACCCGTTTTTAAACCCAAACGTCCGGTGCCTTATGCAGCTATAGAAACTGTAGATAAAGAAATCAATCGGTTAGTAGATCTTAATGTAATTTCACCGATTACTTATTCTGAATGGGCCGCCCCAATAGTAGTAATCAGAAAAGTTGATGGTTCTTTACGAATTTGTGCAGATTTTTCGACAGGGTTAAACGATTGCTTACAATTACATCAACATCCATTGCCCTTACCTGAAGATATATTTTCTACGTTAATTGGTGGATGTATTTTTTCAAAGTTAGATCTGGCAGAAGCATATCTTCAGGTAGAAGTGGCTGAGGAATCAAGGAAATTTTTAACTATTAACACACATCGCGGGTTATTTCAATATAATAGACTTCCCTTTGGCATTAAATCAGCTCCGGGAATTTTTCAAAAGATTATGGACACAATGATTACCGGAATCGATGGCGTAGTAGCCTATTTAGACGATTTATTAATAGTCAGCAAAAATGTTCAAGACCATACAATTACTTTAAATAAAATTTTGTCAAGGATTCAAGAATATGGGTTTAAAATAAAATTAAAAAAATGCGAATTTTTTTAACATCCGTCAAATACTTAGGCTCGATAGTGGATAAATTTGGACGGAGGCCAGATCCTGATTCAATCAAACCAATTTTAGAAATGCCAGTACCTGATTGCGAGAAGTCATTAAGATCATTTTTAGGTATGGTAAATTATTATGCGACCTATGTAGGGGAATTACAGACATATAGAGAACCCCTAGATAGACTATTGAGAAAGGATACAAAATGGAATTGGTCTAAGGAGTGTCAAGAAGCAGTAGAGAATATAAAGAAAATTTTGTCTTCAAACTTATTGGTCACACATTATAATCCAAATTTAGAATTAGTAGTAGCCGCTGATGCATCAAACACTGGGTTAGGGGCAGTTATTAGCCACATATTTCCTGACGGTAGTGAAAAGGCTATAGCTCACGCATCAAGAACACTTACGCCTGCCGAAAGGAATTATAGTCAGATTGAACGTGAAGCTTCTGCGCTTATTTTTGCGTTAAAAAAATTTCATCGTTATCTTTATGGAAGACATTTTAAATTACGAACAGATCATAAACCTTTAGTTTCGATTTTCGGTTCAAAAAAAGGAATACCTGTATACACTGCTCAAAGACTTCAAAGATGGGCCACCATCATGTTGAATTATGATTTTAATATCGAATACATACCCTCTAATGATTTTGGACAGGCTGATGCCCTTTCACGATTGATAAGTAACCACAAAAGTGGAAAGGAAGAAGAAACGTTAATCGCAAGTGTCGAGATGGAAAAAGAAGTTAATGCCATTTTAATAAATATTTTGGAATCACTACCAATAACGAAGGAGCAAATTTTAAAGTTAACATCTCAAAATGTGGACCTACAAAAAGTTATAAAATTTATTCAAACCGGTTGGCCTAAAAATGTGAATGATCCTGTCATGAAAGAATTTTGGAAAAGACGTGATGCTTTGTCTATTATAGGTGATTGTATATTTTTCCACGATCGTATTGTTATTCCCCAAGAGTTATACAGAGGTGTTTTAAAAGAATTACATTCATCTCACCCGGGTATGGTGAGAATGAAAGCTCTCGCCCGGAGTTTTGTATATTGGCCAGGGTTGGAAAAAGATATTGAAACATTCATAAGAGAATGCGATGATTGTGCGGGGGCTGCTAAGCTACCAAGCAAAGAACAACTATATTCGTGGCCAATACCTCGCAAACCATGGACACGGTTACATCTGGATTTCGCTGGACCGATAGATGGCTTATATTTCTTAGTAATAGTAGATGCTACTTCCAAATGGCCTGAAATTTATATAATGGACAAAATAACCAGTAAAAGAACTATTGATAAACTTGAAACTCTATTCGCACAATTCGGAATCCCAGAAATGATTGTTTCTGATAATGGACCCCAGTTCACTTCATATGAATTTTCAGATTTTTGTAAATCCAACGGCATTCTTCACTTAAAATCTCCACCTTATTATCCTCAATGTAATGGCCAAGCAGAACGTTATGTAGACACTTTCAAAAGGACTCTTAACAAATTACGAAGAAATGGAAAGACAATAAAAGAAAATGTAATAACATTTTTGACGACATATAGAATTACCCCTAATCAAAATTTACCACAAATTGATATCGGAAAAACACATTTATCCCCGGCAGAAGTACTTCTAGGACGTCCTATTAGAACTCGACTAGACCTTATGAAAGAAGAAAAAAAAACACTCCTAATTTTGAAGTAGTTGAAGAAGATAATATGCCACCAAAATTTAAAATCGGAGACTTGGTATGGGTCCATATGTATAACAGTCAAAGGGCATGGATTCCCGGTATTATTATAGGACAGAGAGGGAATGTCATATTTGAAGTTTCGGCAGAGCAGAGCACAGTAGTTAGACATGCCAACCAGTTGAGACGTCGGTATAAAAACTATTATTGCCAGTATAAGGTGAAAACAAATAGAAACTTGTTGGATTCATTTGATTCGTTTGAGCCGCCCAATCAGTCGAGTCATGTAGACGATCGAAATATCAGCAATGAAGAGGGAAGAAACAACAATCAATTGAATGAGCAAGAAGAAGGTACTCCAGTTGAAAATCAACCAAGAAGATCCACAAGGATTATAAAACCAAGATTGAAATTTGAAATAGATCCAAGAAAAAATCATATTCTTGAAGGGGGAGGTGTTAAGTCAATGATGGAATCTAATGGCGGTAACCATGGAGACGCTTGATGTTTATTTTATTATTATTGTTTTGTTTTGGTGTCTCGCAAATAAAGGTTTTGTTTACATTTACGCCTAGTCCTTTTATTTAACTATTCGAATAAGAACATAACAGTTTTCTTGGTTAATTTTGATACATTCCTGTCTCGTTTGTTGTTTATTTGTATACCATTTTCTTTGGTTTTATTCTTGTTTATTTTCATTTTGATTTCTTTCTATTAAGGATTTGGTTAATTCCATTCAGGGCGTCCTATAACTATTCTGTATTGCTTCCTAGAAGGGCTCTAGAACAGAAGCAAATAATAAATAAATTGACATGTTCTGATGTGGCCATCCACTTGACTTTACCATACAACCTGTGCACCTACATTTAATAAAATCATTTATAATCGTGTAGGGGGCGGGGTTAGTTTTGCAGTTTCGCTCACTACTAGTATGTAAACCATTCTCAGTAGTAAATCTCTGCAAGAGTTTCTGGAGATTGTCAATATAAACACATCTCAAATTTACACTGCTATGTCAAAAAGATAAAAATATTTGCAATTCTTAATTCTAAATCAAACAATCATAAAGGGGAGAACAGAAAATCTCAGCATTAATTAAATTTCGTGAGATTGTGAACAGGGGTGTAGTGGAGCGGGAACGGCGTTCCCACACTGATTTCATTCAGTAAAACATAATAATAATAATAACAAATAAAATTAAAATCACTTACGCGAAGTAAATAAAATAATATCTTAAAAAATGTGTGAGAAATCAAATAATATGAGGCATCAGCACCCATCAAGGGCGGATCAGGGGCGGAGGGAGCGAAAATAAAGTTCTATATGTGTGAGTGTGTGTGTGGGGTGGCGTCTCCAACCCCCCCCCCCCCCCCCCCGCTTGGACAATTCGATCGCGACACACTTCCGAGATAAAAAGTATATCTTACATACATCGGACACATTAATACATTCTCCCCTCACCCCCATAAAAAATTCCTGGATCCGCCCTTGGCACCCATGCACCGTACCTACCCGAATTTCAATATTCTAATAGTTTGCTTAGATTAAGATTTGGTAGTTTAGCGTTGCCCACACTGAAAATTTTGCCACTACAACTCTGATTGTGAACATATCACATATATATATTTTAAGGGACGGCAATTTGTATTTTTATCCGGGGCGCTGATTTTAGTCGGTGAGCAATGATCAATAATAATCTTATCTTATCATATTAAATGAGCAATTCTTGTATATGTTACGGGTAATGTGCAAATTTGGATAGTTTATAAACTAACCAAACCATTGCCTATTTTGATAGAAAACGCAATTAATTTCTACTATAATAGCAGCTAGTTTGTAAACTAACCAAGAGCAATGGCTAATTTACTTGAAATTATTGAGAAAACCAAAATAGCGGATAGTTTATAAACTATCCAAATTTGCATATTAGCCGCAACATATATATATATATATATATATATATAGAATTGGTTTCTCGATCTTAACGATTTGGATGAAATTCACGGGTTAGGGATTTTTTAGGTTGACAATTCGTCATTTCGATCTGTCACGGTCTCATCTTCGGCTAAGTTATTTTTGATGGGTTTTTTGTTAATTGAAATAATTATTCACAAGTGATTGTCTCGATAAAAATGTATATTTACATTTTTATTCAATTTGCTTTTAATAATTAATCAGTTTTTTAATTTTATCTCCCACTAATAATTCAGTACAAATATTATTATATATTAGAATTTGGTCAAGGTATATTTTATTGAGGAAATTAGATGAATCCGGAAAGGGATTAATTTCCATAATATGGAATTGGAATAATTATCGGAAAACGAGGTTTTTTATTTAATTAGTTTTTTCCTCTTATTAAAAATAAAGACTAAAAAGATGATCATGGACAGTCGATGGTGGAGAAGTAATCTCCGGAGTCGAAGCTCACATACAATGTATACATTAATTCATTTAAATAATTGGTATTTTTTATTGAATATTAAATTATTAAAAATAATATTAATATATCACTTTAAACTAAAGCAAAAAATTACCGAGCATCGCTAATTGTCTATTAGAATAGTTCTAGATCAATCTAATTGATATTCTTTGCTAGTGAAGAAGTGAAATACCGTAAAAAACTTCTTCAACTCAAGTTAGCGAGATATTTTATTAATTTAATTTTCGTTGATAGAGTTTTTGTTTTCGAATTATCTAAGTAAGGAACAAGTTTGTTTGCCCCAGATATACCCTATATATATACCATATAGTAGAAAAATGATTTCCGGCTGATACTTTGATAAAACTTTTGCTCATCTTTTGATTGGATTTTGACCCTAATACCTACGATTTGGATTTCTCTCGCTCTTTTGCCTTAGTACATACTTCTTTTTGTTTACTAAGAAGGGCAGATAACAAAACAAACAACAGCAAGTAATCGTATAAATATTTGAAATGACAGTAGTTGAAGTGAAAAACTCGGATAAATTGGTCAAATATTTAGTTCGAAGCTAACAAAAACATGCTCATTTATGGAAAACATTTTGTTCTAAATAGTTCAATCTCTGAGGGGAAAATAATGTTACTGCCGTTTATGCCAACTGCGATTTATCTTATATTTTATATTATAAGTTTAGGAGATTCAGCAGAAATTACCTAGATAGACTATAAATTTTTAGAGCTTTTTACTTTACAATACAGGGTATGGTCAAATATTATAATCGTGCATGAAAAAAGTGTTATTTTTTTTCAAAATATCTCATAAAACTGCTTAAACTATTTCGATTAAAAAAATTGAGCGAAACCATGGCATTTCGTTCTACAAACAAGCTCTAATAAGTGAACATCGAAAAAAATTATATTTTTCGAGATAATAATTGTTTTGTCAAAATGTCTGATTAGTTAGTCTGTGCGTTACCAAATTTTTGGTGGACGAGTTAGCTCAAAAACTAGTATGAATATCGAAACCAAATTTCACACGTAGTTTTGGTCCATTGAGATTAAAAGCTGATTAGATTTTGGTGCATATCGACACAAAATTAAGGGGGGTGGAGGGGGGTTAAAAATTAAAAATCTAGGTCGTTTGAGCAAACTCAACCAAATTTTTGTATACATAATCAGTGGATCCCCAGAAGTCTAATAATGCAAAATCTAACCGCCCAAAATGAGGGGGGAGGAGGATGGAGCGTCAAAAAATGAAAATCTTGGCCATTTACCAAACTCAACCAAATTTTGTATACATAATCAGTGGACCCCAGAAGTCTAATAATGCAAAATCTAACCGCCCAAAATGAGGGGGAGTGGGAGTGGAGGATCAAAAAATGAAAATCTTGGCCATTTATCAAACTCAACCAAATTTTGTATACATAATCAGTGGACCCCCAGAAGTCTAAAAATGCAAAAACTAACCGCCCAAAATGGGGGGGGGGGAGGGTGGAGGGTCAAAAAAATGAAAATCTTGGCCATTTACCAAACTCAACCAAATTTTGTATACATAATCAGTGGGTCCCCAGAAGTCTAAAAATGCAAAAACTAACCACCCGAAATGTGGGGGGGGGGGGTGGAGGGTCAAAAAATGAAAATCTTGGCCATTTACCAAACTCAACCAAATTTTGTATACATAATCAGTGGATCCCCAGAAGTCTAAAAATGCAAAAACTATCCACCCCCCTCTCCTACATGATTATAAATAATTTTATTAAATATTAATGTAATTGAGGGGCTAGGTTGTATGGTAAAGTCAAGTGGATGGCCACATCAGAACACGTGAGCTTATTATTTTTAATTGCAATTATATTCAAAACTTTGTGGCCAGTGATAATGTCTTGATGATGGCCATAGCTGATTTGTAAACGTTAGTAAAAATATAAATTAAATTTTGGCTGCGATTAAAAATCGACCTTTTTACCTGAATTTAACATTAAAAATAATATTAATATCTCGATTTTAATTGAATCAGAAAATTACCGAGCATCGCTCGGTGTTCAAATACTTAACAATTAAAGAACAAAAAAATCTAGTCTACTTAAAATTAAGAGATTACGATATTTCTACTAATCAGTCTGTTATCAATTTTGTTTTAAGACAATCTCTTCTATTCCTATTTAGGGAAATGTCTGTATGGTTGGTATTTGTTAATATCGCAAATAGGAATCTCTAATGAAACGCATACAACTATTTGTGGCCTAACTACGTATTACAATCATTAAATTGACCACAAATAAAGTTTTCATATTAAAACCAACTGAAAATGCGACCATTATAATAACCAACTTGCAAATGTTTACTATATAGGGAGACATTTTCCCACTTTCCAACAATATTCGATTCTGATGATGATAATAAAATTAACCACAAAAATAAAACCTTCAACAGCTAGATTTCCATATCTTTTTTTTTTTTACTTTATCCAATGCGAAGCATAGGAGGAAAATCATTGTAATGGGTCTCGCGGCAAGCGCGACTTCAAGAGGGTCCTCAGGTAAAGACTACGGAACCCATGGACTCAATTAAGGTCACAAATTGAAGTATTCAATGAGATTGAATTTTAGCACGTGACGGTTTTGCCAAAAATTACCTGGAATCCCATCGAGAGGCCAAAAAGTGCCATTTTTTTGGAAGTGCGTGGGGATGGATGGATGGATGGATGTATGTGTGTTATCGTTTTTTCGTCCACGATTTTTTCCACACCTTTGCGCTGATTGAAATGAAATTGAAAACCTACCATTAGTTTAACAAAATGAAGCGCTGATTAGTTTTTGGTACATATCGGTCCACAAACATTAGTACTTTATTTCAGTACTTTTTTAGTTTTTTCTAAATATCTTGAAAATGACTTAACCAATTTTGATGAAATTTAATATCCTAATTAAGTACCTTAGGGACCACAAAAAAGGTTAAATAAAGTTTTTAGTAAAATTATATTTTAACGTACTTTACTCAAGAACATATTAATATTTGAAATGAATTTGGATAAAGTTTAGCAACGATCCGTTGCAGTTTTTTTTTATGATAATGATGAGAGAAGGAGTTACACCAAAAAAGGTGCAACCCCTAAAGGCCTGGGTTGGCCCCTCCATCGTGAAAAGAAGAAGAAAGAATTTTATGGGTTGGGCGGGGGTCGAAGGTATCTGTGGATACGGGTCTTAAATAGCTGAAGGTTATAAGTCGCGGGAAAGATGGTGGCAGGGAGCGAGTTCCAATCTCTGGAGGTCATAGGGATAAAAGAGTTGGCGAAAGCGCTTGTTCGACTTTTAGGGCTTTAGGGGGGACAATTGATTTCAGCTCGACTGAACAGACACCGTGATAGTATCTGTAGTACAGGGAAAGGGCAGAAACGGTTCTTCGGTGAGCCAGGGAGTCGAGTGAGTTGGTTAGAGGCGGTTCTCCTATTAGTTTAATTGCTCGCTTCTGAATTGCATCCAGTGTAGCAAGAGAATGCTTGGAGGCACCCCTCCACAGATGAGAGCCATATTCGAGACAGGGACGAATTTGAGCCTTATACAGTATAAGAAGTTGACTGGGAGTGTAACAGCGTAAATAGGAGACCAAGCTTGCGCGCTGCAGCTTTAGCAGTGGTTCAGATATGGTCATTCCATGAAAGGTCAGACCCTAGAGTTACGCCTAGCATTGAAATTTTATCCCTGAGTGAGTTTGAGTCGAATGATATGTTTGGGATTCTAAAGTGATATCTGATTATGTCCCCCTTTAAAGTTAAATCTTGATTTCTAGTAGGTAGTGGCTACTCGCTTTTCATATAACCTTTCTTTAGTCCGGTCAAATTGTGTTTTTATCAGGAAAGTTTTGGGGTAGTTCTGATTTTTTGCATATACCGGGTGAGTTTTTTTTATCTTAAAACAGTGGATTAAATGAAAAAAGTTTCAAATAAAAGTTTATTTATATCAAGGGGGAAACTAAACTACATTATTGTTTGTCGACATAGAACAAGCTTTTAATCGTATTTTAAGGTCAACTTCTGTTTTTTAAATAGAAACCTATATATTTCTTTTCATACTCATATTCTACAAGCAAAACTGAGCAACTTTCATAAGAACTATTTTATAATTCGACATCAAATAAAGAAAATATTAAATGAATTAGATCTCAAAAAAATCTTAATAATTATTTTTAACAATTATTCAACTTAATTATCAAATAATAATGATTTAATAATTAATTATTAAATCAAAAATTCACAACAATGAAAATAAGTGTTTATAATTATTTTAAAACTTCATTATTCACAAATTTAAGAGATTATTTTCTACTTAATTGAACTACATAAACTTTTTGAGTTTAAAAATTGTATTTCTCGTGTCAATCCAGTAGATAGTTATATTGTATTATTATAATAAAAATGGAGCATTTATTGTTGAAAACAATCGAAATGGTCTTAATTTATGCGGTGAATGTGGAAGAAGTGTTTAAGGGCTGCCAGTGAAATGGATGCCGAGCGTTTTCCTGATAGGAATACACCCTCAAAAGCTTCATTTTATCGTGTTGTAAATCCGTTAAATGTTTTATATTATGAATATGAAAAATATATAGGTTTCCATTTAAAAACAGAACATGACCTTAAAATATCAACGAAAGCTTGTTCTAGATCAAAAAACAATAATGTAGTTTAGTTTCCCCCTGATATAAATAAACATTTATTTGAAACTTTTTTCATATAAATGTTTTTGAGTTATAAGACTGTGACGCAACATTGTAAAAAATGCAAAAAAATTGAAAATTTCCATTTTTTGCGGTTTTTCGCTTATAACTCGAAAACTATCAACTTTTCGTAAATAACCTTCCAATTCAAAATGAAAGTGCATAAAATTTCCTACAAATTTCAATATTATGTCTGTTTCTCCGATCAACAGTTCGGGCTCAAGCGCAAAATCCAAGTTTTCGACCTTGGCACCCCACCCGGATCACCCAAAAACTCCCACTTTTTTTGATATTTTCCCATTTTGACCATGAAGGAGCACGTTTTAGACAAAGACCACTCTATACATTTTTAAACTATATTAAATTTGCAACAATTTAAATAAAGTTTCATCTTAATTGGATGAATGGTAATCTGTGCCGCAATGAGGTTGAAGTTTTGAAAAACTGCAATTTTTTCAAAAAATCGCAATTTTTCCTTCATAAAATGAAAACCACTCATCCTAGAAACTTGATTTTTATTTCATTCTCTAGAAAATTTTGTTGACTTGAACGTTTACTTGATCACTTTTTTGTTAAAAGTCTTAAATTTATAGATATCCAGCATTTTCCATGACAGGATATGATCCGAATCCTCAGAAGTGTCATGGAAAATTGCTGGATATCTATAAATATAAGAGTTTTATCAAAAAAGTGGCCCAAGTAAACGTTCAAGTCAAATAAAATTTTCTAGAGAATGAGACAGAAATAAAGTTTCTAGGATGAGTGGTTTTCATTTTATGAAGGAAAAATTGTGATTTTTTGCAAAAAATTGCAGTTTTTCAAAACTTCAACCTCATTGCGGCACGGATTACCATTTATCCAATTAAGATGAAACTTTGTTTCAATTGTAGCAAATTTAATCTAGTTTAAAAATGTATAGAGTGGTCTTTGTCGAAAACGTGCTCCTTCATGGTCAAAATGGGAAAAATTGATCCAGGGTGGATGCCAAAGTCGAAAACTTGGATTATGAGCTGAGCTCGAATGGTTGGACGGAGAAAAAACCTAAATAATAAAAGTTGTAGCAAATTTTATGAACTTTCATTTTGAATAAGAAAGGTTATTTACGAAAAGTTGATAGTTTTCGAGTTATATACGCAAAAAACCGCCAATAAAATGGAAATTTTCACATTTTTTTTGCATTTTCAACAATGTTGCGTCACGAAACTTTGTTGGGAGATTTCAGATTTGTATTCAGCACCCCAAAAAACATATATATGCAAAAAATCAGAACTTCCCCCAAAACTTTCAGCATAGGAAACTCAATTGTGTACTGAGCTACTTGTCCATTTTATGGATATCATCCATAACTTGTTTCAAATAAACTGCAACGGATCGTTGCTAAACTTTATCCAAATTCATTTGAAATATTAATATGTTCTTGAGTAAAGTACTTTAAAATATAATTTTACTAAAAACTTTATTTAACCTTTTTTGTGGTCCCCAAGGTACTTAATTAGGATATTAAATTTCATCAAAATTGGTTAAGTCATTTTCAAGATATTTAGAAAAAACTAAAAAAGTACCGAAATAAAGTACTAATGTTTGTGAACCGATATGTACCAAAAACTAATCAGCGCTTCATTTTGTTAAACTAATGGTAGGTTTTCAATTTCATTTCAATCAGTGCAAAGGTGTGGAAAAAATCGTGGACGAAAAAAACGATAACACACATACATACATCCATCCATCCCCACGCACTTCCAAAAAAAATGGCACTTTTTGGCCTCTCGACGAGATTCCAGGTAATTTTTGGCAAAACCGTCACGTGCTAAAATTCAATCTCATTGAATACTTCAATTTGTGACCTTAATTGAGTCTATGGGTTCCGTAGTCTTTGCCTGAGGACCCTTTGAAGTCGCGCTTGCCGCGAGAGCGATTCCAATACTTTCTCCCATGCTTCGCATTGGATAAAGTAAAAAGCAAACATTGAATTTAAACTTCATCTAGTAATTGTACACAGATATGGATCATTGGTAATCGTGGCTTGTGGAAGATGAAACGTCTATTCAAGAGAAACTAATTGAAATTCGAATTTAAATATGAGATCAAAGCTTTGGGGGTTGTGGGAGGGGGGTTGTTTTTAAATGGCATTCGAGGGGGGCGGGGGCGGGCCCTTTGACATCCAACCCATGGATAAAATTGATAGATGAATTTATTGATAGCTTTATGAATGGAATTGATGCCTGGACCAATTCGAGACCCCCCCCTCTGATGTTGATATTAACAATTTCGCAGGTATTCGATAGGCGATTAATTTAATTCTTTTATTATTATTTTTTTTATTTAGTGAATGGAAAGCGATAAATCACAGGGCAGTCACAGTCAATTCATAAATTATTTTATTGTTAAACAAGTTATCGGTATTAAACATTCGGAAAAGTAGATATTATTGAGCGAGCCTTTAATAAATTATTTTTAGATAATCTCTTCCCTTATAAATAAAAATCATAATTATCTCTTGCGTGTACCACCACATGGCTTTCACTTATTATCTACCACCGAGCCCATTTTACTTCCTTACAGGGTATGGTCAAGTATTGTAATCGTAGCATGAAAAAGTGTTTTTTTTTCCTTCTTTTTTTTCGAAATATCTCAAAACGGCTGAAACTATTTTGATTAAAAAAATTGAGCAAAACCATGGCAATTCGCTCTACAAAAAAGCTCTAATAAGTGAACATCGAAAAAATTATATTTTTTGAGATAATAATTGTTTTGTCAAAATGTCTGTTAGTTAGTTACTGTGCGTTACCAAATTTGTGGACGAGCTAGCTCAAAAACTAGTGTGAATATCGAAACCAAATTTCACACGTAGTTTTGGTCCATTGAGATTAAGAGCTGATTAGATTTTTTGGTGCATATCGAGCCCAAAATTAAGGGTTTTGGAGGGGGGTTAAAAATTAAAATCTAGCCCATTTGAGCAAACTCAACCAAATGTTGTATACATAATCAGTGGGCCCCTAGGAGTTTAAAAATGCAAAAACTAACCCCCGCCCTCCCCTACATGATTATAAATAATTTTATTAAATGTAATTTTAATTTATTTTTTATTAATTTTCATTAATATGTAAGTGAGGGGCCATATTGTATGGTAAACTCAAATGGATGGCCACATCAGAACACGTCAGCTTATTTTACTTTACCATACAGGGTGTGTGTAATCGTGGATGAAAAAAGTGATGTTTTTTTTTTCTTCTTTTTATCGAAATATCTCAAAAACGGGAGAAACTATTTTGAATAATTTATTGAACGAAACCATGGCATTTCGGTCTACAAAAAAAGCCCTAATAATTGAAGATCAAAAAAATTATATTTTTCGAGTTAATAATTGTTTTGTCAAAATGTCTGTTAGTTTGTTAGTCTGTCTGGTTGTCTGTTGGTCTGTGCGTAACCAAATTTTTGTGGACGAGCTAGCTCAAAAACTAGTTTGAATATCAAAACCAAATTTCCCAGGTAATTTTGGTTCATTGAGATTAAGAACTGATTAAATTTTGGTGCATATCGACTCCAAAATTAAGAGGGGTGGGAGAGTGTGGGGGGGGTTAAAAATTAAAAATCTAAGCTATTTGAGCAAACTCAACCAAATTTTGTATACATAATCAGTGGGACCCCCAGAAGTCTAAAAATGCAAAACTAACCCCCCTACATGATTATAAATAATTTGATTAAATATTAAATATAAGTGAGGGGCCAAGTTGTATGGTAAAGTTAAGTGGATGGCCACATCAGTACACGTCTGATTATTTTAGTTTGAAAATATTATAATTTTAAATTTTTACCCCACCCCCTTAATTTTTGGTCGTTATCCACCAAAATCTAATCAGCTCTTAATCTCAATGGACCAAAACTACGTGTGAAATTTGTTTGTGATATTCACACTAGTTTTTGAGCTAGCTCGTCCACAAAATTTGTTAACTGACTAACAGACATTTTCACAAAATAGTTATTATCTCGAAAAATATAATTTTTTCAATGTTCACTTATTGATGCTTTTTGGTAGACCGAAATGCCAGGGTTTCGTCTAATTTTTTTTAATCAAAATAATTTCCGTCGTTTTTGAGATATTTGGAAAAAACGAAGCAAAAATAACACTTTTTCCATGCCCGATTACAATACTTGACCATTCCCTGTATGGTAAAGTAAAAATAAAAATATTCAATGCTTTTTTTTATTACAGTGAATTAGGTGAGAGTGATTCACTCGGCAGTTTATTATCTCTATTCTATGACAGATGGCGTTGATGATTTTCTTATGTAAAATCTTTTTAACCCCCTTTGGCCAAGGGTGAATTCACAAAGCGCTATTTCACGACGCATATTTACTGCATCCGCTTTTTGGAAGATTCAGTAAATATAACAAAATAAAATTTCATATTATAAATCCTTCTTCTTCTTTCTCTCTAATACACTTTCTTATTCTCAGTTTTTCGCCCCCCTTGTCACGTGACTTCCTCTGAATATAGTTAGGTGAGATAAAGAAAGTATTGATGTCGTCGCTTTATCTCCATCTCACGGAATACGAAAAGAAAAGAGGAAAATGACGTCAGAGAGTGTGAGTGTGGTGGGGGACATACCTGGAATATTCTCCCTCCCCTTGATGGGGTGAGAAAATACCTGATTAGTTAACTTTCCCTTAAAAGTAACTAATAGTAAAAATATAATTTAATTTGAAATTAAAAAATGCGACTTCTGGAATTAGCCCAGTATAAGGAGCCCAGTATAGCCTAATATAGCCAATATAGCCAATATAGCCAATATAGCCAATATAGCCCAATATAAGGATCCAAAAATTGGTTCAGCTTACATTAATTGTGGGAAAAGATTTTTTTTCTAGGATCGTTTGGTATGCTGTGGGCGAGGGGTGATCCGCGATTGGAAGAGGTGTACACCTCATTGGAAGTATTTTGGAAACATTTGGAAGTATTTGGGAATATTTGGAAGTACAAGTGGTAGCAGGTGTACAGCATGTTAGGTAGCGGTTCACCCCTCGGGTGTGGGTATGCCAAATCTAAGTATACGACCTCAAAAGTGTGGGGGACAACTTTTGGTGGCCGAAAAACCTCGAAATTTTTCCAGTTTTTTGCTTATAACTCGAAAACAGCTCATATTTTGCAAATACCCGTTCTATAAAAAATTAAAGAGGACAAAATTTCGCATAGATTATAAAAAAAATATGGGAAATTGGTCCATTAGTTCGATTTTTAATAGGGATCCAAAAAACAACCCCCGGGATCACTTTTGAATATCCCAAAAACTCGCACTTTTTTTGATTATTTCCCATTTTGACCATAAACGAGCACGTTTTCGACATTCTATATTCTATACATTTTTAAACTAGATTAAATTTACTACAATTCAAACAAAATTTCATTTTAATTGGATAATGATAACTCGTGCTGCAATGAGATTGAATTTTGGAGTTTTTTTTTGTAAAAAATTGCAGTTTTTCCTTCATAAAATGAAAACCACTCATCCTAGAAACTTGATTCTTATCTCATTGACTAGGAAATTTTGTTGACTTGATACGTTTATTTAGACCACTTTTTTGAAAAAACTCTTAGGTTTATAGATATCCACCATTTTCCATGACAGGGAATGATCCATAGATGCAAAAAATCGCAGTTTAAAATTTCAACCTCATTGCGGCACGGGTTACCATTATCCAATTAAGATGAAACTTTACTTTAATTGTAGAAGATTTAATCTAGTTTAAAAATGTATAGAGGGGTCTTTGTCGAAAACCTGCTCCTTCATAGTCAAAATGGGGAAAAATCGAAAAAGTGCGAGTTTTTGGGATAGGTATTCAAAAGTGATCCGGGGGGTTGTTTTTTGGATCTCCATTAATAATCGAACTACTGGACCAATTTTGTATATTTTTTTTATAATCGATGCGAAATTTTGTCCTCTTGAACTGGTTGTTTACAAAATATAGACCGTTTTCAAGTTATTTATTAGGCTATTATGTCTCTAGAGCTGCTGATTATTAATAACAGGTATGAAGCCCGCCCTCGGCGTGCATCTTGCTGGCTATGTCATGATCTATTAGTGGGTTTTAAAATGATAAAAATCACGTCGGCGTCATCGAAAAAGCAGATTATAATAAGAACTTGTATTTTTTCAGTAGAAACAATACTCCAATATGGTAAATTTTCTAAAATGCTAACACTGTTCGGCATATTTTATGTAATTTAATCAAATCTAAGATTATGAAATGAAACTAGGGCTTGTCTGGCTGGATATAATACATAAACTTGCTAATATTGGAGAAAAGGGAGCAAGGCTGCCACAGTAATTAATAGACAAACATATTCCGAGGCACATATGTATATCAATGACTGTTCAACAAACTTCACTATATTAATACATATTTATGAAAGAGAGTTGAATAAACTTGGAGAATTTATTAAGAAGGAAGAAAATGAGAGAATGGGAGAATTGTGAAATTTTCCTGAATAAATATGTTCAAGTTGACTTGTGTATTCGTCCCCGTAGCTGACCCAATTTACTGTTAAAATTTCGGATGCAGACAGGGGCGGATTTAGGCCCTAAGCCACGTCTGATATGGAGCCCTTTTTGCTTTAACAGGTCATTCAATAAGTCCGTAGGATAAGTAAGAAAAAAACAAAATTTTGACAAAACTCGATTTTATTATTCAACATAATTGCCTTCGAGGGCGATACAACGAGTATAGCGATTTTCCAACTTTTCGATACCACTTTTATAGTACGATTTCTCTTTCTCGTCAAAATAGGCCTCAGTTTCAGCGATTACTTCATCATTGGACTTCTTTTGGATTCTGGTGTGTAATAGTGAAGCCATGTCTCATCCATTGTCACATATCGACGATAGAATTCCATTTTATTGTGGTTTAACAGCGCCAAACACTCCTCTGAAGCATCGATTCGTTGTTGTTTTTGGTCGACTGTGAGCTCACGCGGCAACCACTTTGAACAGAGCTTTCACATACCATCTGATATCTTTACAATGTCAGCTAGCTCGTGCACCTTCAATTTGCGATCGTTCATAACCAATTTTTTTTTTTATGTTTTCTGGAATAACAGCCTCTTTTGGGCGTTCACTGCGCTCTGCATCATTTGTGCTGGTACGACCGCGTTTAAATTCAGCATTCCACTTCTCTGCCATTTGTCTCGATGGAGCAGAGTTCGGATAATGTTTATCAAGCCATTGTTTGGTTTCCACTGTATTTTTTTTCATCAAAAAGCAATGCTTTATTAAAACTCGAAATTCACTTTTGTTTCAATAACAAAAGTTGCTTCACACAAAATGCTATAACTCACGAATCAATAGTCAGATTGCTGTCAAATTTATACACGTATCGTTTGAAGGTTAGTACTAAATAAAAATCATTTGGAAAAATTCTAGTAACGCCATCTATGTGTCATCCTACGGACTTATTGAATAACCTAATATATAGGGTGAGTCACGGGTAACGGATGTTTTTCAGGAAAGTATAGCTCTGCAGATTTTTCACTTATAATTACACGAGAGCTTTTTTTTGCCGAAGTAAACTTGACATTTTAATGAGAATTTTGTTGCCTGGCCCAAAGGCAACAAAACTCGAATTATAAAATATCAAGTTTACTTCGACCCAAAAAGCTTGAGTGTAATTCGGTAAGACAATTTAATGAATCAATACGTAAATCACAAAATTAACAAAATTAAGAAAATTACGAAACATTAAAAAAATATAAATAATTAATTAATAATTAATTATAAATAATTAAATATAAATAATTAATATAAATAATTAATTATAAATAATTAATTATAAATCATTAAATATAAATAATTAATATAAATAATTAATTAATTTGTTAGAGTTAATTAAGTTTCTTCAGCGAGTTCATATTTTTTTCCACGCAAAACAGCGTAAACTGTCTCCATATTGATGAAGTTGAATTCACAGTATTCTGAGGCACATTTTTGTAGATAGCTTTTTCAATTTCTCCAGTCGAAGACTCTCCATATCTCGACATTTTCATACAATGCAAGTTTGACATAAAATTGTTAACAATGTTGGTTGTCATGTCAGTGTTGCTAGACACCGATGATGCAGGCCCACTAGAATCTTAAAGCTAGGTTCAGTTTTGTCGCTGGAAAAGTTAGGGTAAACTTTTTTCGCTGTCATAGTGACAAAAACACCGTTGCTTATGGGACTTTTAGTGTATGAATTAAATTGTCAGAACAAAATATTTTATTTTCATAGAAACGATCACTAAACTATGCCATTATTGAATGCTTATGAGCGAAAAATTATATCTGACAAATGATGGCCATTTTTACGAACACAAATTCGAAAGGCGCTCTCGATAATAATGAGCTTGCAGTGGGTTTAATGAGAATCTTATTGTTGGAGGGGTATTTTATATTAATATTTCTTGGTTGGTGGGTGTAAACTCAGGGTAACTCTCTTGATGCTTATTTTCTGAAATTATATTGACTGATTTTACTATTAATTGATTTACTATGAAATTAAAATAAAAATGGATTACAGAAATTGCTTATATAAAAAGTTATAATAAAAAAAGGAACAAAGGAAATTGGATTGGCAAGCAGGAGTTATTAATTTTCAATAATAATAGAGATTATGTTGGAATCATTTATTATTGATAATGTGAATTTATTTAATCGCCGCTTGATATCAGCAGATATAGATAGTTGTTAAAGAGAAAATACAAGATGGTGGTTACACTCTTGGTGGTGATGGCTGTAGGATCCGGCCTTGTGATCTGCTGGATTTCAGGAATCGCTCTTCTGATAACCAGTCCCGTGGATAGCAGTCTCTCTCCGTGTCTTGTTGAAGGAGATAGACGTCCTCGATAAATGTCTTTATCGACGTGTGTTATCGAAGACAGCGTCTATTGAGATGTGTTCTGGACGTGTGTTGTCCACGAAGCTGGTGTAGACCGAGTCGAGTAGAGCCGGATTCAAGCCACTAGGATGGTAAGGAAGTGACTCCTCGCCGGGCGGCTATGGCAATCGTTATAAAGGTGTATAGGAGGTGTCTTCCCGCTCACCGCCTCACGAGCTTGTTAGTTGATTTCGTGAAAATAGAGAAACGTGTGATCATCAACCGTTGTCTCTGTTGTCCTCCATGCCATATAGGTGTGTATTCATGAACCTCCTTCAATGAACGCCTCGTGAGATGTCTGTTCTATGTATGTATATATAGAGAGGTCTCATCAAGGACTGTCTCGATTGTCTTCTATGAGCGCCTCGTGAGATGTCTGTAGTCTGTGATATATATATGTTGAGGTATGATCAAAGACTCCTCTGGTTGTCTTATGCACCAAATGCCTAAGAAGGAGTAATCTCTCCCCTCTTCTTCTCTCTGATTTCTCCTTCTATTGTTCTCAAGCAACGACTTTAATTATTCACACTATTATTCCTTTAAATAAACTGCAACGGATCGTTGCTAAACTTTATCCAAATTCATTTGAAATATTAATATGTTTGTTCCTTTATTATTAATCAGATATCACTTGCAATTTGTAGTTCATATTGACATTAATTCAAAAATAATTCTCATTTAATAGTCGAGGAATAACCATTCTACATTGTAATTTTGACATTTCGGTTATTATTGTAACCATTGCTGAAGACATGGAGGAATAAACTTAAAATCAAAAATAGCCATCGATTCTCATCTAATACTTGAGGAATAACAATTCTACATTAGGTTTTTGACGTTTCGATTATTATTGGTAACCATTGCTGAAGACATGGAGGGAGGAATCGACTTAAAATCAAAAATAACGATCGATTCTTATCTAATACTAGAGGAATAACCTTATTGCATTCCATTTTTGATGTTTTGACTATTAATGGAAACCTCTACTGAAAATGTGGAAGAATCGACTTAAAATCAAAAAGACTAAATTCTTTTATGGCAAACAACTCAAGCTTGATACCTAATGTAGAATTGTTATTCCTCAAGTATTAGATGAGAATCAATCGCTATTTTTGATTTTAAGTCGATTCCTCCATGTCTTCAGCAATGGTTACTAATAAAAACCGAAACGTCAAAAATCCAATATAGAATAATCATTTAATAATTAATCAATTATTCCTCAAGTACTAGATGAGAATCAATCGCTATTTTTGGTTTAAAGTCGATTTCTCTATGTCTTCAGCAATGGTTATTAATAAAAACCGAAACGTCAAAAATCCAATATAGAATGATTATTCCTCAAGTACTAGATGAGAATCAATCGCTATTTTTGGTTTAAAATCGATTTCTCTATGTCTTCAGCAATGGTTATTAATAAAAACCGAAACGTCAAAAATCCAATATAGAATGATTATTCTTCAAGTACTAGATGAGAATCAATCGCTATTTTTGGTTTAAAATCGATTTCTCTATGTCTTCAGCAAAGGTAACGGATAAGAAAACAATGCAGTTGCTATGGTTACTTATAAAAATTCCTCCCAAATTTTTAGCATTTCACAGAGAGAAGCCTATCCATTCTTACTTAAGCAAGGCTAAATGAGCTATATTAAAACTTTCAAATGAATAAATTTTAAAAAATTTAAAAAAGTACTCTCTTACTCTAGAGTAAAGTACTTTAAAATATGATTTTACTAAAAACTTTATTTAACCTTTTTTGTGGTCCCCAAGGTACTTAATTAGGATATTAAATTTCATCAAAATTGGTTAAGTCATTTTCAAGATATTTAGAAAAAACTAAAAAGTACTGAAATAAAGTACTAATGTTTTTGGGCCGATATGTACCAAAAACTAATCAGCGCTTCATTTTGTTAAACTAATG
Organism: Forficula auricularia; assembly: GCA_024734495.1. Lineage (NCBI taxonomy): Eukaryota > Metazoa > Arthropoda > Insecta > Dermaptera > Forficulidae > Forficula > Forficula auricularia. Next base: position 393,843 of record JALMQS010000095.1, on the reverse strand, counting down.
GTAGGTTTTCAATTTCATTTCAATCGGTGCAACGGTGTGGAAAAAATCGTGGGCCAAAAAAACGATAACATACATCCATCCATACATCCATACATACATCCGCACGCACTAAATGAAAAAATCGCACTTTTTGGACTCTCGACGAGACCCCATGTAATTTTTGGCAAAACCGTCACGTGCTAAAATTCAACCTAATTGAATACTACAATTTGTGACTTTAATTGAGTCCATGGGTTCCGTAGTCTTTACCTGAGGACCCTTTGAAGCCACGCTTGCCCCGAGAGCGATTACAATACTTTACCCATGCTTTGCATTGGATAAAGTAAAGAGAAAATACATATAAATCATCTCCCAAGAGGTCCATCCCCGCTCGCACTGCACCCCGTTCCCTGTGCGAATTTAAATTTCAATTTTATTATTTATACCCGTCATTGTTGATATCTATTTTTAACTCAAATCTATTAAAAATTATATTGCTATGTTATTTTTTATACTATTTATTTTTAATGAAATTTATATTTAGCTATAATTAAACAAATATTATTTTTATCCTTCTTTTTTCTAATCTGCCTCTCTTTGCAATTTCTTATTGCAATATATCATTGGATATATTGTAAGCTTCATCGCTCATTAAGATGGTCAAATCCACATTTTCTTCAAACATGTCAAGCATTTTAGACAAATTAACTTTTTAAACGTTAGTTTTAATTGAGTGGATATCGATGAGGCAGTTCAAAAAAAGAAGAAGATAATTTACACTATCTTTTTATTCATAAAACCGAAGTTTCAGAGGTTATTCCCTCCTTCTTCAGAGTTTTCAAGATCCTTCACTGACTTTTCAAACCCCTGACTGAAGTTTCAGTCTAATTAAATAATGGTAACATGAGGTTGAAGTTTTTCCTTCATAAAATGAAAAACACTCATCATAGAAACTTGATTCTTATCTCATTCTCTAGGGAATTTTGGTGACTTAAATGTTTACTTGGACCACTTTTTTGATAAAACTCTTGGATTTATAGATATCCTACATTTTCCTGACAGGATATGATCCGAATCCTCAAAAGCGTCATCGAAAATCTTAGATTCTAACTCTAATCTAATCTAAGAGATTTATCAAAAAAGTGGTCCAAATAAACGTTCAACTCAACAAAATTTTCTAGACAATGAGATAGGAATCAAGTTTTTAGAATGAGTGGTTTTCATTTTATGAAGGAGAAGCTGAGATTTTTTGAAACAAGGGATCATTTCCTGTCATGGAAAATGCTGGATATCTATAAATCTAAGAGTTTTATCAAATAGGTAGTCCAAATAAACGTTCAAGTCAATAAAATTCCCTAGACAATGAGACAGGAATCAAGTTTATATAATGAGTGTGTTTCATTTTATGAAGGAAAAACTGTAATTTATTGCAAAGAATTTCATTTTTTTCAAAACTTCAACCTAATTGCACGGGTTACCATTAACCAATTAGAATGAAAATTTATTCAAATTGTATTAAATTTAATCTAGTTTAAAAATGTATAGAGTTGTCTTTGTCGAAAACGTACTCCTTTATGCTCAAAATGGGAAAAAATTGAAAAAAGTACGAGTTTTAGGAATATTCAAAAGTGATCCCGAGTAGTTGTTATTTGACAGGCGCTAGTACCGGTTCTACTTATCTTAAATAAATGAAATTTTTATCATTTTACGCGTAATTTAAAGAGCTTTAATTCATCTAATGAATATCTTTTCGATTTAATAAGCCGTTTTAGAGTTATTCAAGAAAAACTGAGAAAACTGAGGCCCCTAGAAAAATTTCCACAACACAGATTTCGGGAGAAAACTTAGGGTAGTAATATTGGAGTACCAATAAAGGTATTTCAGCAATGAAATCTTTGTCCGGAATTATTTCTTATAAGGTAAAGGCACCTATTAATGACAGGCACCTAAGGATGCCAATCTACAAGAAAAAATGAAAAAATAACTAATTTTTGAAATTTTAGTCGATTTTCTTTTAGCTAAGTTAACTTAGCTAAAAGAAAATCGACTAAAATTTCAAAAATTAGTTATTTTTCATTTTTTCTTGTAGATGGCATCACTCAGGTGCCTTTACCTTATATGCCATTTTTTCACTTAATTTTCCTGGACTACATTTAATAATAATAACCCTTTGAAACCCTGAAGAAGGAGGGAAAAATCCTCCGAAACGTCGGTTTTGAAAGGAAAGGAGGAAGGATTCCAATAAATTACACCTTATTTTATATGTGTTAATTTTTTCTTTCCTCACTACCTCTGGGCTGCCTTCCATTACTTTCAATTAATAATAATAATAATATTTTCAACCGAGGGGTGATCCGTGATTGGAAGTAGATGTACACCTTTTTTAAAAGTATTTTTGGAAGTATTTGGAAATATTTGGAAGTACAAGTGGAAGTAGGTGTACAGCATATTAGGTCGCGGTTCACCCCTCAATTTCAACCATGGTCAGAATCATTTCTTTTTATTTAGTTATATTTCCATTAATAAAAAGCAAAGTTGAGATCATTAATTAAAAATGAAGCAATGTGGGGGTGGGGGGGGGGGGGGAAGGAAGCAAAAGAAAGAGGGCCAGAGTGTAATCCAATAATGCCAAAAGGGAAGCAGAAGGGGGGGGGGGCAGTAGTTGTTCTTTTTTTCCCCCACTTGGCTGATATCTTGTCTGTGCTCGAAATTCTCGAGGGAGAAAGATTATTAAATTATATTAAAGATATATACGTATAGGAAGTGGAGGATGAATAAAAAGAAAGAAAGAAAGGAAGGAACAAATTCGGATGATACATATTTTTGTATTCATTATCGGTTTTATTGGAAAAAATATTAAACTGATTGAGAAAGAGATAAAAAAGAAATAAAAAAATTGACTAAAATATGCCCGGAAAGTTTAAATAAAAGAAGAGAGGGGGGGAGGAGGAGGGAATCGTTTCACTTGGGAAAATATAATAATAAATATAATATACTTAAACAAATAGAAAAAAAAGAAAGATAATTTCATTACTCAACTTGAGAGCCCTATTATTATTCTTTTAAATTCGATTAAGAGATATATACCTATAGAAATTAAATTAAATATAAGTACAGGGTGCGGCACGGTCACTTCCTTATTTTAAAAAATCATAACACTAAAAGTATTTGCAGTTTTGATTTAATTATTTTTTCTGTATACAGGGGTACATTTAAAGTTTTATTTCATTGGGTTTTAAAAACGACATCTCAAAGGTGGCCACCGTCCTCGTCAATACACTCATACAGCTGAATTTTGACACTTCTGTCCACATTTTCCAGCATATCTGTGCCTATTTCGGCAATAGCAGCACGAATATTGTCCTTCAGTTGACCAAGGGTCCTTGGACGATTCGTGCAAACCTTTACTGAGTGGTAGATAATTTATCTTAATTATCGCCCGGAGCAAGACCATTGTTCAAGCCATAAGAATTCCCTAATATTGTCCAATTTTCTGAATGGATTTCCGGCTTTCATTTAATTTTTCACTTTTACTATATTTACCCACCTCTCCATCATGTCCACGCTAACCCTTCATTACACAAACATCCGCGGACTTTTTAGTAATAAAACCTCGGTATTCCAATATCTCGAAGAGAGACTGGAACTCTCTTCCTCCGACCGTCTTCTCAGAAACATATAACCTTCAATCATTCAAGACACGCATCCACGAATACCTTCAACTCAGACCCAATCCCTAAATTTCTTCTTATATCCTAGATACAAGCAAGGGCGGATCCAGGAATTTTTTATGGGGGGAGGGAGAATGTATATAAGGGACGCCGCCCCCCCCCCCCACCCCACACACATATATAGAACTTTATTTTCAATTTTAAAATTTTTTTTAAAAAAAATAAATGTTTTGTTTTTACAAAAAATTTTTTGCCAGGCGCGGGCCTCTATGGGGGGGGGGCGGTCGCCCTGCCCCCCCCCCCCTGGATCCGCCCTTGATACAAGGGTCCACTGCGGACTTCGGAGGTTGAACCTTTTCGGTGCAACTTCTTCTTGTATAAGTATCATTACAAAAAAAAAAAAGATTTAAGGTAGCCCCACAGGAAATAGTCACAGGCTAAATCTGGCGATCGCGCTGTCTACTAAAGATTGCCCCTAAAATCTCTCGAAGCCATTCGGGGAAGTGTTCCTGGAAGAGATTCATGAAAGTTCGCGCCGTGTGAGCCGAGCCGCCATCTTGTTGGAACCACACATCCCCCACATCTATTTCTGGGAGTTTGGGTAGAAAAAACTTCTCAATCGAAAATGTGACTACTTTTCTTTATAAAACTATTAGATTTATAGATATCAGGCATTTTCCATGACACTTCTGAGGATCCGGATCATATCATGTCATGGAAAATGCTGGATATCTATAAATCTAAGAGTTTTATCAAAAAAGTAGTCCAAGTAAACGTTCAAGTCAAGAAAATTTCCGAGATAATGAGATAGAAATCAAGTTTCTAGGATAAGTGGTTTTCATTTTATGTACGAAAAATTGCGATTTTTTGCAAAAAATTGCTGTTTTTCAGAATTACAACCTCATTGCGACATAGGTTACCATTTATCCAATCAAGATTAAACTTTGTTTAAATTGTAGCAAATTTAATTTAGTTTAAAAATGTATAGAGCGGTCTTTGTCGAAAACGTGCTCCTTCATGGTCAAAATGGGAAAATATCGAAAAAAGTGCGAGTTTTTGGGTGCCGGGGTGGAAAACGGATTTTGAGCCTGAGCCCGAAGAGTTGGTTGGAGAAAAAACCTAAATAATGAAATTTGTAAGGGATTTTATGAACTTTCATTTCGAATAGGAAGGTTATTTACGAAATGAACGAATGATAATTTTCACCTTTTTTGAATTTTCTACAATGTCACGAAATTTAGGTGAGAGATTTCAGATTTGGATTCAAACCACAATTTGACTTGATTATAGATACAGGTGAAGCTAATATAAAGCGCGTAAACAGAATTAAATCAATACTCTAAATACTTTTTGTGTTATGATTTTTACTTTACCATACAGGGTATGGTCAAGTATTGTAATCGTGCAAGAAAAAAGTGAGTTTTTCCTTTAATTGAAAAGTTTTTGTTTTGCCGAGAGTAGCAGAGTTGTTGATTCTCAAAGAGAAACAAAGAGGTTGTCCTCTGCTTGATGCAAATAAACTATACACATATATATATATATATATCGAGATGATATATCTGTATATATATTATTTATTTGTTTGAGACTATAGTTTCGAAGACTTGGTCTTCATCATCAGTCTTTCTTCAATTATAAATGTTTTTCATGGAGTCAATATCATATGGATATTGAAAACTTGGTGTTCCTTCGTCACTGCTGGCTAGGAACCAAGTCTTCGAAACTATAGTCTCAAACAAATAAATAATATATATACAGATATATCATCTCGATATATATATATGTGTGTATGTTTATTTGCATCAAGCGGGGACAACCTCTTGTTTCTCTTTGTGAGTTTTTCCTTCTTTTTTTCAAAATATCTAAAAAGCCGCTCAAATTATTTTGATTAAAAAAATTGAGCGAAACCATGACATTTTGCTCTACAAAAAAGCTCTAATAAGTGAACATCGAAAAAATTATATTTTTCGAGATAATAATTGTTTTGTCAAAATGTCTGTTAGTTTGTCCGTGCGTTACCAAATTTTTGTGGACGAGCTAGCTCAAAAACTAGTATGAATATCGAAACCAAATTTCACACCTAGTTTTGGTCCATTGAGATTAAGAGCTGATTAGATTTTGGTGCATATCGACCCAAAATTAAGGAGGGTGGAGAGGGGGGGTTAAAAATTAAAAATCTAGGCCGTTTGAGCAAACACAACTAAATTTTGTATACATAATCAGTAGACCCCCAGAAGTCTAAAAATTCAAAAACTAACCGCCTAAAATGGGGGGAGGCGGTGTAGGGTCAAAAAATCAAAATCATGGCCATTTACCAAACTCAACCAAATTTTGTATACATAATCGGTGGACCCCATGAAGTATAAAAATACAAAAACTAACCGCCCAAAATGGGGGGGGGGGGGGTGTAGGGTCAAAAAATGAAAATCTTGGCCATTTGAGCTAAACTCACCCAAATTTTGTATACATAAGTGGGACACCAGAATTATAAAAATGCAAAAACTAACCCCCCCCCCCTACATGGTTATAAATAATTTTAGGGGCCAGGTTGTATGGTAAAGTCAAGTGGATGGCCACATCAGAACACGTCAGCTTATTTTAAATAAGGAAGTGATTGCGCCCCACCCTGTATAAAAAAATGTTTTATCAACAACTCACCTCTAACTTACAATTCTTCTAGAGACCAGTGGTTCTTAGCCGGGGCCGCGACAGCAATTCAGGGGGCAGGCTCTGAAATTTGAGAAAAATTGTTATTTTTTAACCGACTTTGAAAAAAAAGGAGGTTATCAATTTAACTGAATGTATAATCTTTTTGTGTGTGTTTGAACATTTATTTCTCTTTACCATGTGGACCGATTTCGATAATTTTAGTTGCATTGGGTTCAGTCTCGTACCCGATTGGTCCCGATTTTTCATTGCAATTGGACTTTGTTAAAATATATGTATAATATTGGTACCTCCGATATGACATCAGCGCCACTCCGGTGTTGACTATCTTAACTTAATTTATTACTCACTTCATTTTCTACTCGAGTCCATGTAACATGCTATATATTGTTTTATCCTCATGTATTATACTATTCTATTTATTGTAATATGTGCAACCTCAATAAAACGCTTTATATATTTTATCTATAAAATTATCTATCATTGTGATATTCCGCTATCCACACCTTTTATACCTTTAACTTCTTTGTTTATGGACCGATTTCGATGATTCTTTTTTTATTGGAAAGGGGGTACCTAAGGGGTGGTACCATATTGATTTGGCCAAGTTCTGATGATGTTTGGTTATCAATTTCTCTTTACCATGTGGACCGATTTCGATGATTTTTTTGCATTGGGTTCAGTATAGGTTCCCGTTTAATTTCATTGGTATTGGACTTTTTTTGTTATGTATGTTCAGATGTTTACGCATAACTTCTTTTTTTATCAACCGATTTCAATGATTCTTTTTTTTATTGCAAAGGAGGCACCTTAGGGGTGATTCCATATTAATTTGGTCAAGTTCTGATGATATGATCAATGACAAAATAACGGAAATCTCCAATTCTTATGAGCAAATAATCGAAATTATAATAAATAAAAACTTTCATATATAAAAAATAAAAAAAAAAAAAAAAACAATCTTAAAACGTTCATTTAAAACCCGCTAACATTTCGAGATAATTTCTCTATTTATGAATTGAATTTTATTATCAATTTCTGAGGAGATAGATTAATAGAATATGGAATTGGAATAATTATCGGAAAAGAGGTTTTTTTCTATAATTAGTTTTTTCCTCTTATTAAAAACAAGGACTAAATGATGATCAAGGACACTCGATGGTGGAGAAGTAATCTCCGTAATCGAATTCATGTAAAATAATTGGTTTAATAAAATTTATAAAAAAAAAAAAAAAAAATATCAATTTCTGATTCATTCGCCCGACGTTTTCTCTTGCGAGATGCATTCAAGGTGTTATATTAAGTCACTATTATTAACATCACTAAAAAGAGAAAAATAAAAATAATTTTTATAAAAAATAATGAAATTCATAAAATATGAATGATATTCATGAACTTTCATTTTGAATTGGAAAGCTATTTACGAATAGTTAATAGTTTTCGAGTTATAAGCAAAAAATGAGATTTTTTCACCTTTTTTTTGGATTTTTGACAATGTTCCGTCACGAAAATTTGTTATCAATCCTCAGATTCGGATTCAGCACACCATAAAACATATAGGATCAAGAAATCAAAACTACCCTAAAACTTTCCCATTCTTGATTCTACATATGAAATACATTTAATTACTCGAATGTTTTTTACATTTTGATTCAATCGCGGATCAAATGTAGGAAATTTTTTTGTCAAAATTGAATGAAAATAATATTTGAACTTATATATTTCTAACTTGAAATAATGATCTTAAATAAATTTTTATAATTATTCTAATTAATATAACAAAGAATAATTGCTATATCAATGAGAATTGTTTTTGACCGCGCTTATTTGAAAAAGATATTTATCACGAGACTACTGCGGATTACGCTATTGAAGTCTGCGGAGTCTTAAGTCTGGACCAAGAGAGAAAAGATGTGATCCACTTAGCTACAATCCAACGTCATTTCGCGTATAGCCCGCTAGACATTCGGATGGATCACTAAGTGAATTTGAAATCTCAGATGTTATATATTTAATCTCCCAGTCCAGCGCGCTCGGTCTATTAACATGTATGTTAGATGTTTGCCATAACTTGCCAGAATTAAGACTCCGCAGACTCCAATAGCGTAATCCGCAGTAGTATCGCGATAAATATCGTTTTCAAATAAGCGCGGTCAAAAACAATTTGATTCAAATGTAGAAAACATTCCATTAATTAATGGCAAGCATCTAACATACATACTAATAGACCGAGCGCTCTGGACTGGGAGATCGAATATATAACATCTGAGATTTCAAATTCACTTGGTGATCCATCCGAATGTTTAGCGGACTATAAGCAAAATGACGTTGGATTGTAGCTAAATGGATCACATCTTGTTCTCTCTTGGTCCAGACTTAAGACCCCACAGACTCCAATAGCGTAATCCGCAGTAGTCTCGCGATAAATATCTTTTTCAAATAAGCGCGGTCAAAAACTATTCTCATTGATATAGCAATTATTCTTTGTTATATTAATTATAAAAATTATAAAAATGTATACATTTAATTACGGTTAATTTGCCATAAGAAACGGTTTGTCGTTGCCGTTACTCATCCCATGACACCCCCCTCGTGGCTACGCCTCTGATAGAATATACTTATATGTGAAAATAATTAAAAATTTAATTATATTTCAATTTCTTATTAAAAAAAATCTCTTTCTTGTTCAATAAAATAATTTGAAAAGGTACCCATACTAGAGGCGAAAAAAAGTAAACTAGCAATTTTAAGGAAAATTCAGCTGTTGAATTGAACCTGTCGAATGATACAATTGTTTCTTACTCGTATTTAACCGAAAGAATCGATACAGAATAGATTAAAACTTTTTTTTTCAAAAGTTGAGAGGATAAAAATGGAGCTTAAACATATTTAATATTTTAATCGAAACTGACTTAAAAGTTTTTAATTTTTTTTTCTTTTAATTTTATGCTAAGCTCTCGACATCAGCTTTTCATAATAATCGCATAAAAGAAAATTAAAATTCTCATTGAAAAACAGCTTTTGTAAATAAAAAAAAAAAAAAAAAAATTCCAATTTTCTATATTTTTTTAATGGGGAAATATGAAAAATACATTATATTTAAACTTTTTTTTTAAGTCAATTTTAAGTAAATAAATTGCATGCTTGGATATTTAATTATTTTCATCAATAGAGCTTTCCACCCACATCCATGAAACATCAATATTAAACACGTTCTTTGTTGGATAACAAACACTAAGGGATTATCGGGATCGGAGGGGGCAGAATGGCTTTTGCTATTCAGAAGATGAAAAGGATTCTGGAACAGAGTGTAGATCAAGATAGGAATATAATAATTATTAAAAAGAAAATAAAAATAGAGAATTAAACGAAATTTAAAACAAGACTAATCTTATTATATTAAACGAGTAATTCTTGTATGTATATATTATATATAGAGAATCGGATTCTTGTAAACCGCCCTAACGCTTTGGATTGAAATTCACGGGTTAAGGTGTTTTTGGTTTGACAATTCGATCTGTCATGGTCTCATCTTCGGCTAAGTTGTTTTTGATGGGTTTTTTGTTAATTGAAATAATTATTCACAGTAGTTTGTCTTGATAAAAATTTCTAATTACATTTTTATTCAATTTCTTTTAATAAAATTAATTGGTTTTTTTATTTTAAATTCCACTAATAGATCATTATAAATTTTATTTTAAATTAGAATTTGCCAATTTAATTAATTAAAGGTATTTTCCTATAAAATAATTTATTAGAATATCAATTTAATTCTCTTGAAAAATCCGACAATTCGAAGGATCGTGTGCCTACTTCTTCAGGATTTAAAAAGGTCAAGGAAAGAACCTCCGTGTATACTATATAAATATTATTTTTAATTCCAATTCCATTCAAAATTTGTAGCCAGTGATACGTCTTGATGATGACCATTGGAGGTCAAAAAGTTGATAAAAACATAAATTAAGTTTTATTTCAATTTTATTTTATTTTGACTGCGATTTAAAAATCGATATTTTTATCCTGAATTTAAAATTAAAAATAATATTAATATATCGCTTTTAACTGAATCAAAAAATCACTGAGGATCGCTCGGTGTTCCAGGCATTTCTTTAAAACCGTACAATGAGGTGGTTTCCCCGCGTTATCATTTGATATAAATTAAGGGATCCAAAAGTGGACATAGCCCTTAAAGTGGACACCTTAAAACATTTGTGTTTAAAATAAGGGCAAATAGGCCACAAATTCTTTATGTTATGTTGGCCAGTCTTTGCAATACTGTTCAGAAGGCGATGGAATTGCAGCAGACAGAATTTATGGCCTATTTGCCCTTATTTTAAACACAAATGTTTTAAGGTGTCCACTTTAAGGGGTATGCCCACTTTTTGGTCACTTACTTTATTTATTTTAATAAATGGAAATTTATGAATTTGATTTGTTACCGTGAATATGCCATAAATTCAGAGAACTGATAGAGAATCCGGTGACGAAATAAACCTTAAGATAGAACACAAAATATATGATTCAAATAATTTTACCCGATTGATTCATCTTGTGGAAATAATCGCTTATGACAGACAGCAAAGGTGCTCAAGAAGCCATTCAATTGGAATAGAAATGTTATTCAGAATGAATCAGACTCAAGCAAGATTGAGAAATCAGATGAAATCATGAAAAGAAAGATCTCTCGTCAAACAAATCATTTCGCTTTTCATTCACGAAGTAATTACATAAATATTATCATCATCATCATTGAGTATACAGTCCTAAGACTGGTTTGATGCAACAATCCGTCTCCACTCGACTCTGTCCCCCGCCAGCTGTTTGACCTCTCTAAATGTCTGGCATTCCATATCCCCAATTATTTGGTTGAAATATTCTAATCTGGGTCTTCCCCTTCCCCTTTTCTTTCGCACCTCCCCTCCAAGATATCCCTAAGCAGTCTCCCATGTCTCAGTGTGTGCCCCATCATCTGACCTCTTCTCTTCTTCAGACTCTTCCACAAGGTTCTTCTTTCTCCGATTCTTCCAAGAACTTCTTCATTTGTAATTTTATCCATCCATTTGATATTCCTTATTCTTCTGTAGCACCACATTTCCAAAGCCTCTAATCTCTTTCTCTCCTCTTCTCCATAATTGTCCAGGTTTCACACCAGTACCCATAGCTATGCTCCATACATGATATGTCTTCAATAGCAACTTCCTGTTTGCTAAGCTGATTGAGGAGGAACATAGAGAGTAGTTTTTGTTTTGAATTAAACCCCATTTTTTCTTGGGCAATTCTTGATTTAATTTCGTTTTCGCTCCTCCCATCCCATGTTATTTTACTTCCTAGGTAGCGGAATTCCTTAACTCCTTCTAGGTTTTCTTGGTTAATTTTGATGCATTCCTGTCTCGTTTGTTCTTTTTTGTACATACTAGGACCTTGGTTTTATTCTTGTTTATTTTCATTTTGATTTCTTCTATTAGGATTTGGCTAATTCCATTCAAGGCGTCCTCTAATTCTTTTTTATTGCTTCCTAGAAGGGCAATGTCATCGGCAAATCTTAACATAGCGATCTTTTGATCTTGGATTTCGATAGCTGTATCAATTTTGTCTTTGAATTCTTTAATCGTGTCTTCTATGTATAAGTTGAAAATCATGGAGGACATCACACATCCTTGTCTTACACCTTTTTACTTTATTTTATTTTGGCTTCTCTTTGCTCATCTCCAATAATAAATATTATACACGTTTTTTAAAAAGTACCAGGCAGATCAAAAAGTCTGGAATAATCTAGGAAATGGGGCTAGTATGCTCTAATGTGAATCATTCATAACTAACTTCATTCTTCATTAGACGACTGTCGAAATTTCAACCATTCGTGTTTTCGCATTTACAAGTTACAGCAGTGAGAAGAAACCAACCTCCGTGTTTTATAAAAAAATGAAAAAATCTGAGTTTCGAATTTTATTTTTAATGATATTGATGAGAAAAGGAGATACACCAGAAGGTGTATCATCTAGGAGGCCTGTATGGGATGTCCCCTCCATTGGGAAAAGAACAGAGTAGAAGGAAAGAAGCCGGAATCACGAGCCAAATCTCAGAAAAGTTAGATACAATCCAATATCCAATTTACTGAGTTTTTTTAAGGGCTTCGAACAGTAGTAAATTCTCCGTTCAATAAATTAGGTTAAATTTATCCCCCACTTAATTTTTTTCCAGACCCTATACTTATAGAAATAAACTGCAACGGATCGCTGCTAAACTTTATCCAAAGTCATTTGAAATATCAATATTTTTATTCCTTTATTATTAATCATATAGAATAGCCTATTTGCGGTCCATGTTTAAAATAAAATAAAGAATTTAAAAAAAGTACTATCTTTCTCTAGAGTAAAGTTCTTTAAAATATAATTTTAGTAAAAACTTTATTTAACCTTTTTGTGGTCCCCAAGATACTTAAATAGGTTATTAAATTTCATCAAAATTGGTTAAGTCATTTTCAAGATATTTAGAAAAAACTAAAAAAGTAATGAAATAAAGTACTAATTTTTGCAGGCCGTTATGTATCAAAAACTAATAAGCGCTTCATTTTGTTAAACTAATGGTAGATTTTCAATTTCATTTAAATCGGTGCAACGATGTGGAAAAAATCGTGCACGAAAAAACCTACCATTAGTTTAACAAAATGAAGCGCTGATTAGTTTTTGGTACATATTGGCCCACAAACATTAGTACTTTATTTCGGTACTTTTTTAGTTTTTTCTAAATATCTTGAAAATGACTTAACTAATTTTGATGAAATTTAAAATCCTAATTAAGTACCTTGGGGACAACAAAAAAGGTTAAATAAAGTTTTTAGTAAAAGTATATTTTAAAGTACTTTACTCTAGAGTAAGATTGTACTTTTTTTTAAATTCCTTATTTTACCAAAATTTAAAAAAAAACTTTAAAATTTATTCATTTGATCGGTAATATAGCTCATTTAAACTTGTTTAAGTAAGAATGGTTAGGCTTCTCGCTGTGAAATGATAAAAATTTGGTAGGAAATTTTATAAGTAACCATAGCAACTGCGTTGTTTTTTATTCCGTTACCTTTGCTGAAGATATGGAGGTATCGAGTTAAAATCAAAAATAGTGATTGATTCTCATCTAGTACTTGAGGAATAACCATTCTATATTGGATTTTTGACGTTTCGGTTTTTATTGGTAACCATTGCTGAAGACATGGAGGAATCGAGTTAAAATCATCTAATACTTGAGAAATAACAATTCTACATTAGGTTTTTGACGCTTCGATTGTTATTGGTAACCATTGCTGAAGACATGGAGGAAACGGCTTAAAATCAAAAATAACGATCGATTCTTATCTAATACTAGAGGAATAACCTTATTGAATTCCATTTTTGATGTTTTGACTATTAATGGCAACCTCTACTGATAACGTGGAAGAATCGACTTAAAATCAAAAAGACTAAATTCTTTTTTGGTAAACAACTCAAGCTTGAATGGAATTAACCGCTAGTATTAGATAAGAATCGATCATTATTTTTTACTTAAAGTCAACATGAACTGCAAATTGCAAGTGATATCTGATTAATATAAAGGAATAAACACATTAATATTTCAAATGAATTTGGATAAAGTTTATCAACGATCCGTTGCAGTTTATTTTTTTATGAAATAAAATAAATAATACCGCATATGAAAATATGTATTATTTATAAAACTAAAAAAGAGAGATAAAAAATATTTTATGAATCCACAAGCAACTCTTGCATTCCATTTTTATTTATTTTTTTTTTTATTTATTTTTTTTGAATGCATATTAAACAAATTCCTCAAATGTTTTGGGTTAGATTGTAAAAAATATTCATGTCTAATATAATTTAGGGGTTTCTTGTATTATAGAAATTCTTATTTAGTTTTTAGAAATTTATTAAATAAAAAAAAAAAAAAAAGATTTAAATGATTTGAATTGAAAATGTCCACAGTTAATCGAGATTAAAATGTTTCTTTAATTATAAGTACCTGGAACACCGAGCTATGCTCGGTAATTATTTGCTTCAGTTAAAAGCGTTATATTAATATTATTTTTAATTTTAAATTCAATAAAAACGGTCGATTTTTATTCACAGCCAAAATAAAATAAAATTTATATTTTTACCAACGTTTTGAATGTAATTGAAATTAATAATAGTATAAGATATACAGGGAAGTTCTTTTGATGACGCTTTTTAATCCTGAAGGAGTACACGATCCTTCGAATTGTCGGATTTTTTAAGAGAATAAAATTGATACGGTATTCTAATACTAGTAAATTTATTGAAAATAGATAAATACCTTTAGATATAAAAGTTTTTTATTTATACAATTAAAATTACAGATGTACATTTTTTCATACAAGATGAATATACATTCTTTTTCAACTTTATTTCTAATGGTGACTTCGGGCTTGCTACCCACAATTCATCCTCCTTTACAAATTTGCTTAACAATTCTTAGTTCGTTCGATTCACCAAATAATGATTTAACGAGGAAAAATTTTAAATAAACTCAACGGATCGTTGCTAAACTTTATCCAAATTCATTTGAAATATTAATATGTTTATTCCTTTATTATTAATCAGATATCATTTGGTAGTTGGAGTTCATGTTGACTTTAAGTAAAAAATAACGATCGATTCTTATCTAATACTAGCGGAATAACCTTATTGCATATACATTTTTGATGTTTTGACTATTAATGGCAACCTCTACTGATAACGTGGAAGAATCGACTTAAAATCAAAAAGACTAAATTCATTTATGGCAAACAACTCAAGCTTGAGTTGTTTACCAAAAAAGAATTTAGTCTTTTTGATTTTAAGTCGATTCTTCCACGTTATCAGTAGAGGTTGCCATTAATAGTCAAAACATCAAAAATGGAATGCAACAAGGTTATTCCGCTAGTATTAGATAAGAATCGATCGTTATTTTTTATTTTAAGCCGATTCCTCCATGTCTTCAGCAATGGTTACCAATAATAATCAAAACGTCAAAAATCCAATATAGAATGGTTATTCCTCAAGTATTAGATGAGAATCAATCACTATTTTTGATTTTAACTCGATACCTCCATGTCTTCAGCAAAGGTAACCGTTCAAACTTAAGAGTTTTCAGCCTTTTTTTTTATGTTAATTAATTTAATTAAAATTAATTCAAATAGTTTTAAGTTTTCAATTTATCAAAAAAATATTATAGAAATTTGTTTTCATTTTCCTATTGTAAAGGATATTTTAATATCTTTATTTAAAATATTCTAGAAAAAGATTCAATTTCACAACAAAACTGATATCTTTTCAATCAAAAATTAATTATACTGGCAGTAATTCAATACTTTGTCGTTTCAAAGGAAATTTATTTAGAGAAAAATACGAATTCCAGTCGCTGTTAAGCAAGCCTTTCGAGAGAACAAAAATACAGTCATAAAAATGTGGGTGACGTTCACCAATCAAAATCCTAGTTTTGATCACGTGACCGTCTGGGCCCTCTTCACAGCTAGTGAAACCGGGCGAGCTCAGTTGGTTTTACGCTCTGCCTTTATGTAGACCGAACTCGGGTTGCTCTGCTCGTCTTGTTAAGCGAGAGAGAACTCTACTGCCTGCGCGGCCATTGAACAGCCCATTATACAGTGGCTGGTTCGTTGTGTCCTTCCTCTTACACTGGTCGGACCCATAGGATGCTGTTCTTTGCTTTTTAGCGAGAAAGATCTTCATTGCCTTGCGAGGCCATTTTGAACAGCTCGTATACAGTAGCTGGTTCGTTGCGTTTTTTCACCCACGCTGGTGTTAATCCGCTATCTTTAAATATCTTGTTTGATTAATTATACGCTAATTATCAACCTGAATTGACGGGTTCAAAGGAACTCCAGAGAAAAGGATTTCTCAAATTGCTTTGTTTCCAACTAATGCAAGATTTTAGTGTAGGAACAAGGACGGATACATCCTCTTTAAGAGAAAGGCTTCAAAGCTAACGTTTTCAATTGACGAAAAATAATTTCTTTTGGAACAATCGTGTTGAAAAACAAGCTAAGTGAAGTTTAATAATTATTTGTAAAACTGTTTATATATTAATCATTAAATATTAGAAATATTTTTCTATTATATTGAAAAATAATTCACTTCTTTAATTCAGAGTTGTATTACTCAATTGATATAATTATCAATGCTAATGTACGAAATATTGCTATGCTACAATTAATATATTAATTATATAAAACTGTATTTATTTATAAAACATAATGTTACTATAACATGTGCATTTGATATTTTTCCACTGCTGATTTATTAAAGAGAAATAAAAAGTTGTTATTTTGTTTAAATATTAAATTTGAGTTTTACATTGCTTCCTCCGCCATATTTAAAAAATAAGAAATAATAAGGAGTGCTTCCATCTTTGAGATATATATTTTATTTTGTTTAATAACCAATCCTGTTTTTAATTATTATTAAAAACAAAAAATCACAATTTATTTGAACTTTAAAAATAAGAATATTTTTTCCAGAACATTTACCATTTTTCAAAGTAGTTTTGATTACTAGCACATTATTCGAACCTGCGGTCAAACCAATTCATTTAACGGTTCCTTTTTTTTGAAGTCTTTGGATGCGAAGCGCTATTAAGGGTGGTTTTTCACTAACGCTTCCTGGCCCGGTATACATCCTTCTTAGCAAAGGGGTTGATATCCAAGAATCTGTTTGCATCAACCAAAGCGTTCTGGAGCTAGACTTCACGGGAAGCAAGTCCATTTAGGGTGTAAACACGTTCTTCGATATTAGTCAATTGATTGAAAAAATTAATTGGCCTTAAGAATCCCGACCCCCAAACATCTGGCGACCTGGTGACAGGACCAACCCACAATCAGCTAACGACTGCGTGATTGAACCAACACCCAAATAGTTCTCAAAACAAATTTGTTATTAGTATTTTGAAAAATTGGTTATAAATTCTGGTGGCGACCGTTAATAAAACAAATCTAATACTATATTAAATAAATAGCTATAAAATAGATATCTCAAGATGACTCAGGAGAAGCAAATAAAGCAAATAACAGCCAGGTGGGCCTTAATAAAATTAAAGAGCAGTGACTTTTTAGAATTTATGTCGGAAAAAGAATTTAGCTCTACAGATTCTTGCAACCATAGTATAGAAAGAGTAACTCAAAACATTTTGGACATAGATAATAGCTTAAAATACATTTATGAGCACGAATTACAAAATGAAGCAACCATTATTCCGATAATTACGGAAATTACCACAACTTCACGCGAGCTCAATAATCTTAAACTTAAATTCTTAGATAAATTATCTAAATTAAAAACTGCTAAATCGTCGAATGATTCAGAAACCAGTTCAGAAGATTCTGAACCAAAAAACATACACATAAATCTTCCAAAAATTGAGTTGGAAAAATTTAATGGTGTATACACACGTTATCCTGCTTTCAAACATCAATTTGATGCAGCAATTGATTCAAATAATTCACTCAGCCAATGTCAAAAGCTTCAGTACTTAAAAAGTTTTTTGACTGAGGAGCCTTTAAACTTAATTAGGCACTTAGATTTGACTAATCAAAATTACCAAGTAGCCATTGAATTATTAGAAAGTAAATATTATAAGTATAGAAAAATTGTTTTTGATTTAATAGATAAATTATTAAATTTAAAAATATCACATCTCCTAATTCAAGGTTTTATCAAAGTTTAACCAGCACGGTTAGGCAAACCATTGCACAATTAAAAAATTTAAGTATTAATACTGATCAATGGAATCCCATACTGGTAAGACTAGTGTCTTCCAAATTAGATGCAAAAGTACATCAGGACTGGTTACTCACGTTAGAAAACCATGACGAAATACCGAGTCTAGACACACTTTTAATTTTCATAGAAAGACAAGCAGATTCTTATTTAGATTCGCACAGTTTTAATATTAACAAACAAAAAGTACAATTTAAAGAAAGCAATAGTGCAAGATCTTTTAAATGTACATGCATCTAATAAAGACCTAAGTTGCAAAGCTTTGCTTAAAACAGCATGGCTTGTGGCAATGTGAAAAATTTAAAAAGCTTTCTTTAGAAGAAAAGGCTCAAAGTTTGTAGAATCAAAACAAATTGTGTAAAAAATGGGTTTTTTCTCCTTCTCATTATGTGAATGATTGTAAACGCTTTAATTGTCGCTGTGGTCTTAACCGAAACTGTCTCCACTTTTACATTTTTGCAGTAATCCAAAAACGAACTCTCTTCACTGAAATCGGAGGGCGGAGCTGGTCCAAAAAAGACCCAGAGGATAAAAAGGCCGGAGAACAAACTGACACAAAAGTCTTCCTCTGCCAGACATCAGGACACTGCGGAGTGGACGGATCCACAACGTTGTTAAGCCGAGCTCTCATCAAAACGCAAGACATTTCTGGACGTGAGGTAACAACATTCGTGCTTTCATTGATACCGGAAGTGAGATTTCTCTAATCTCAGAGGAAATTGTTAATCAATTAGGTTTAGAAAAACAGGAACGCCCTTTTGAATGCAGGCGCTTCAAAGGGCCAACACGTAGCTTCACCCAAAGGTTTAGTAAATTTGAAAAAATTGGTTCAATTGTCGATGATAGCTGCGAATTGGATGCACCATACCTATGTTGTAAACAGCCTAAATTTGACTATACCTTCAGTCCCTTTAAAAGAAGTCAATTTAAATTTATTAGTGGGTTACCGTTATCAGATGGTACGTTTAATACACCCCACACCACTGGAGTCCTAATAGGAGCAGATTTATTTTCAAAATTAATGCTAAACGACATTAGGAAAAGTCAAGATCAAAATCTTGTAGCACAGAATACCTCGTTAGGTTGGATTGTCTTCGGAAAGGCCGAAGCATTATACAAAAACGATTTCAATTTTAATAATAAAAATACTTATGCAGCAGCAACGTTAGAAGAAATTAATTCTAATGTTTTAAAGCTGATGGACTTGGATTCGACGCCAGACCATGCAGCAGATAGCATTTCAAATGCAGAGTTACAATTCCAATTTAGTATTAAAGAGAATGGAAGTGGCCAATTACAAGTGGCACTACCTTTCAAAATTGATCCCCCAATTTTAGGTGACTCGCTGCACAAAGCTCTTACCATGTTAAAAAGACAAGAAGTTAAATTAAATAGCAATCCTCTATTAAAGGAAGAATATTTTCAGTACTTTGATACATTAAAAGAATTAAATTTTATTGAATTAGTAGGTCCTCTTACTATGCATGATAAAACAAAAAACAATCAACAATTTTACCTCCCACATTTCGGGGTATACAAGGGTGAAAATAGTCCCCTAAGAATAGTTTTGAACTGGATTTCCAGCCCACCTTACAAATTTAAAACTTTCGTTTCTAATAGGATTACTGAAATACAGAGTTTAGATTTTCCTCACTCCTGGTCACATGTTCCAACCGCAGAAAACCCTGCAGACTTGGGGACCAGAGGGATTTCAGTAGAAAATTTTTTAAACACAGAATTTTGGAAAAAGGGTTACAAAGCACACTTTTTATCAAACCCCACCCCATTTAAATTCCTCAACGAGGTTAAAACCCCAGAGGAAGAAAATAAAAAGAAGTTGTAAGTTTTGTGCACTCACTTCTCAAAAAAGAAGAAGTAATAGATAAATATTTGTCACAATTCTCTTCATTGGAAAGATTAGTTTCTCACCTTTCAATACTCAAAAAGTTCTGTATCTATTTAAAAATAAAAAGGGAATATCCTGATGATTATAAAGAAAAGTTTAAAAATTTTAAAACTATACGTCCTTTGGATAGAGAGAATTCATTATTAAATTTGATTAAATACAGCCAAATAAGTTTTGTCACAGAAATAACTAGCTTAGAAAATCAGGAGCCGTTAGATAGAAAATCTAACATCCTAACTTTAAACCCATTCTTGGACAAATTCCACTTGTTAAGGGTAGGAGGTCGTTTAGAAGAAGCTAACATCCCCTACAACCAAAAGCATCCTTTAATAATATCGAAAAGTTGTTACATAACTAAATTATTAGTTAGGTCTTATCATTTAAAGTACTTACATGCAGGCCCTAATGTTATTTCGGCCTTGCTCAGACTAAAATTTTGGATAGTACATAGGGAGAAGAGTTAATAAGAAAAGGGTTTGCACGTGAATGCATTGGCGATGCCTCAAACAGAAGCCGCTAACCTACACACCCTTAATGTGGGAAATTTACCTGGTGATAGAGTCAATCCTTTTCACGACCCTTTGAAAATACAGGAGTAGACTTTTTCGGCTCCATTCATGGTCCACTTAAATCTGAGACGAGGTTCCAAGCCACAAAAGGTTTACGTCTCCACATTTGTGTGTTTCGCCACTAAAGCTTGTCATTTCGAAGTTTGTACGGATCTCAGTACAGAATGTTTCTTAAATGCTTTAAAAAGATTTATTGCCCGCAGAGGGGTTCCCAAAAGGATATATTCAGACAATGGGACAACATTTGTCTCCGCTTCCAAAGTTGTCAGGTCGGAATTGAACCAATTGATTTCAAAAATGAAAAATAATGAAGTAATGAAGTTCTTATCAGAGAATTCAATCTGTTGGTCTTTTGTACCCACCTACAGCCCTCACTTCGGTGGACTTTGGGAATCATCTGTGCGTGTTTGTAAACAATACCTTAAAAGAATTGTAGGACAGAGCTTTTTAACGTTGTTGGAGCTAGAAACTCTTTTGTGTCAAATAGAATCAATTTTAAATTCAAGGCCTTTAACCCCTCTCTCCGATGACAGTGAAAGTCTTGAATACTTGTCACCTGGACATTTTCTAGTTGGTCAACCTCTTGTACAATTACCAGTATTAGAACATTGTCAAGAAAGAAATTGTAAATTAAATCAAAGATTCAAATTTTTAGAAAATTTAAAAGCCGGTTTTTGGAAAGCTTGGTCCAATAACTATCTAAACACTTTACAACAACGGTATAAAGGTAAAACCAAAATTGTAAACCTTGTTGTAAATCAATTAGTTCTTATACAAGACAAAAATACACTGACTAACCAGTGGAAGTTAGGACGTGTACTGGAAGTTTTTCCAGGCAAAGATGGTACCGTGAGGGTGGTTAAGTTGAAAACCCAGTTGGGAACAATAACAAGACCAGTTGTCAAATTGGCCCCATTGCCAATAGAAATTTAGTTTATAAGTTGATAAACAAAATGATTTTGTCTAACCAAAACAAACACCATTAGTATTTAAGTAATTAGTTTTAAGATCATTAAATTTTTTTTTAAAAAAAAAAAAAAAAAGAAATGTTTATCATATGTAAAGTGACAAAGTCCATATTCTGAAAACATCTGTGAAATGTCAAAACTCACCCAGCTGTCAAAGACACTTTAAAGACTTTAGTTTTAATTCGTTAAAAGAGGATCTTTTAACAAAAATTGGGGAGTTATGTTCAAACTTAAGAGTTTTCAGCCTTTTTTTTATGTTAATTAATTTAATTAAAATTAATTCAAATAGTTTTAAGTTTTCAATTTATCAAAAAAATATTATAGAAATTTGTTTTCATTTTCCTATTGTAAAGGATATTTTAATATCTTTATTTAAAATATTCTAGAAAAAGATTCAATTTCACAACAAAACTGATATCTTTTCAATCAAAAATTAATTATACTGGCAGTAATTCAATACTTTGTCGTTTCAAAGGAAATTTATTTAGAGAAAAATACGAATTCCAGTCGCTGTTAAGCAAGCCTTTCGAGAGAACAAAAATACAGTCATAAAAAATGTGTGACGTTCACCAATCAAAATCCTAGTTTTGATCACGTGACCGTCTGGGCCCTCTTCACAGCTAGTGAAACCGGGCGAGCTCAGTTGGTTTTACGCTCTGCCTTTATGTAGACCGAACTCGGGTTGCTCTGCTCGTCTTGTTAAGCGAGAGAGAACTCTACTGCCTGCGCGGCCATTGAACAGCCCATTATACAGTGGCTGGTTCGTTGTGTCCTTCCTCTTACACTGGTCGGACCCATAGGATGCTGTTCTTTGCTTTTTAGCGAGAAAGATCTTCATTGCCTTGCGAGGCCATTTTGAACAGCTCGTATACAGTAGCTGGTTCGTTGCGTTTTTTCACCCACGCTGGTGTTAATCCGCCATCTTTAAATATCTTGTTTGATTAATTATACGCTAATTATCAACCTGAATTGACGGGTTCAAAGGAACTCCAGAGAAAAGGATTTCTCAAATTGCTTTGTTTCCAACTAATGCAAGATTTTAGTGTGGAACAAGGACGGATACATCCTCTTTAAGAGAAAGGCTTCAGCTAACGTTTTCAATTGACGAAAAATAATTTCTTTTGGAACAATCGTGTTGAAAAACAAGCTAAGTAGTTTAATAATTATTTGTAAAACTGTTTATATATTAATCATTAAATATTAGAAATATTTTTCTATTATATTGAAAATAATTCACTCTTTAATTCAGAGTTGTATTACTCAATTGATATAATTATCAATTAATTTATGAAATATTGCTATGTTACAATTAATATATTAATTATATAAAACTGTATTTATTTTATAAAACATAATGTTACTATAACATGTGCATTTGATATTTTTCCACTGCTGATTTATTAAAAGAAAATAAAAAGTTGTTATTTTGTTTAAATATTAAATTTGAGTTTTATATTGCTTCCTCCGCCATATTTAAAAAATAAGAAATAATAAGGAGTCTTCCATCTTTGAGATATATATTTTATTTTGTTTAATAACCAATCCTGTTTTTAATTATTATTAAAAACAAAATCACTATTTATTTGAACTTTAAAAATAAGAATATTTTCCAGAACATTTACCATTTTTCAAAGTAGTTTTGATTACTAGCACATTATTCGAACCTGCGGTCAAACCAATTCATTTAACGGTTCCTTTTTTTGAAGTCTTTGGATGCGAAGCGCTATTAAGGGTGGTTTTTCACTAACGCTTCCTGGCCCGGTATACATCCTTCTTAGCAAAGGGGTTGATATCCAAGAATCTGTTTGCATCAACCAAAGCGTTCTGAGCTAGACTTCACGGGAAGCAAGTCCATTTAGGGTGTAAACACGTTCTTCGATATTAGTCAATTGATTGAAAAATTAATTGGCCTTAAGAATCCCGACCCCCAAACAGTAACCATTGCTGAAGACATGGAGAAATCAACTTACAATCAAAAATAACGATCGATTCTTATCTAATACTAGCGGAATAACCTTATTGCATTCCATTTTTGATGTTTTGACTATTAATGGCAACCTTTTTTTTTTTTTTTTTTTTTTAATGCAATCGAATGCAAGAAGGGTGCACCAGTAAAGATGTAGCCCCTATGGATCTCGAAAGACCCAGACATGGAGAAATCAACTTTACAATCAAAAATAACGATCGATTCTTATCTAATACTAGCGGAATAACCTTATTGCATTCCATTTTTGATGTTTTGACTATTAATGGCAACCTTTTTTTTTTTTTTTTTTTTTTTAATGCAATCGAATGCAAGAAGGGGTGCACCAGTAAAGATGTAGCCCCTATGGATCTCGAAAGACCCTTGCATTACCGAAGAGAAGGGAAAGTTGATTAAGTGAGAGGTGTAGACGTAGGTGTCTATGCACCCTGGTTTTGAAGGTTTGAAGATCATAGGTGCTGGGAAAGATAGAGGCTGGGAGAGAGTTCCAGTTCCTTGAAGTCATGGGGATATATGTATTCGCGAATGAAGTGGTCCGGCACTTTTCCAATTTGACCGCGAAAGAGTGTTGGGAGTCGGCAAAACGTGTGCTGCGTGCAAAGCATGCTTTGGGGGGAATTATTGATTTTATCTCATCAGAGCACCTGCCGTGATAGTATCTATAGAAAAGGGAAAGGGCGGAGACATCTCTTCGATGAGCCAGCGAGTCGAGGGAGTCGGTGAGGGTAGAATCGTCAATTAGCCTGACGGCTCGTTTCTGAATTGCATCAAGGGTAGCAAGAGAATATTTTGAGGCTCCTCTCCACACCTCTACTGAAAACCTGGAAGAATCCACTTAAAATCAAAAAGACTAAATTCATTTTTGGTAAACAACTCAAGCAGATTATTCTTCTAGTATTAGATAAGATTCGATCGTTATTTTTTATTTTAAGTCGATTCCTCCATGTCTTCATCAATGGTTACCAATAATTAATCGAAGCGTCAAAAATCCAATATAGAATGGTTATTCCTCGACTGTTAAATGAGAATCGATCATTATTTTTGACTTAAAATGTAGTTGTATTTAAAGAAAATAATATTTTGTAATAATATTTTGTAATAAAAAAAAAAAAAAAAAAAAAAAAAAGTTTTTGACTTAAAGTCAACATGAACTGCAAATTGCAAGTGATATCTGATTAATAATAAAGGAATAAACATATTAATATTCCAAATGAATTTGGATAAAGTTTAGCAACGATCCGTTGCAGTTTATTTTGATGTAAGAATGAATGTAAATAATGTAAAAAAGATGTGATGTGTTCATTTGTTTATAAAATTATAGATATTGGAAATGATGAAAGGATGGTTTTATTTTTAGGCTGATGATGACATGAATGTATATGTCGAAACGTCCTTTGATATAACAATAAAATAAAATAAATGAAAAAAATATAACTGTGTTATTATTTTTTGCAAACAAAGAAAATCAACACCTATTCTAAAAGAGAATTAAGATCCTCGAAAAATAAATAAATATAAATAAAATTCTCAGATCCAATCTTATAAAAAAAATTTTTTTAATAAAACTGTCTTAGTTTTCGAGTTAAGGGCATTTTTTTGAAAACCGTGAAAATCGCTACCCTGCTCTAAATAGTTGAATGCTGTGGCTACGAATTTTAATATTTTATAATTCTAATTTTGTTACTGAATCCTGAATAATACTGCTATCGATCACAAAACAGAAAATAACTAAGAGTATTATACTTTTTGAGAAAAAAATATTTTTGTCAGATTCATGTGTCAAAAAATTTTAATCAACTAACTTTTGACTCTTGATATCTTAAAAAAAACTTTCTCAAACAATAATGGCAAATTATCTAAAAAATTGATGCATTTAATCAAGATTTCAAAATGGTATAAAACATTCCACTTTTTTAAAAAACAAAGACTAATATTTGCATTTTTATGCGAAAGGAACTAATTTCAAAACACAATTCGTAATTGGCTAAAGGATAGAATTTAACATGAAAACAGATATCAAATAAGCTGACGTGTTCTGATGTGGCCATCCACTTGACTTTACCATACAACCTGGCCCTCACTTATATTTAATATTTAATAAAATTATTTATAATCATGTAGGGGGGGGTTAGTTTTTGCATTTTTAGACTCCTGGGGGCTCACTGTTTATGTATACAAAATTTGGTTTAGTTTGGTAAATGGCCAAGATTTTCATTTTTTGACCCCCCCCCCCCAATTTTGGGCGGTTAGATTTTGCATTTTTAGACTTCTGGGGGTCCACTGATTATGTATACAAAATTTGGATGAGTTTGCTCAAGCGACCTAGATTTTTAATTTTTAACCTCCCCCACCCCTCCACCCTCCCTTAATTTTTGATCAATATGCACCAAAATCTAATCAGCTCTAAATCTCAATGGACCAAAACTACGTGTGAAATTTGGTTTCGATATTCACACTAGTTTTTGAGCTAGCTCGTACACAAATTTGGTAACTCACAGACTAACTAACAGAAATTTTGACACAACAATTATTATCTCAAAAAATATAATTTTTTCGATGTTCACTTATTAGAGATTTTTTGTAGACCTAAATTCCATGCTTTCGCTCAATTTTTTTAATCGAAATAGTTTCAGCCGTTTTTTAGATATTTTGAAAAAAAGAAGGAAAAAAAACACTTTTTTCATGCACGATTACAATACTTGACCATACCCTGTATGGTAAAGTAATAATTTTAATTTTAATTTGTTTTAATTTGTAATTTTAAATATTACTAGATATTGAATATAAAAACAGTTATTATTTTGAACATTTACTTTAATTGAATAAAAATATTTTAATAAATTAAATTAGTTTTCATGTTAAATGAATTATTGGAAATTAGTTCCTTTCGCATAAAAATGCAAATATTAGTCTTTGTTTTTTAAAAAAGTGGAATGTTTTATACCATTTTGAAATCTTGATTAAATGCGTCAATTTTTTAGATAATTTGCCATTATTGTTTGAGAAAGTTTTGTTTAAGATATCAAGAGTCAAAGTTAGCTGATTAAAATTTTTTGACACATGAATCTGACAAAAATATTTTTTTTCTCAAAAAGTATAATACTCTTAGTTATTTTCTGTTTTGTGATCGATAGCAGTATTATTCAGGATTCAGTAACAAAAATTAGAATTATAAAATATTAAAATTCGTAGCCACAGCATTCAACTATTTAGAGCAGGGTAGCGATTTTCACGGTTTTCAAAAAATGCCCATAACTCGAAAACTAAGACTGTTTTATTACTTACTTACTTCCGATGGCCAAATCGCCCTTGTAGAGCTTGAGCCTCTCGCGTGATGCCTCTCCATATCCCTCTATCCTGGGCCAATCCCTCCCATCCTGCCCCCACGTGAAGCTCTTGCAGATCTCTGACGACATTATCCAGCCATCTTTGTCTTGGTCTGCCTGGTGGTCTTCTTCCAGGCGGGTAGCTCTCGTGGAGGTTCTTTATGTCCCTGGTTTTCGGAGCACGAGCCACATGACCGGCCCATTCTAATCTTCTTTTCCTCACTACACTTGAGATATAAGGCTGCTTTGTCAAGTCTCTGACTTCTTCCTCGGATCTTCGTCTCCATTCACCAGAAGTTAGATCTTGAACAGGCCCACATATATTCCTGAGAACTTTGTTCTCGAAACTTATCAGTCTCCTCTGGTTAAGTAGCGTCATTGTCCACGACTCACAGCCATATATCACAACCGGTCTTATTAAGGTATTGTATATTTTTATTTTTATTTCTCGTGATAGAACTCTCATTCGAAGTAGTCCACTCAGACTTGCCAAAGCTCTATCACCCGCATGTATTCGAGAGATTATTTCCTGGTCTATTCTGGCATCCGACGTCACTATAGCGCCCAAATATTTAAACCTCGCTACGCCCTCAAAAACCCTGTTCCCCACTTTCATTGGTGTGCAACTTGGTATGGATCTCGACATTAGCATGTATTTGGTTTTCTCTTCACTTATAACTAAACCCACCCCATTCCCTCCCGTCTCGAGCGCACCGAACATTCTCTTCAGTCCTTCCTCACTCATGCAGACAAGATCAATGTCATCCGCATATCCGAAGGCCCTCAGTACTCTGCCCAGAGGCACGCCCGCGTCAACCCGTTTTACACTCCTCATTATCTTCTCCAAAACTAGATTGAACAGCAATGGTGACAAGGCATCACCCTGTCTCAAACCCGTTCCAATTTCAAAAGGCTGAGATAAGTTTCCACCCAGCTTCACTCTAGATTTTGATCCGCACACACATACCTTTGTCATTCTGATTAATTTCTTGGGGAATCCAAACTCTTCCATTATAGTCCATAGGCTTTCCCTATATACACTGTCGTATGCCTGTTTATAATCAATGAAGAGATGGTGTATATCCAAGGCGTATTCCCATCTCTTCTCCATTAGTTGTCGGATGTTGAACAGCTGGTCCGATGTTGATCTACCCTTACGGAAACCGCACTGATACTCCCCGAGAACTTCCTCTGAGATGGGACTTAGTCTTCTCAGCAAGATACGAGATAATATCTTATATGCAGTTATCAAAAGCGAGATTCCTCTATAATTCCCGCAGATCTTCTTATTACCTTTTTTATGTATTGGGACTATCAATGCTTCTCTCCATTCACCAGGAATCTCCTCCCTATCCCATATTCTTGTTATTAGGATATGCATCATGTCCATCAGCGAATCACCTCCCGCCTTCAACAATTCTGAGGGGATTTGATCAATACCAGGTGACTTTCTGTTTTTAAGATGATGCATTGCCTCCGCTATCTCATTCCTGGTGGGGACTTCAACATAGTTCTCTGCCGTAATATATATACTGTGCTCTAGGGGTTCTCTAGGAGGAGTAAAATTTAACAACTCTTGGAAGTAATTCATCCATCTAGCCATGATTTTATCTTTTTCTGTTATATCATTACCATTTATATCAGCAATTATGCACGACCTGGCTTTGAAACCATTTCTTTCTTGTCTTATTTCCTGGTAGAAATCTCTTATTCTACCTTGATCGTAGGCTTGCTCTAAATCTGATATCCTTCTTTTATAGAATTCTCTCTTCTTTCGTCTCAGAAGCCTACTCACCCCTCTTTGCACCCCTCTGTAATTTTCTAACGATTCTCCTCCACCCAGGTATTTCAAACGAATCTCTCTCCTCCTCTCAACAGCCTCCACACATTCCTTTTCAAACCATGGCTTCCTGTTCTTAATTCTTTCAGCCTCTCCAAAAGCTTCCTTGGCCGCTTCTTTAATAGTGCATTTCATTCCTTCCCATAGTTCATCCACTTCAGGCAACCCATCTTCCTCATAATTGCCACCATGCCTTCTGATTTCACTCTGATATTTTTCTTTCATACCTGGCATGTTGATCTTTTCTAAGTCAAATTTATAACCCTTCAATGACTCCGTGGTATGAATCACTTTCCGAATTTTTACTCCCAGCGTCATAACAACCAAGAAATGGTCAGTCCCCATTTCGGCACCTCTATAGCTACGAACATTTTTAACACTAGTTTTGTGTCTTTTGTCAACCAGGAAGTGATCTATTTGATTTCTTGTATTGCCATCAGGCGACACCCATGTTTGTTTATATATGTCTTTCCTAGGGAAATATGTACTCATCACCATTAAGTTGTTCATAGTAGCGAAGCCAACCATCTTAAGTCCATTCTCATTTGAATCATGGTGGAGGCTTTCCTTTCCGATTGTGGGTCTCAATATTTCTTCTCTACCTATTTTCGCATTTGCATCTCCAAGGATAATCTTAAGATCATACTGAGGAAGTTGATTGTATATGAATTCTAGATCTTGATAAAAGGCTTCCTTATCTTCTTCTGACTTATCTTCCGTAGGAGCATATATATTAACAAATGATATGTTATAAAATTTTCCCTTAATCCTCAACACACATATTCTTTCATTCAACGGGCGGAAGTCTATTACACTACTCAGAGTTCTGCTATTCACCATAAATCCGACCCCACCCTTATGTTCGTTAGGATGCCCACTATAGTACAACGTACTATCTTCAATCAGCACAGAACCATCATCCAACCATCTAACTTCTTGCAGTGCACATATATCTAGTTGGTATCTCTTACATTCTTTTTCCAGAATTTGGGCCGTTCCTGCCGCATATAGTGTCCGAATATTCCAAGATCCAATTCTCATGTCCTTATTTCGTTTGCCAGTCCGTGTATGTTTAATCTGTCCATTTTTATTTTCCGAGGCATCGCGAGTTTTCAAAACATCATTTATTTTTTCTAAGGTAAGGTTGTTAGCCTTGCGCTAAACCCCCAACTTGGAGGACCAGGAATTTTCTTTCGTGGTTTTCTTCCACTAGACTGGCTGCCTTACTGGGCTATAGAGGCCTATCTCCCCTGGTTTTGAAATCAGAGTATTCCTTCTCCTAGGTGAATTTAGGTGTCACCAACCAAGAGTAGAAGATGAAGGATGAAAAGACCCCTAGCCCTCGAAAACCTAATAGCGTCGGGGTCGGAAGAAACAAGAGTTGGCCAAGGGAGGCCAGATAGGAAAGTTAACAGAAAGGAGCCTGACATAAGTAAGTGGAAGCAATGTCAGACCCAGCTCGGAAAACCCCATGGTCGCCAACCACGTACTCATCATCAGAAATGAGCTCCTGAGGTAAGACAGTTTTATTAAATTTTTTTTTATTTTGGACAATCCTGAACTCCCCTATCTCGTGTTCACGTTTGATCCTTGACTTTTCGGACACCCTGTATATCCAATCGGGTTCTCGAAAACGGCTCTAACGATTTGGATGAAATTCACGGGTTAGGAGGGTTTTCTGCTGGACATTCAATCTGTCACGGTCTCATCTTCGGCTAAGTTATTTTTGATGGGTTTTTTGTTAATTGAAATAATTATTCACAGGTGGTTGTCTCGATAAAAATGTATATTTACATTTTTATTCAATTTCCTTTTAATTTTTAATTGGTTTTTTAATTTTAAATTCCACTAATTATTATTATTAAGCCTTTATTTACAATAAATTGATTGATACAGTGTATTTTTAACATAATTTTTACAAACATTTTTATAATATTGTTGAGGCCATTATTGGGCATAGGCCTCTCCAATTTCTTTCCTTAGGTTTCTGTCTCTTGTTATGTGGAGTACTCCACTCGTTCCCTGCAAAATTCTTGATGTCATCACTCCATCTTGTCCATTTGTCTTCCTTTCCTTCTTTTCTTGTCTATGGGACACCATTCTGTCACTTTTTTAGTCCATCTTCCGTCTTCCTGCCTATATACATGACCTGCCCATTTCCACTTGAGAGTTTTTTATAGTAGACACTATATTTTTTATTTTTGTTTTATAATAAATAGTTTCATTTCTTACTCTGTCCTGTTTTTTAATTTCTAAAATGCTTCTTACTAATAGATCATTACAAATATTATTGTATATATTAAAAGTTAGACTGATGGGGAGATCTGTGATGACGAAACTAAAAAAATTGGCAGGATAACAGCCTAACTATCAATACTAAAAAACTAATAGTTAAATCACTGGATCTTTCCTGTCATGTTGTATGCGTCAGAAACATGGACAGTGAAGAAGGTCAACCGCAGAAAAATTGATGCCTTCGAGCTATGGTGCTGGGGGCGAATGCTACGTATTCCCTGGACAACGCGTCGAACAAACGTCTCGATTCTTAAGCAAGTGCGGGCTGACCAGCGTCTGTCAAGTATTGTGCTCACAAGAGTCATGAGATACTTTGGCCATCTTACTCGTGCCAGTGATGGGTTGGAGCGGATCGTGATCCAGGGAAGAGTTGAGGGTTCACGGAGAAGGGGCAGATCTCCGGCCAGATCTCCGACCGATCAAATAAGGGAGGGGACCGGCGCGAGGTTCCAGGGTGCTTCGACGGTGGCCCGCAATCGTTCCAAATGGAGAGCAGTGATCCGCAAAATAAAATCTGTGGGCGTGTGGAGTCAGTAGGGTCACGTAACTTCTGCAAAGAAGAATGCGACTTCGAAGAAGAAAAGTTAGACAATTTAATTGATTAAAAATCGAGTTTTAAATCCCACAAACGTATTTTTTCTATATTAGAATTTGACAATTTAATTGATGAACTCAAAAATTGTTATTTAATTAAAAAAATTATTATATGGTATTTATTTATATACCTATACATATATACACATAATCTGTGGGCCACTACAAGGCTTGAAATGCAAAAACTGGGTGAGGGGCGGTGGAGAGGGTGGGGGTCCGGGGGGGAAGTAGTTTCGGGGGTTTGGGGCGGAATTGGGGTGGGGTGAGGTAGTGGGGGTCCGGGGATTAATATATAGCTTTTAACTGAAGCAAAAAGTTACCGATCATCGCTCGGTGGCCAGGTACTATTTACTAATAATGATATCATTTTGAGTATATTACAATGATTAAATAAATAAATAATTCCAATGGATTGGCCATACACAATACATTGTTAAATTAAGTTTACATTGAATTTGAGCTTCGACTTCGGAGATTACTTCCCCACTATCGACTGTCCTTGATCTTCTTGAGCTTTCCAACATCTAAAACCTCTTTGTCGATGATTCAATCAATTAAATTGTCTAACTTTT
The DNA here is from genome assembly GCA_024734495.1 of Forficula auricularia. Taxonomy (NCBI): domain Eukaryota; kingdom Metazoa; phylum Arthropoda; class Insecta; order Dermaptera; family Forficulidae; genus Forficula; species Forficula auricularia. The sequence continues at coordinate 361,692 of JALMQS010000095.1, read as the reverse complement.
AATATATATAATATATATAATTAGTTTCTAGCCAGCAGTGACGAAGGAACACCAAGTTTTCAATATCCATATGATATTGACTCCATGAAAAACATTTATAATTGAAGAAAGACTGATGATGAAGACCAAGTCTTCGAAACTATAGTCTCAAACAAATAAATAATATATATACAGATATATCATCTCGATATATATATATGTGTGTATGTTTATTTGCATCAAGCAGAGGACAACCTCTTTGTTTCTCTTTGTGAATCAACAACTCTGCTACTCTCGGCAAAACAAAAACTTTTCAATTAAATATATATAACAATATTTGTAATGATCTATTAGTGAAATTTAAAATTAAATAAACGATTAAAAATTAAAAGGAAATTGAATAAAAATGTAAATAGACATTTTTATTGAGACAACCACCTGTGAATAATTATTTCAATTAACAAAAAACCCATCAAAAACAACTTAGCCGAAGATGAGACCGTGACAGATCGAACCACCAACACAAAACCCTCCTAACCCGTGAATTTCATCCAAATCGTTAGAGCCGTTTTAGAGAAACCGATTGGATATATTATACCGGGTGAGTTTTTTATCTTGAGACAGTCTTATAACTCAAAAACAGTGCATTATATGAAAAAAGTTTCAAATAAAAGTTTATTTATATCAAGGGGGAAACTAAACTAGGCTATTGTTTGTTTACCTACAACAAGCTTTCAAGGGTATTTCAAGGTCAAGTTCTGTTTGTTAAATGGAAACCTATATGCTTCTATACATATTCTAAATCTACGAAAAAAACTGAACAACTTTCATAAGAACTATTTTTTTATTCTACATCAAATAAAAAAAATATTAAATCAATTGGATCTCAGAAAAAAAACCTAATAATTATATTTTAAACAATTATTCAACTTAATTATCAAATAATAATAATAGGTTTCCATTTAACAAACAGAACTTGACCTTGAAATACCCTTGAAAGCTTGTTATAGGCAGGGCCGTGCCTGGGTATATGGCCGCCTGCGTGCCAGTCTGTATGGCCGCCCCCAGGATAACATTAAAAAAAACTACTTTAATTTTTAATGTTTATTATTATACACAGGGCATCAAACCGGGAAAAAAATCAGTTTTTGGTTAACCGAAATCGAGAACGAAAAAAAATATTGGTTTTGTTCCCAAAACCGGTTTCTGAAAAGAAAAACCGGCTAAAAACCGGTTTTATGAGATTTATATGTTTGGATGAAATTTAAGAAAAAAAAATGCACAAAATAAACATTTTTTTATTTAAAATTTAAACAAAAATAATAACATGAAAAAAATTATGGTATTGGTTTTATAATCACAGACAAAATTATCAAACATAAAGAACAAGGAATAACCCTTAAATCTATACTAACATATTAGGATAACAAAGCTCAGTGGCCAATGGCAGATCTGGGCTGACTTGCAACTTGGGAGGTATACAAAATAGAATTAATTTACTTACTTTAATAATAACATGAAAAAAGTAATTATGGTATTGGTATTATAATCACAGACAAAATTATCAAACATAAAGAACATAGGAATACGATAATTTAAAATCCTAGGTGTCGCTCAGTGACAATTTAAAATTATTTGATTTTAAAAAATCAAATCTTACGTATTATTTATTGATATTGAAAATAGTAAAGGTTTTTGGTTAATTAACCGGTTTCATAAAATTATTTCGGTTAGGTTACCGGTTAATTAGGGAAATCTTTCAATCTTTCAATTATCGCGATTGAAAGTGAAATTGCTGAATCTTCACGAAGCAATTATTAAATAAAGTACATATTAAAAGTTAATCCTACGGGATTTTTTACTGACAAAATCGTCAATTGCTTCGTGAATATTTAAAGATTCAGCAATTTCACTTTCAATCGCGATAATTGAAAGATTGCTCATACGTTCTTGCGTCATGGAAGTACGTAGGTAATTTTTTATGATTTTCAATTTAGAAAAACTACGTTCTCCAGACGCAACTGATACAGGCATGGTCAATAATAGTTTTAAGCTTGTAGATACATTTGGAAATGAATTTTGTAAATTGTGTTTGTACAAATACTTTAGGAGTTCTTCGGGTTGTTTCCTATCTTTTATAATTATTTTCAATGAAATTAACTCTTCGTATAATTCTGCTCCGTTTATGTCGCACGATTCGCCATCCTTGAATTTATTATGAAAGTCGAAGCAACTTTTTTTATGTCGTCCTCTCCTATTTCAACAAATTTATATAAAAATCCGAAAGACTGTTCGAAATTGGATAATGTTTCAAATCGGGTAGTAACAGATGAAATGGCTGTATCCAATATTACATAGAAAAAATTAATTTTGAAATTTTCTTTAGCAGTTAACTGAATATCCTCATCTCCTTCATAGTCAAATTGTTTTCGCTTATGGCGTCGACGTAGATTAATTTCAACAGGAAATTCCGGTTGTATTTCAAGTGATTCACATAATTCATCAGCAATTTTCAAATACTTTTCGAAATTTTCATCATTTCTAATACTTTGGAAAAAAATTAAAATATTATTAATAGATTCAGCACATGAAGTAAGATTCCAAGAAACGGTCTGCATCATTTTACTAATAATATTTACTTTTTCTAAGATTTCGTACCATATTACTGTGGAACAAATAAATTTGTACGATTTAATTTTCATTGCCAAACATTTAGCTTCATGTTGACCTATTGGTGTTGAACATTCTTCCGCTAGTTCTATTAGGCTGTCATAAATTTCACCTAATTCATGACGCAGTGGTCTAATCGCCTTAATCCTTGATTCCCACCGGGTTACGCTAACTTGTTTTACTGTTAACGATTTTACATGTTTTTTTAAAATTTGCCATCGAAAAGGTGATCCGGAAAAGTAATTGTATATTGCTGACACATTACTAAAAAAATCCACAGTTGAAAAAGAAACTTTCGCTGCATCATTGACGACCAAATTTAATGTATGCGCGTTGCATGGCATAAACAAAGCTCGTGGATAATTGTCCAAAATTCGTTTCTGCAATCCAATATGTTTTCCAGCCATATTTGATCCATTATCATACCCCTGGCCTCTCATATCGTTAACATTTAATTTAAGAGAGCTTAATTTTTCAATTAAAAAGTCGTAAAAAGCTTCTCCAGTACTTTTTTGAGCTGGAGAAAAACCAACGAAATTTTCTCTCACTTCTACTTCGTCATTTTGAATATGCACATATCTCAAAATTATTGTAATTTGCTCGACATGTCCCATGTCCGGCGTACAATCCAAAATTACTGAAAAATATTTGGCGTCTTTTATTGCTGACAAAATATATTTTTGAATTTGCGCTGCAAGGATACTAATTATTTCATTTTGGAAGCGATTTCCCGCATAATGTGGCATATGGTTCTTTAAAGCAACTGATTGTTGAATGCGATTTATGTGATCTGCCATAACATCATCAAATTTTCCTATCATTTCAATTGCTTTTAGAAAATTTTATTTATTTTTATCGCAAAACAAATCATCAATTGGATTTAATTGGCTACTACAACTACTTTCCGGTTCTGGCGATTTTACTAAAAACTTTGTTAATGAGCCAAACATTTTTTTAGCTTCATTTTGCTTTTCCTCTCGCTTTCTTTTATATTGCGCTCCAGACAATCTTTTCGTTTTCCTTTCACCTTTCAGACATTCGTAGGCCTTTAAAAATGTTTAAAAAATAAAAAATTAAAAAAAAAATTAAATAATAATTAAAATAAATAATAAAATAGCGCAATTTAATTTTAAATTACTTAAAATCTATAATTAATGTATTGTTGCATGCCCATTTTTTTATTTTTTTTATTAATTAATTAATTATCAGAATCATTAATTTAATTAATTACTTGTAAGAGTAAATAGCGGTATTCTTGGTTAGAGTGTAAATTAAATATTCAAATCTGAATATCAATGCGGATATAGGTGACAAGGTGACACTAATTGATCAGCCTCTGATTTGTGCTGCTATCTGAACGAATGTAGAATACATGATCAAACGTCAAAAGGAAATGTTAAAAGGGATTATTAAAAAGAAATAAATAAAATAATACTTGTAATTTGAATTGTAATTTGAAAATAGAAAATTTAATTTGTTTGATTTTAAAAAGAAACGTTTCATAAAATATTTCGAATAAAGGAAATACTGAATTAAGAGCTTAGATTAAGGATTGATATATAATTAAATATAAACAAAATAATTAACTAATAAAAATATAATTAAACAAGGCCTATAAAAATAAGACAGGTACCTGCATGAATATTAAATAATAAATAATTTAATTGATTAATAAATCAACAATAAAATTGTAACAATACCGATTTTGTCATAATATAATTCAATTTAAAACGATTTTAAAACCAAAGATTAATAGTATATGAAACTATAAACAATAGAATATTCTATTTATAAATCGATTTAAAATAAAAATTAAATAAAACTTATAAAAAGATTATTTAAAAGTAAAAGTTAAATTCGAAAATATATCAAAGCTAATTATAGAAAATCTATCGTTGAAAAGAAAAATAATTTAAAAATAAATTTAAAAGATATTAAAATCAAATCAAAGATATTTATAGAAAATTTATAAAATAATTTAAAAATAAATTTTTAAAATATAAAAATAGAATAATAGTGTATTTATAGAAAGCTATTAATAATAAAAGTTATAAATAAATAATAGCTATTAATAGAATATCTATAAATAGAAATTTTAAAAATTTAAAATAAAACTTTAAACTCAAAGGAGACCATTATCCCTCCATATTTATAAATCTATTTATAGTCCAAATTTATAAATAGAATTTACAACAATTAGAAAATTTTATAAATAGAATTTACAACAATGAAATTTTGATTTCAACAATGAAAATAAAAATTACAACAATTGAAATAAAATTCTATAAATAGAATTTGTATAATAAAAATAGATTGTTATTAAAATTAGATTTCCTTATTATAGGAGCAGATAACAATCAATAAAATTTGAGTTATAATAAAATATTTTAAACTTTCTATAAATAAACGCCGGTCAATTGAAAAAACTATTTCGGCTCTTCGCTCGTGCAATGTTCGAAAAAATTCGGATTCGCTGCATGACTAGGTATATAAATACTACAACGACATAATCAGTTTTTATACATTTCTTATTTCTGAGAAACTCTTTTTAGATAGATTAGATTAGAGAAACTGTTTTTACTTCGTATCTTAATGAAAACAAACCGATTGTATTTTTGCCCAGTAAACAACTTGTAACGATTTGGCCGCCTCTTAATTTCGGCCGCCTGCGTGCGGTGCACGCAATGAACGCCCGTCAGGCACGGCCCTGATCGTATCTATCAAGTTTGTTCTGGGTTCTTCTCAGAGTAAGTATTTCACGAACCGGTGGTGAAATCGTGACGTTTATCAAGTGTTCTTTTAAGAAGGTTCTGATGAATAAATAAAATAATCCAAAGATTATTCTTTGGGAAAATCTCAAAAGACAGTCAGGACAATTATAAGATCTCTCTCATGTATGTAACTTTAAATGCCTTTTGAGATTAGATTTAAGTGAGAAACGTTTTTCACAATGGGCACAGGCAAAAGGTCTTTCTCCGGAATGGATCTGTAAATGACTATTAAGACTGGTCTTTTGTGCAAATCTCAACGGACACTGACTACATTTAAAAGGTTTGTCTCCTGTATGTATTCTTAAATGCGTTGAGAGATTAGATTTTTGTGAGAAACGTTTTTCACAATGGGCACAGGCAAAGAGTCTTTCTCCGGAATGGATCTGTAAATGACTATTAAGACTGGTCTTGTGTGCAAATCTCAACGGACACTGACTACATTTAAAAGGTTTGTCTCCTGTATGTATTCTTAAATGCGTTGAGAGATTAGATTTAAGTGAGAAACGTTTTTCACAATGGGCACAGGCAAAAGGTCTTTCTCCGGAATGGATCTGTAAATGACTATTAAGACTGGTCTTTTGTGCAAATCTCAACGGACACTGACTACATTTAAAAGGTTTGTCTCCTGTATGTATTCTTAAATGCGTTGAGAGATTAGATTTTTGTGAGAAACGTTTTTCACAATGGGCACAGGCAAAAGGTCTTTCTCCGGAATGGATCTGTAAATGACTATTAAGACTGGTCTTGTGTGCAAATCTCAACGGACACTGACTACATTTAAAAGGTTTGTCTCCTGTATGTATTCTTAAATGCGTTGAGAGAGTAGATTTAAGTGAGAAACGTTTTTCACAATGGTCACAGGCAAAAGGTCTTTCTCCTGTATGTATTCTTAAGTGCTTGGTGAGATTAAATTTAAGTGAGAAGCGTTTTTCACAATGGGCACAGGCAAAGAGTCTTTCTCCGGAATGGATCTGTAAATGACTATTAAAACTGTTCTTGTGTGCAAATGATGTGGAGGAGTTGATTGAAGATCACCGAAATGAGTTGACAACTGAAGAACTTCAAGAACTACAGAGAGAACAGCAGGAAGTGATTGAAGATGTGTCTTCAGAGGAAGAGGAAAACATTTCAATTTGGGTTCTTTGGATTAAGGGGCTGCTATGATGGTTTATAGTGAAATATTACATAAATTATAATTAACAGCATTTCTTATGAAACTCCGAGAAATCTCCCCTTAATTTTTAATTTCAGATTCTTTGGGTCGCGCAAAGGCGTTATACAAAAATTTAATTCCATTTTTTTCAATAAGATTAAAAATATATTTTAACTTATTCAATGAATGTACTATTAAAAATAAAAATATAAGAAACATTCATTAAATATTCCTTGGATTGAAAAGTCCCCCATGTTCATTTTATTTGTTAAAAAAAATTCAGATGTGCGTTAACAAAAAGGTCGCCTCCATTGGGAACTTGAAGAAAATAGATTAAATATCAAGAAAAAAGTTTTGGGTCACTAAATGAACATATTTCTCAATTTTCTGTCGCTGCTTTAAAAAGGTTAAGGACCAGTGGAGTAGAGAATTAATTATTATCGATCATTTAGATCCGAACAGAAAATAAAGGAAAGGAATTCGAAACTGAGTTGCAAATAAATGAAATATATATTTGTGAGTTTATATTTATTTACATCAAGCATCAGATACATATTCTTTGATTATTTCTAATAATAAATCAAAAACTCTTTAATATTTTGGATAAAATAAACATTTTAAAATTTATATTAACGTATCGAATTAAAAACATACAATTAGAAACAAAAATTAGACTTAGAAATCAAACTCGATATTAAATGTTAAACATTAAGATCTTGAAATAAGACTCGTCGGGAAATTGAATTATTCGAATGAATTTTACAATTGAGATTCTTATAATACAGGCTGATTCAAAATCATGGACTCAATTTCATACGTTAATATTTCATGCTCTAGACATTATAATTTGAATAATCTTACATTGGATTATACTGACTTGAATTCTTCAATTGGCCTTTGAATAAATTTAATTCCTTCATCGAGAGAACATCAGAAATAAATATGATACGATCTGGTTAGGGAATATTTAAAAGATAATTCCTGGGCTGATTTATAGTATATTAAGGGGGGTTGCTTTACTCTGCCCAGACTCAAATTTATTCTAGTTGGACTTTTAAAAAAAATAAAATGAATGAAGAAAAAAATAATAGAATGATTTATTTTTACTAAAATTCGAATTAAAATATTGACCTTAAACTTATAAATATTTGTTTTTTTATTTTCAAATCAGTAAATTATAAATTCAGTAACTAGTTTATAAGCATCGAGAGAGAGCCCACCGAGTTTCAGCCACCTCTACGAGGTAATAAGATAAGCTATCAGAGCCAGATACCTTCTCTATACACCAACCACATTTACCCTTCACGAATAAGCTTCATTTTATCCCCAAACTTCACCCCACACACTTTAATATTTTTATATATTGTATTTATATCGTATCTATTAATTTTGTTCTGGGTTCTTCTCAGAGTAAGTATTTCACGAACCGGTGGTGAAATCGTGACGTTTATCAAGTGTTCTTTTAAGAAGGTTCTGTAGAATAAATAAAATAATCCAAAGATTATTCTTTGGGAAAATCTCAAAAGACAGTCAGGACAATTATAAGATCTCTCTCATGTATGTAACGTTAAATGCCTTTTGAGATGAGATTTTTGAGAGAAACGTTTTTCACAATGGGCACAGGCAAAAGGTCTTTCGCCTGAATGTACCCGCAAATGAATATCAAGATGGTGCTTCTGTGCAAATCTCAACGGACACTGACTACATTTAAAAGGTTTGTCTCCTGTATGTATTCTTAAATGCGTTGAGAGATTAGATTTTTGTGAGAAACGTTTTTCACAATGGGCACAGGCAAAAGGTCTTTCTCCGGAATGGATCTGTAAATGACTATTAAGACTGGTCTTTTGTGCAAATCTCAACGGACACTGACTACATTTAAAAGGTTTGTCTCCTGTATGTATTCTTAAATGCGTTGAGAGATTAGATTTAAGTGAGAAACGTTTTTCACAATGGGCACAGGCAAAAGGTCTTTCTCCGGAATGGATCTGTAAATGACTATTAAGACTAGTCTTCTGTGCAAATTTCAAGGAACACTGACTACATTTAAAAGGTTTGTCTCCTGTATGTAATCTTAAATGAGTTGTGAGAGTAGATTTTTGAGAGAAACGTTTTTTACAATGGGGACACCCAAATGGCCTTTCCTCTGAATGTTCCAGCAAATGTTTATTGAGATCTGCTTTTGAAGTGAATCTCTTTTGACATGTTGTACACTTGATGAATTTCTGACCTGTATGAATTACAAAATTTCAAATAATTTTCAAAATGGATTTCATTGCAAATTAAGGATTAAATTTACCTTTTTTTGATGCAGTAATATTTAACTGATTTTTTAATAGACTATATATTTTCATATTAAAGCATTTCTTTTGATGCTTTTCTAGAAATGCTTCGCTTATAAAGATCATACTGCAATAGCAACAGGGATGAAGTGGCCCTGAAATAAAACACAATTCAATTGGTATTTATGATTTAATAAAAAAAAAACAACAACTACATTACATTAATTTGACAGTTATAATAAATATTTTCTAGAAATGAATTAATAGTTAATATCATGAGAAAATTGTAATATTATAATGGGGGTATTAATCTTAATATACCGGGTGAGTTTTTTATCTTGAGACAGTCTTATAACTTAAAAACAGTGCATTATATGAGCAAAACTTTTAAATAAAAGTTTATTTATATCAAGAGGGAAACTAAACTACACTATTGTTTGACGACATAGAACAAGCATTCAATGGTATTTTAAGAACAAGTTCTGTTTTTTAAATAGAACCATATATTTTTCTTTACATCTTCTTATTCTACTTAAAAAACTGAACAACTTTTATTAGAACTATTTTTCTATACGACATCAATTAAACAAAATATTAAATCAATAAGATCTCCAAAAAAATCTTAATAATTATTTAACTTAATTATCAAATAATAATGATTAAATAAATAATTATTAAATCAAAAAGTCACAATAATGAAAATAAGTGTTTATAATGATATTAAAACTTCATTATACACAGATTTAACAGATTATTTTCTGCTTATTAGAACTAGTTGAAATTCTTGAGTTTAAAAAAGTTTTTTTCTCGTGTCAATCCAGTAGATAGTTAAAAATTGTATAACCATAATATAAATGTAGCATTTTTTGTTGAAGGCAGAATTGAAATGATCTTAATTTATGGTGAATGTGGAAGAAGTGTTATGGGGCTGCCATTGAAATGGATGCCGAGCGTTTTCCTGATAGGAATACTCCCTTTAAAGCTTCATTTTATTGTGTTGTAAATCAGTTTAAAGAGTTGGAGTCTAGACTCGGCACGGAGAGGACGTTCCCCCTCCCTTCTGATCTAATTGTGAAGTGTTCTGTAGAGGAGCGACAGTTTGGTGAGTCTACTGATTTTGTATTACAATTATCAAATATATAAGGAAATAATATGGAAGAAGGTCGATTATTATCAATTCTTTCAAATTGGAAAGAAGAAATAATGAATGATCTTGCCAGAAAATTCGAGTCGTTAGAACAAACTATTACATCTAGATTTGAGATCCGACTATCAGCGGTTGAAAACAAAGTAAACAACTTGGAAATGGAAATAAAAACTAAAAATGTACTTCTACACGGCTTGATAGAAAGTGAAAAAAATGTCTATGATCTAGAAACTATAACAACTAGCTTCATAAAAGATAAAGTATACGATGAATTTGCTTTAAAGGATGTTAATTACATGAAGCGAATAGGCAAGCTCCAAACAGGTAAAATTAGACCTATTATAATTTCACTCGTCTCTCGACGTGTCAGGGACATACTAATAAAAAATAGCACCAACCTAAAAAATAGTCAACATTATATTTCTGAAGATTTCCCAAAAAATGTACAAGAAATTAGAAAAAAATTGATTCCTGACATGATCAAGGCCAGGAGAGCCGGTAAATACGCAATAATTAGATATGATAAACTATTAATAAAAGATAAACTAATAATAAAAGAATCTCACAAAAAAATAGATAATACTACCACTAATAAACCAACTACAAACTCTGAAAAAAGACCTCTGTTATTGTCACCAACAGAAGAAAGAGATCAAGATAAAAACCAAAATGTGGAAAAAAAAAGAAAATTGATACCACCAAAACAACAAAAGTTCTACAAACGAAATTTTCATTCCTAAAAAAAGCGAATCACTTGGCAATATTAACGCAAAATCTACAGAATAAAATTACTGGCATAGGCCCTCAAATATACTAAAAGAAAACTCCACTCATCGCCCAGTAAGCCTGGTCCGCTCGGGTGATTTAGACCAAAACCTCCTAAACATGAATATCAATCCTAAAAATAATCCTAAAAATATCAATCCTAAAAATATCAATCCTAAAAATAACAATAAAAATTTCAAAAATGTAAAATATCATAAAAATACAATAGAAATTAATTATGATTGTTCTTTAAATAAAAGCGAAAGTGAGTCGGGTGATTCTATTTATGGCGAGATTTCTACTGAAAGTAAAAATAAATATATGAATTACAGAATTAATGATAAAAATGCAGAAACTAAAGGTATAAATGAAAATAAAAAGATAAAATTTAATCTCATTAAAAACAGAAATAAAATACATAAAAACAAAAATACAGCAAATTTTATTAAAATCGGGACATTGAACGTTCGAACCTTAAAAGATGAAGAAAGAATTCTGGAATTAGAAAATGCTATGAATGAATCAAAAATTGATATCCTCGGTCTGGCTGAAACAAGAAGATTAGATGAAAAAATAATCAAACTAAAAAGTGGTTATACATTATGTCATAAAGGAACAACTCCAGGACAACGAGGAGTAGGATTTTTGATAAAGTCAAACATGACAGATAAAATTAGAGAATTCAGAGGAATATCTGACAGAATCGCAACACTAAAAATTGAATATAAAAAGAAACATTTTCTGAATTTAATTCAGATCTATGCACCTACTGCCGATTCAAATGAGGAAACAAGTGAAGAATTTTACAATTCACTACTTGAAACTATAAATAATAACCCTCATAAAAACGATAACCAGCTAATTATTATGGGCGACTTCAACTCTCAAATCGGCCAAAGAGAAAGTAATGAAGAAAGAATTATGGGGCCTTACAACTTTGGAAAAAGAAATGATAGAGGAAAAAGACTTGTTAACTTTTGCCAAGAAAACAATCTAAAAATAGTTAATAGTTATTATAAAAAGAGAAAAGGTATGAAGTGGACATGGTCACATCCTAACGGCTATCACAAATCTGAAATTGATTATATCATCACCCCTTATCTTAATATAGTAAACAAATTTAAAATCTTAAATAGATTTCCCTTTTACACTGATCATAGACTTTTATATGCAGAAATATCCTTATATTCATTATGTAAAAGACCTCGCCCTGAATGGAACCGAAAAGTTACTACGAATTTCTCAAGAATAAATAGCGATACAACAAACTTAATTAAAGACCAAGTAAAAATTTTAAATCTGAATAATAATCTTTATAATATTCAAAAACAATACAATGAGATAGAATCAATCTTAAAAACAATACAAGATTTATCTACAGAAGCAACTACCAATGAACCAATACTATCTAATGAAACAAAAAATTTAATTAAAATAAGAAACAAAATGAAAGAAAAGAGGAATTCTTCCATAAATAAAATTGAACATAATTTATTATGCAAACACGTAAAATACAAAATCAGGACAGACTTAAAAAATTACAATGATAAAATTATTAAAAAGTTTATTGACCCACACATTTCTATTAAAAAAATTAAAAAAGAAATATTTTCACAAAAATGTATAATTCCGAATATTAAAGACAAAAATAATGTTATCCAATATAATCAATCTAACATTCTAAAAATAATAACTGAATTTTATAAAAACTTATATACATCTAATAATAACGATAACCCACTAGACCTTGATTTAACAAATCAAATAAAAGAAGATATCCCAGAAATTCTAGAATCTGAAATTTCAACGATAATTAATAAACTTAAACCTAACAAATCTTCTGGAGGAGATGGCATCAAAAATGAAACTATGAAATATGCTCATGATATTATAGCCAGGCCACTTACTTTGTTGTTTAACAAAATAATGCAATCCAAAATAATACCAATCCAATGGAAACAATCAGATATTATTATTATGTACAAAAAAGGTGATCGCAAAGACATCAATAACTACAGACCTATCACATTATCCTCTAATATAGGTAAAATTTTCATGAAAGTAATAGAAAAAAGACTAAAAACTATAATGACCTTCAACCAACCAACAGAACAGGCAGGCTTTAAGTCCGGGTACTCAACGTGTGACCATCTTCAAGCCATCAACCAACTAATTGAGAAATCTTGCGAATATCAAATTGAAGTCTTCCTTGCTTTTCTCGATTACAAGAAGGCATTCGACTCCATCGAACACAACTACATTTTAAAATCCATGCTTTCACAAGGATTCAACACGGAATACGTTTCTTTAATAAAAGAAATATATAATAACTCTGAATCCAGAATAATATTAGAAAAAAATGGACCTTACTTCCCAATTAATCGAGGTGTGAAACAGGGCGACCCTCTATCACCAGCACTGTTTAACTGCGCCCTAGAAGACTTATTCAGGAATTTAAATTGGTCAAATAAGGGTATCAAAATAAATGGAAGATATCTAAATAATTTGAGGTTCGCAGATGATCTCGTCTTAATAGCAGGTTCTAAAATAGAATTAACAGAAATGATTAACGAAATAAACACTGAAGGTAAAAAATATGGTCTGGAAATAAATTATAGCAAATCTACATTTATGGCCTCCAGAACTCAAACAAACATAAAATTAAAGGACAACAAATCTTATATAGAATACAATCCAACAGTAACATATTTAGGACAGATAATAAGTTTCAAAGATAAAATGAATAAAGAAATAACAAGAAGAATTAATTTGGGATGGAACAAATACTGGTCACTAAAATTCATTTTAAAAAATGTAAATATTGATTTAATTTCAAAAATAAAAATCTTTAAGCAATGCGTTATTCCTGTTATGTTATATGGTGCTCAGACTTGGACATTAACAGAAAAGACAATTAACAAATTAGAAACAACTCAAAGAGCCATGTTAAGAAGCATCTTATACATAAAAAGAAAAGATAAAATAAAAAACGAATACATTTACAAAAAAACGCAGATAAAAAATATTAAAAATACAATTTTAAAACTAAAATGGAACTGGGCAGGCCATATAATAAGACTCAAAGATGAAAGATGGACCAAAATACTAACGGAATGGTGGCCTATAGAACGAAAAAGGAAAAGAGGAAGACAATTCAAAAGGTGGAACGACGAGTTCAAGAAAATAGCGGGCAATGAGTGGACTAGAATCGCCAAAAGAAGAACAGAATGGAAGAAATTAGGAGAGGCCTATGCCCAAACTGGGCCTGGTACAACCTAAATTATATTATTTATTTTATTGTAAATACTTATATATATATATATATATATATATATATATATATATAAAAAAAAAATGTAATCAGTACCTATAACTTATACACAAATCATGTATCTTTTAAAAGGCTTAAATAAATAAATAAATAAATTGATACTAAATCATAATTTATTACAGAATAAACTACTGAAGATATATCAAAACGAAAATAACAAAAACTTAAATACATATTAAATAATCAGATTACACAATTGGAAGGAGGTAAGGCTAAAATATCTGAGATCCCAATTTAAATCTCTATTTGGCCAGACAGAGGGCCCCATCGAGTCTGACAAGAAATAAGTGCTTTCTAAACTATAGTTTAGTCTTATTTGCTAGGATGAACCTAATCAATGATTGATATATTATATCCTCTCTTTCGTCAGACAAAAGATGCGGCAAATTCGATGGATTTTATTAGGGTCATTCCAGGTCAAATCAACACAATTTTAAAAAGAAGGGGGAATTAATTAAGCAAGAAGATTTTTGAGCCAGACCTGATCGAAAGCGTTTGAAAAGTCTAAGCTTATTCGGATTTATTTCTAGCCTTTTATTCCATATATGAGTTATTTATGCTTGAAAGAAATAGAATAGAAAACCAAGCTTTAGCAGCAGAGGTGATTTGGTCATTGTATTCTTATAATAGAATAATATTTATTTGAAAAGATTTAGCTTTCCAAGAGTAGCAGATTTATTGAGGCATTAAGAGAAATCAATGAGGTTGTCTTCTGTTTGATGCAATGAATATAAAAAATTTATTTTCTTGAGAGTATAGTTTCGAGAGTTTGGCCTTCATCATCAGTCTTTTTATTTAGAAATAACCGAATGGGTTAATGTAAAATTGTTTTGCTTAAAATCAATCTGGTCACTTTACAAAAGAATTCGAAACTATTCAATTGTATTTCTACAAATATATTAATTATATTATGTTAATTGGAACAAGCAGAAGACAACCTTATCGGTGTAGCTTTATGATTAATATCTCTTTATATATCCCTCCTACAGAAATAAGTAGCTTATAATTGCATTAATATATTAATACGATATTAATATTAAATCGTATTAATTAATCTATTAAGATTAATTAGAAAAGAAAAGGCTGTTTATATTTAAGTGGGAGAAAAAACTTTAATCAACAAAACAATACAACAATACATAAACATTCATAAGATCAAAGAGTAAATAAAAACAGCAAAGCACCCTCTTTCTATAAATTAATCAAATAGCTTAACATATATGAGACAAAAATAAATAGTAATTCTTTTTTTAGATGGAATTTTTTAAATTAATCGATGATAAATAATTTAACCAAAAGGAACTAACCTTTATAAATAGGATATTTGTTGGGATTATTTATAATCATGTTGATATCAATGTCCACAAAGGTCTTCATTTTATTCATTATAATAATGTATAATGAAAAATATTTGATTAAATAATAGTAAGAATAGATTTATTCCGTAATTAAAATTATTCAAATGTCAGAATTCAAGGAATCAGCCGAGAAAGTGGGAAACCCGAAGGTTGCCGAACATCTCCGAACAAAACCGAATCTAATAGAGAGGAAAGATTTAAATATTGATTTCAATTTCTATTAAATTATATAATTGTGCGGACTAAATTAGATATTTAATAAATAATAATCATTTAGGGAAATTATCGAAAGATTTTAATTAGATGTGAAAAAATATATAGGAGGTCTACTGCTAGGTTGTTTTATTCGCTTAGGATAATATAATTATTAATTAAGGGGTTGTTAATTAATGCAGTATTTATTAACGTTCATCTCCGCCATCGAACAAGGCTAATTGCAAGTTGAAAGAGAAAGAAAACAAAAATTTTAAATATGTATATCAAATGAGAAGATCAGAAGATAAAAGACCAAACAATCATGTATTTTATGATTTGATTCTCCAATGGCAACGTTTCGTCTCTTCATTCTGACTTCTTCAGCAGAGTTGTAGTGGCAAAATTTTCAGTGTGGGAACGCTAAACTATCGAATCTTAATCTAAGTAAACTATTAGAATATTGAAATTTGGGTAGGTATGGTGCATGGGTGCCAAGGGCGGATCCAGGAATTTTTTATGTGGGGGAGGGGAGAATGTATTAAAGTGCCCGATGTATATAAGATATACTTTTTATCTCGGAAGTGTGTCGCGATCGAATTGTCCAAGCGGGGGGGGGGGGGGGGGGAGGTCGGAGACGCCCCCCCCACACACACCACACATATATATAGAACTTGATTTTCAATTTTAAAATTAAAAAAAAAAAAAGTTTTTTTTACAAAAATTTTTTGCCAGTCACGGGCCTCTATGGGGTGGGGGGGGGGGGTAGATTCGCCTTGATAGGTGCTGATGCCTCAAATCAATGTGAGTGTGAGGCACTCACACATTTTTAAGATATTATTTTATTTACTTGCGTAAGTGATTTTAATTTTATTTGTTATTATTATTATTATTATAAAAGATATTAATTTGCCGATGGTAATAGATTCAAATTTACTAGAAAATCATAAGATGGTGTCATCTATTAAATCCGTTGAAATGGAATATTTTTAATTATATGTCAGGGGGTTGTTTTTCACCCCCTCGGGAATCGAACCCGAGTGCCAGTAACAGCAATCCGGGCCACCTGGCTCACCTGCGGGATACGAACCTCTCTGACACGCGCAGGTGAGCCAAGTTGGCCCGGATTGCTGTTACTGGCACTCGGGATTCCGGGGGAGCTGCCCTCTGGCCTATAATTAAAAATATTCCATTTCAACGGATTTAATAGATGACACCATCTTATGATTTTCTAGTAAATTTGAATCTATTACCATCGGCAAATTAATATCTTTCATATTAAATTAGGAAAAAGTCATTCCATTGCCCTTCGAATTTTGAATTTTTTCAAAATTCGAAACACTCAACCACCTTTATTTAAATTATATGGCATGGCTATATGTTTAAATTTAGAATCACTATATCGCGAAATTTTACAAATTAAGATAACAATCTTTGAGTAAAATATTTTACGCGTTTGCATATGTCAGAGAGGTTCGTATCCCGCAGGTGAGCCAGGTGGCCCGGATTGCTGTTACTGGCACTCGGGTTCGATTCCGAGGGGTGAAAAACAACCCCTCTGACATATAATTAAAAATATTCCATTTCAACGGATTTAATAGATGACACCATCTTATGATTTTCTATTATTATTATTATTTTTATTTTTACTGAATGAAACCAGTGTGGGAACGCCGTTCCCACGCGTTCCCGCTCCACTACACCCCTGTTCTTCAGGCATCATGGATACTTTTGTAAAGATAAAATTTGAATCGTTTTATAAAATCCACTGCCAACATCGAACTTATATTCTGGGCCGGTGGAAGACGGTAACCTATAGGTTGTAATATGCCAGTGGTTCCAACATGAAAAGACACCAGATTAGAATCCATCAAAAAAGAATATTAGATTTCAACTGTACCATTTCCTAAATCTTGTTGTAAATGATGCTGCCCTGTCCTCCAGCTTGTAGTGGAATTTTTTTAGTAACATTCAACAAGAGAATAACTGGAGCATGTTAAAGAAACATTCATCCACACCGACAGTAAGATCTCTCAGAAGCATTCGCAGGAAAAGTATAATTGAGACCATATTGCCCTTAAGGTACTGTGGAAGATAATCCTAATGTGTATGAAGGCTCTCAAGACGAAAAAATTGACGCTTTTTGCAGAAATATTGCCTTGAGAATTGATGAAAAACTGCACAGTTATAATAGAACGAGCTTTTCGTGCGTGCCTGGGCTCCTGCCCTGGCGGGCAGCGTCTCGGTCCAAAAATTGTATTCCTCTTAAAAAACCACACTCCAAATGTATACCCGTAAACTACCGAAAACCTTAAAAGTTTCGCCTCTATAATTTTTGAGTGGCGGGGGGGGGGGGAAGGAATAATTATCAATATTGTTATAATATATTTGGGATTGGTTTATAGTGAAGGGTTACTGGGTAAATAATAGAAGTAGTATATATTTATAACATTGGGTTTATTGAATAGTTACAATGGGAGGGCGGCGAAGCGAGTGACAGCCTTACGATCGTATGTCAACCACCCGCATGTTCTCTCGATCATGTTCTCTCGATCATCCGAGACTTCCTGCTTAAGTACACTCATGTTCAGGTCAAGCTCTGCAAAGTAAGCATTACGCAAGCCTCGTGCCATGACCAATGACCATCAAAACATGTCGACAAGGCATATCACAACACCTGACCCCCCTATTTTGGGATTTTCGTCCCGAAAATCTTCAACATACAATTATTATAAAACTTTTCATTTTTTTTATCTTTTTTTTCAAACATTTTTTTTTCTTTTACAAATATACAATTAGAACTAGTGGATACTGAGTTCGCATTTTCTTAAGAAGATATTATTATGAAATAGTTAGATACATATATTTTTTAAGTTACTAACCTAAGGCTTTTATAATAGTTAATATATAATTGTTAAAACATAATTTGGTACATAGATTTATGAACAAAGTTTTTTAGCAGAAGGTTTTTTTTTTTGAATTAACATATTTGTTAAGATATGATTAAGTCTAAAAAGTAGGTTAAAATAGCAATCAAATGTGTATACTAAATGTGTGTTTATCATGTTGTTTGGTGTTACTTTAGTTTATATAAGGTGTTAATTGTTTTCTTTTGTCTTTCTTAAATAGATCAGAGTTGTGACAAAAATCAGTATTCATTTATTTAATTATTATTTTGATAGTTGTTTAATTATTTGAAAAGGGTTGGAGAATAGCTTCGAGGTCAATATTTATCTGGAGTCAGCAATAACATTCCTTTTGTACTTATATAATCATAAAATAGTGAGGGTCTGTGCCTCTATTATGGGTTTTGTACCCTGTGCTAAGAATTATATAAATTTCGTACATTTTTGAATGAGTCTATAGTGACGAATTAGTAGTAAATATTGCCTTTCATCGATTTCTCTTTTTTTTTTTTTTTTTTTTTTGTGTGCTATAGTAAGCAAATTAAAATATACTGATTTGAGCATCTGAAATCTGAAAGAATTTGATTTATATATATTAATTTCGTATTTATTGTGTTGTATATGTTGCGTTTTGTGGAGGTATATGAAATGTGTTATTCTTGTATTGCTAAAATTGAGTTTTCTTTTTTTTTCGACTTAATATTTTAACATCCTTTTTTTTTTTGTTCAGGCCACTATTATTGAAATGGTTAATTTGGAATCTTTAGTTTAGTTCAATGTTTTTATTTAGGGATTTAGTTAAATGTTCACTTGTGGAGGGGGAATAATGTTTTTATCACTTTGTCACTAAAGTCTTTGTGCTAGCATGCCTTAATTGTAAAATTATATACCTATTATACATTATTATTATTATTATTATTATTGTTTATTTTATTGTTTATTTTTTTTTTTATTTGGTTCACTTCGTGGTTTTATGGGTTCCTGACCGTTCTAAAATCAAAATAAACCTCACCTCCATTGTCTCTCTTTCTCTCTTTAATTAATAATTACTTTGATTTACTCTGAATTTAATTATGAACTCTCTGACTTAAGGAGGTTTGGAATGGATTTTTTTTTTTTTCAAATCATTAATTATTTATTCGTACTTCTTTCAACATGATATTTTAAGACAGCTCAGTCATCAGTTTTTTTCTTTCCTTTCTTCTCTGAAATTTTCAAGGATTATATTTTCTACTATATTTGCAAACTTGTAATCGTAATCATTTTTCTTTGATTTACTTCTTGAACCTATATTTTCCTTCCTCTAGTGAATAAAAAAATGATGAAATTAATTTATTCTGGCACTTATAAAAATTTAGATGATTCCCTGTGATTTTTGTTCTTTTTCATCCGAGTATATTTTAAATTAATTTTTTTTTTTATTTTTACTTTCTTTTTGGTAAAATATCCATGTATTAATAAATTTTCATTATACGATTTAGGCCTATTTTCTCTCAAAGTTCCTTGACCCAAAGTTTTGTATACTTGATTTTTCCATTTTCCACCCTCAAGACCTGTCTTCGCTCTTATTTCAAATAATTGTCCCTTATTCTTAATATTAAACTTAACTCTACATATTCTTTCCTTAGCTATCTCTCTGTCTATTTTCATTATAGGGGTACCTATTATTTTATTATTATTTCTATTTATTAAATCATTATTATTTATTTCTTGATCGATGTATCCCTTTAATTCTCCCTTTCTTTCTGCTACCTTAATACTATCTTTAACAACCATTTTTGGTTTCTTTATATATTCATTTATATTATAGTCTTTTGATTCGTACTTTCTTTTTCTGTTTTCATTTTGGGGATTTACGCCCTTTTTTATTTCTCTGCCCTCAATTAGGCCCTCTCCATCTTTATTGACTTTAACTTCTATTATTTGTATAGTTCTGGGTTTTAATTTAAAATTTGCTTGTTTTCCCTTCTTTTCTAGCATTAATGGTTCACTATCCAGCTCGTTTTCCCCTGGCGTCGTCATTTTAATTGTAGACTCGTCGGAGTTTTCTATGTTTCTTCCGTTTATTGAACTATCTTGCATAACGACTGACTCTCCTCTGGTTACTTTGTTTACAACATAATTTTTTATAATTTTTTCTACTAAATCGTCAAAATTTCTCGTCATTTCATTTACGAAATTATTATCAGTGCTGTTAGAGTCGTTTAAACTCAAAATTTCGCCTTCGATTTCTAATGACCTAGGATTTATGTTTTGATTTACTAAACTATCATGAACAATGATTGGAATATTACCTGAATCGTCTCTATTCACCTTGTCTTTCGCAAGCTCCTCGGAATTTTTTTCCGCATTAGCAGAATATTTAGACAAAGAATTATCCTCTTCTAACGATTGCGAGATTTTTTTATTAATTAATTTAATATTTATTGAATTATTGCTATTATTCGGGGATTGGGTGCCGCCTAAATTTATCTGGGTACATGGTTGATGCTCTAACAAGTCCTGTTGACAATTCCCGATGAAACTTATTCCGTCATCTCTTAAGCTACAATGTTTTTGAATAGTGCCAACTGTTACTGTACCTGAGGGGTGTGGTGGTACTACTTGAGGTATACATTTAATGGTGCCAACTGTTACTGTATCCGCGGGGTGGGGTGCTACTATTTGAGGTATATATTGGGAATCAATCCGAAATTGGGCGGGGGTGCGGGTTGGCAAGACATATCTAATGTTTGAACGTGAGAAAAATTTAGTTGGGTGTTATTTGGGTGGGTTTCATAATTATTTGGCTGGAGTCGTGGGTTTGTTTGTGAATTTTCATTGTGGTGGGTATTTTCGTTAAAAATTTTTTCTCTATTTGAATGAGATTGATTGTAATTTTGGAGTCTCTGTCTATTAAAATTATTCCCTTGATTTTGGCGATTATAGTTATTATTTTTTGATCTACAAACCGAAATGTCGTGTCCTACACGTTTGCAATATCTACAATATTCTACTAAATTTTGCGCCTCTACGGGATCATCTAAATAATCTTGCTCCTTTAAATAGGCTGCATCAATCGCATCCTCTATATTTGTGTAGTTACGGGCGTCGATGATTATTCTTAAATTACCATGCAAGCCGTTTACGAATGATTTTAGCCCCTTTTCATTATTGAGATCCCTAATTATATTTCTAGCCTGTTGGTTGTCTACTTTATTTAAAATGCATGTATTTAATTTTTTTATCAAATCGCGTACTCTATGCCCGAATTCTCTTGCGTTCTCTCCCGATTTTTGTTTACAATTTTGAAGTTGGTTTATGATATCTAACTCTGAAATTTTTTCACCAAAAGACTTTTCTAAAAATATTTTTAAATCATTGATTGTTTCGAAAGATCGGTCCTCCACGTACCTTCTTGCTCTACCCTTTAATTTCAGATTTATAATTGATGCAAAAAGAATATGTTTATAATTTGGATCGACATATTTTAAAGAATATTGACAACAATTTATAAAATTTTCTAGGTCTTCAGAATTTGTACCGTCAAACGTGGGTATCGAATTTTGTGCATCTTTTAATTTTATATTTGTTTCTCGAGAGGTGTTTAATTTGTTGTTATTTATATAATTTTTGATTTTTCTTAAATCTTCTATTGATAATTTACTAAGAAAATTTATTCTATCCTCGCTCCTATCTGTGTGTTCGTAATCGTCTTGTCCTTGCATTTTGCTTTTGTTTTCAAAATTAATCAAATCTCACAGAGGGGTCTGGAATGAAATGCTGGGTTTGTTGGTTTGTTCGGGAGGATCAGAAGAGTTCATATTTTTCAAAACAATAAAATAATTTTTCAAAAACAAAAAATATACGAGAAAAAGAAAGAAAATGAGAAAAAGGCTTACTTTGATTTTTTGGAGTGACGATGGCGGATGGTCCTTTGGTGATGTCCTTCGGAAAAGCTGGTTCGATTTTTCATTGCAATTGTTCTAAGGGTCTGTTCGAGGTCTGTCAGGCATTGTTATAAGTGTTATAATATTGTTTTAGGGGTTGCGAATAATATAGTTCACACACATTGTTGTAATATGGTTTGGGTTTCAGGGGGGTGTTCTGGGTACCTGTTCGGGCGCCAAAATGTTATAATATATTTGGGATTGGTTTATAGTGAAGGGTTACTGGGTAAATAATAGAAGTAGTATATATTTATAACATTGGGTTTATTGAATAGTTACAATGGGAGGGCGGCGAAGCGAGTGACAGCCTTACGATCGTTATGTCAACCACCTCGCATGTTCTCCCTCGATCATGTTCTCTCGATCATCCGAGACTTCCTGCTTAAGTACCTCATGTTCAGGTCAAGCTCTGCAAAGTAAGCATTACGCAAGCCTCGTGCCATGACCAATGACCATCAAAACATGTCGACAAGGCATATCACAACAATATATTTAATGTTTCTTAAGCGAGAACTTATACGGTAGTGTCGATGGCCGGGATTTGGAGATGTGCGCGGGAGCAAAGAACTCATATAATTGGATGCTGCGCCCAGGAGTAATCAAAAACAATAGAATTTTGTAGGCTGAGATCGGGGTCCCTTCCTTCAGTCGTAAGAACCAGCAGGGGAAGACGGCCGGAGGGGCCCCCGATGTGCCGGGCTGGGTGTAGACGAACAGAGACAACGGCGCACATCATCCAATGTTGTGATAGGACCGCGGATGGGCGAGTTAAGAGGCATGACGCGGTGGTACGATGTCTGGCCGATGATTTGATCAAAAAGGGAATGCGTGTCGAGTTGGAGTACTTGTACTCCAGCTCGGCAGGCAATAGAAAGCCAGACATCGTGGCAAAGGATGCGTCGGGGGTGGTGTGGGTTTTGGACGTCCAGATCGTCTCCGCGCTTGCAGGACTGGGTGTTGCCCACCGAAACAAAATAGAAAAATATAGGGGCAACTCCAGTCTGGTGGACAATATTGCGGAGCGATTTGGCGTCGTGGCGGGCTCGGTCAGGGTCGAGGCCATCACACTCTCGTGGAAGGGAGTGTGGTGGCATAAAGCGGTGGGGCCCCTCATCGCCCTGGGTATGTCGCAAAAAACAATAAATAATATGACGTATAGAGCGATGAGGGGATCTCTCCTTAATTTTTACACTTTCGGCAGAAGAACATATAAAGCGGGTGGCGTATGATTTATAATTGTAAATACAAAAAAAAAAGAAATGTGAAATGTGAGTGAGGATTAATTCTGGCTCTCTCATCCACCCGCTCTGAATCTGAATTTATTTGTTGTGAAGCTGAAAGTGTGAAGTTTGTGTAATGAACTTTTATCTTTGTAAGAGGCGGCCCGCTCCTCGGAGGCCCAATAAACAAAATAAAATAAAATGAATTGGAGTCTTTCATTTCAAAATTACAATTATATTTCAAATTTGCCTGGTTAATGAAAATCGATTGGAGCCATCAGTTTAAAATCCGAGCTGACAATTATATTTCAAATTTGCTTCGTTAATTAATATATATATTTAATGTTTCTTAATTTAAAATCTATTGGTGTTTTTTCATTTTCATTCGAGTTCTAATGAATACAATATTATCTCAACACAAAGTCTAAATCAAAAATTTATAGTTTTAGTAACAGAAATCAAGGTATAAATATTAATGTTACATTGGTCTAATGGCTATAGAGATGATGCCCTTAGTTCAAGAGTTCGTCGAGTAGTGAACTCTCAACAAAAGACAACTCATTATGGAAATTTACCAAAAACTTGAAAAAACCTTTCGAAAAAGTCCCAACTCTCTCTCTCTAAATAATATCGAATATATAAAAGAAAAAGATAAAACAGAAATACTAGCCGAAACCTTTGAAAAGGTACATATAATAGATTCATCCCTTAACACAGAACAAAGCAAAATAGTAAATAAAGTAAACAATTATCTAGAACAAACTGTAGAATTAATAAATACCGAAGTAGCCGAAATTATCACTAATCCAGAGGAAATAATTAAAATAATTAAAAAATAACAAAGCACCTGGAATAGACACAAAATAGACAACATTCTGGTTCTGCGCAGATGAAATAAAGAGGAATTGAAGAAAGCATGTGCAAATCTTGAAACCTTGTTGAAAGATGACATTGATGGAATTCATCTCTTTAAAGGGCTCCAAATATTTGTATCTGTGTTGGTTGATCTTTCTCCGGCCAGTCTTTCTTCACAAAAAATGGCTATGGGAATTCATTTCCTAACGTTTTTGGAAGCTCAAGTATACTTCTCACACTTCCAACGTCAATAGCCAGATGCTGAGTGGGGTTTTTCAAAATTAGAACAAATATAGAATTATTTAAGATCAAACAAATCTTAAGAACGATTGGATGGACTAGCTTTGATGACCATTGAAAATTGAATTTTTACACGATTATTATCCTTGAACTGGTGGACGCCAAAATATTGTTCGCTTACACGTAAAAAATGTCTAAAACCGGCCCTGTATACAGGTGGTATATTTATTATTTTAGAAAAAAAAGAAAGGGCCTCCTAAGGCATCATATTAGACAATATTTGGAGAGAAGTTAAAGAATAAATCAGGAGTTTTCTCATGCAAACAGGTAGCCAGTCCTTGGATTGGTTGAACTTGTAGACTGATCTGGAAACTCTATTGGATATATTAATTACACATTCTCTCCATCAGAGTGGTTGATCAAATATTAAAAACCATAGTTTTTGACCCTTTAAGAGTACTCCAGAGCGCTGCAAGATAAAACTTAATAGAACTTTAATAGTAGATTTAAAATATTTTTTTATTATTTTAAGTCTTGACAAAAGATTGATGCGGCAACTAATTGTCTCGCGGGTCAATCATGGGCCGTATCTTTGACATGCCTGCCCTATAATAAAATGTTTGTTTACTTGATTAATCTATATATTATTAAAGTATTAGGGGGTGATCGTGACTTTCGCCAATTATAATTTATATACAGGGTGGGGCATAAAGATCTACCACATTTTGAAGAGGAATAAAAAATGAAAAAATTTAACTAGAAAAAAAACTGAATATAGTTTTGAAAAGAAGATAAAATAAATTTTTTTTAATGTGTTTTAAACATTATATCTGACAAATTGCAGCCGTCGTTGTCAACATACATTGCTGGAGACATTCCCCTTAGTTTACTCTCCGTGTTAGTTCAGCCGGAATAGCGTCGATTTCATGTGGGATCTTTTCCTTCAAATCCTCAAGAGATTGAGGTCGACGTTTTAAAACCTTTTCCTTTAGCAATCCCCAAAGGAAAAACTCACCTGGTGACCGTATAGGCCAAGCCACGTTTCCTCTTAAACTGATCAAAGGAAACATTTCAGTGAACGTCGTGCTGTGTGAGGTGTGACCCCGTTCTTTTGAAACCACAGGTTTTCAAACATCGACCTCAATCTCTTGAGGATTTGAAGGAAAGGATCCTACAGGAAATCGACGCTATTCTTCGTGAACTAACGCGGAGAGTGATGATAAACTTCAGGGAACGTCTCCAGCAATGTATTGACAATGTGTCAGATATAATGTTTAAAACACATTAAAAAACATTTATTTTATGTTCTTTTCAAAAATATATTCAGTTAAATCTTTTCATTTTTTTTATACCTCTTCAAAATGTGGGAATCTTTATGACCCACCCTCTATATAAGTTAAATGCTTCAAAAGTTCAAGCTTGCATTTATTATGACGTGATAATAATTGCAAGCTCAGCTCCCTCAAAACAGAATATAAGATACCTGGCGCAGCCAGAGAACTCAGAATCGTTCGGAAGCTGAATCGCTGTAGAATCGTTCGAGGGGCGGAATATCTGCAGGATTGAATCCCTACCGAATTGGGTTACTTTAAAAGTGAATCTATCCGCGAACAAGCTGTAAGTACTGGTCTAAATTATTGGACCTACAACGACGGTATAACCCGCACATTTAATATCTTATAATTCAGCCGATTCTCCTGGGTTAGTCTTACTATAATTTAGTTTGACCCGCAACGGTATAACCCGTATCAACTTCCATCAACCCAGTAAAAACTTTAAAACTTTATTAAATCTTCAAATAGTTCAACCAGTTTCGTGTCTATAAATTAACTATATTACGTGTGTATAAACATTTTATAAAACTTAAACTCCAAAAGTGCATTAAACGTTATATATTAAATAAACTCTTAAATTTTATTAAAACAAATAAATCTCCTAAACATCCAGTTCCCACATTGGATTTAAAAGTCTAAATTAATAAATAAAGCTATCCAAGCACAACACCCAATAGCTCTACCACCTAGAGTATTTGTACCCTTTAGTTTTTAAAAACTTAAAAGCTAAGGTCACAAATATAACTTATATAGACAATTATTAATTTATATTTAAAGAAATTATATATAATTAAAATTTAATTTACTAAAATAAACAACTAAATTACTGTAACAATTTAATTATAATATTGTTAAAAAAAAACTATTTGATTTTTGATATCAAAGTATTAGTGAAATACATATACATATATAGGTACATATAATTTTTACAATGATTAATTACATTTAATATAATTTTGTATTAGTTGTAAATGGTTCACATAATTTCTTTTTTTATAAGAAATGATCGTTATTAATATAAATCGTATATCAAAAGTGTGTCATCTGCTTGATGCAATTAAAGTTAAAGAATTATATTTAAATAAGAATAAGATATTGATTCTTTTTCTTATTAAATAAATAGGATTCTTTTATAAAGACAATGTCAAAATGTTTGGCAGAATCATCGGCGAAGCTGCTAGAGAATGAAAGGCAGATTTGCGAATAGGATAACTGTTTGGATTGTTGAGAATTTTATTGATATCAACAATTATAAATGTACCCATTATGGTTATTTATATATATATATGAAAAAAACTTATTTAAATAATCGAAAAAAGTAATTATTCAATTATTAAAAGGTATTAAATGACAGACGATAGATAAAAGAGTTAAGTTGTCATAATGCAGTCTTCAAACAATAGATGCGAGTTTCAATTTCTAATCTTCAGATGGCAGTAGTGTAGTTAATTGTGACAATATTCAAATAAAACTTAATTAAAACAGTATAAATTAAAATCAATATTTTACAGTAACTTAAATAAGTGAAATATTCTCATGACTAAATATAAAAGATCAGGTAGGTCCCTGTCTTCAATTTCAAGTAGTTTTCATAAATACTGAATTTTAATGTCCGGATTGACCCCTCTTGATTATTTACCCCCTCCCCCACCCCCCTTAACCCACCCAAACACAAATTTTTTAGGACATTTCTATTTCTTTTATTCAGTATCGTTTTAATGATAAAATTACATTTTGATGTGTTATTGAATATATTATGTAATTAATTTTAAGGAATTTAAAAAAAAACTTTGAAAATATTTTTTGAACAATTAATTAAAATTTGAATAAAATACTATTCGAAAAACTTAATTTTTTTATTTCAGTAATTGCCAGCTTCCACGGCTCCCAATATCTAGCCGCACCCTTTTTATCAAATGCTTTTAATACACGATGTCGACTGATATGGAAGTCATAATTACATAAAATATATTCCAATTTGAGTCGCTTGATGTAAACCATTTTAATATCCTCCATTGCTTGAGAATAATAGACAAAGCCTGGGATGAAGTTTCGTTGAGGACACTGAAATCCTCCTGGAGAAATCTGTGACCAGACTGTGTGGCACTGAAAGACTTAGAAGACACTGCCACGGAAGCTGTTGTAGTGAATGAAATTGTGTCCCTGGGAAATCCATGGGTTTGAATGTAGACAATGATGATGTGGAGGAGTTGATTGAAGTTGAAGATCACCGAAATGAGTTGACAACTGAAGAACTTCAAGAACTACAGAGAGAACAGCAGGAAGTGATTGAAGATGTGTCTTCAGAGGAAGAGGAAAACATTTCAATTTGGGTTCTTTGGATTAAGGGGCTGCTATGATGGTTTATAGTGAAACATTACATAAATTATAATTAACAGCATTTCTTATGAAACTCTGAGAAATCTCCCCTTAATTTTTAATTTCAGATTCTTTGGGTCGCGCAAAGGCGTTATACAAAAATTTAATTCCATTTTTTTCAATAAGATTAAAAATATATTTTAACTTATTCAATGAATGTACTATTAAAAATAAAAATATAAGAAACATTCATTAAATATTCCTTGGATTGAAAAGTCCCCCATGTTCATTTTATTTGTTAAAAAAAATTCAGATGTGCGTTAACAAAAAGGTCGCCTCCATTGGGAACTTGAAGAAAATAGATTAAATATCAAGAAAAAAGTTTTGGTTCACTAAATGAACATATTTCTCAATTTTGTCTCGCTGCTTAAAAAGGTTAAGGACCAGTGGAGTAGAGAATTAATTATTATCGATCATTTAGATCCGAACAGAAAATAAAGGAAAGGAATTCGAAACTGAGTTGCAAATAAATGAAATATATATTTGTGAGTTTATATTTATTTACATCAAGCATCAGATACATATTCTTTGATTATTTCTAATAATAAATCAAAAACTCTTTAATATTTTGGATAAAATAAACATTTTAAAATTTATATTAACGTATCGAATTAAAAACATACAATTAGAAACAAAAATTAGACTTAGAAATCAAACTCGATATTAAATGTTAAAGATTAAGATCTTGAAATAAGACTCGTCGGGAAATTGAATTATTCGAATGAATTTTACAATTGAGATTCTTATAATACAGGCTGATTCAAAATCATGGACTCAATTTCATACGTTAATATTTCATGCTCTAGACATTATAATTTGAATAATCTTACATTGGATTATACTGACTTGAATTCTTCAATTGGCCTTTGAATAAATTTAATTCCTTCATCGAGAGAACATCAGAAATAAATATGATACGATCTGGTTAGGGAATATTTAAAAGATAATTCCTGGGCTGATTTATAGTATATTAAGGGGGGTTGCTTTACTCTGCCCAGACTCAAATTTATTCTAGTTGGACTTTTAAAAAAAATTAAATTAATGAAGAAAAAAATAATAGAATGATTTATTTTTACTAAAATTCGAATTAAAATATTGACCTTAAACTTATAAATATTTGTTTTTTTATTTTCAAATCAGTAAATTATAAATTCAGTAACTAGTTTATAAGCATCGAGAGAGAGCCCACCGAGTTTCAGCCACCTCTACGAGCTATCAGAGCCAGATACCTTCTCCATACACCAACCACATTTACCTTTCACGAATAAGCTTCATTTTATCCCCAAACTTCACCCCACACACTTTAATATTTTTATATATTGTATTTATATCGTATCTAGTAAGTTTGTTCTGGGTTCTTCTCAGAGTAAGTATTTCACGAACCGGTGGTGAAATCGTGACGTTTATCAAGTGTTCTTTTAAGAAGGTTCTGATGAATAAATAAAATAATCCAAAGATTATTCTTTGGGAAAATCTCAAGACAGTCAGGACAATTATAAGATCTCTCTCATGTATGTAACTTTAAATGCCTTGTGAGATGAGATTTTCGAGAGAAACGTTTTTCACAATGGGCACAGGCAAAAGGTCTTTCTCCTGAATGTACCCGCAAATGACTATCAAGATGGTGCTTCTGTGCAAATCTCAACGGACACTGACTACATTTAAAAGGTTTGTCTCCTGTATGTATTCTTAAATGCGTTGAGAGATGTAGATTTTTGAGAGAAACGTTTTTCACAATGGGCACAGGCAAAAGGTCTTTCTCCTGTATGTATTCTTAAGTGCTTGGTGAGAACAAATTTATGTGAGAAGTGTTTTTCACAATGGGAACAGGCAAAAGGTCTTTCTCCTGAATGGATCTGTAAATGACTATTAAGACTGGTCTTGTGTGCAAATCTCAAAGGACACTGACTACATTTAAAAGGTTTGTCTCCTGTATGTATTCTTAAATGCGTTGAGAGATTAGATTTTTGAGAGAAACGTTTTTCACAATGGTCACAGGCAAAGAGTCTTTCTCCGGAATGGATCTGTAAATGACTATTAAGACTGGTCTTGTGTGCAAATCTCAACGGACACTGACTACATTTAAAAGGTCTTGTCTCCTGTATGTATTCTTAAATGCGTTGTGAGATTAGATTTTTCGTGAGAAACATTTTTCACAATGGACACAGGCAAAAGGTCTTTCTCCTGTATGTATTCTTAAATGCTTGGTGAGATTAGATTTAAGTGAGAAACGTTTTTCACAATGGGCACAGGCAAAAGGTCTTTCTCCGGAATGGATCTGTAAATGACTATTAAGACTGGTCTTATGTGCAAATCTCAACGGACACTGACTACATTTAAAAGGTTTGTCTCCTGTATGTATTCTTAAATGCGTTGAGAGAGTAGATTTTTGAGAGAAGCGTTTTTCACAATGGGGACACCCAAATGGCCTTTCCTCTGAATGTTCCAGCAAATGTTTATTGAGATCTGCTTTTGAAGTGAATCTCTTTTGACATGTTGTACACTTGATGAATTTCTGACCTGAATGAATTACAAAATTTTAAATCATTTTCAAAATGGATTTCACTGCAAATTAAGGATTAAATTTACCTTTTTTTGATGCAGTAATATTTAACTGATTTTTTAATAGGCTATATATTTTCATATTAAAGCATTTCTTTTGATGCTTTTCTAGAAATGCTTCGCTTATAAAGATCATACTGCAATAGCAACAGGGATGAAGTGGCCCTGAAATAAAACACAATTCAATTGGTATTTATGATTTAATAAAAAAAAAACAACAACTAATTTTACATTAATTTGACAGTTATAATAAATATTTTCTAGAGATGAATTAATAGTTAATATCATGAGAAAATTGTAATATTATAATGGGGGTATTAATCTTAATATACCGGGTGAGTTTTTTATCTTGAGACAGTCTTATAACTCAAAAACAGTGCATTATATGAGCAAAACTTTCAAATAAAAGTTTATTTATATCAAGAGGGAAACTAAACTACACTATTGTTTGTCGACATAGAACAAGCTTTCAAGGGTATTTTAAGAACAAGTTCTGTTTTTTAAATAGAACCATATATTTTTCTTTAAGTCTACTTATTCTACTTAAAAAACTGAACAACTTTAATTAGAACTATTTTTTTATACGACATCAATTAAACAAAATATTAAATCAATTAGATCTCCAAAAAAAATCTTAATAATTATTTTTAACAATTATTTAACTTAATTATCAAATAATAATGATTAGATAATTAATTATTAAATCGAAAAGTCACAACAATGAAAATAAGTGTTTAAAATGATATTAAAACTTCATTATACACAGATTTAAGAGATTTTCTGCTTAATAGAACTAGTTGAAATTATTGAGTTTAAAAAAGTTTTTTTTCTCGTGTCAATCCAGTAGTTAGTTAAATATTGTATTACCATAATATAAATGTAGCATTTTAATAAGGAAATTGGAACTGAAATTCATCCAGAAGACTTACGATACGCTCTGGAATGTCATAGAACAGTGGTTCAAAAATATTAAATTATTAATTATTATTAAATTATTTATTTAATAATGAAATATTTGATCATTATTATTTGATAATTAAGTTGAATAATTGTTACAAAGGATTTTTTTTGGAGATCTAATTAATTTAATATTTTGTTTAATTGATGTCGTATAAAAAAATAGTTCTAATAAAAGTCGTTCAGTTTTTTAAATAGAATAAGTAGACGAAAAGTAAAATATAGGGTTCCATTTAAAAAACAGAACTTGAGCTTAGAATACCCTTGAAAGCTTGTTCTACGTCGACATACAAAAAAGTAGTTTAGTTTCCCCCTTGCTATAAAAAAACTTTTATTTGAAACTTTTTTTCATATAATGCACTGTTTTTGACTGTCTCAAGATAGAAAACTCACCCGGTATATACCCTATGTGTTTATTTGCACCAACCAGAATATATATAATATAATATTTTTTCACTTTAAATTTAATAAATCTATGAATGTCCCTCATAGTAGAGATATATATATATATAAGAAATTGAAATTATTGAATGTAAAATACTTGGTAGGTTTCACATTAAGATATAAAAAATAAAACGAATTTATTTTTAGAGAATCTTTAATCTCGATATATATATTTCGGGTGACTGACCCATCTTCAGGAGATACAGGAGGTGACTGATCTGAATAGGTCGAAATTGAATACAAGTCAATGGTAAAATTTATTTTTTAAGATAACAAAGGAGTAAATATTTAAAATTGCTGGAGGGAGAAAGGGTGGGAGGTCTACTTTGGATTGATTTTGAATGGCCTTTTGAGAGGGGAGGATTTCGAATTTGAATACAACTCAATGGTGAGATTGATTTTTAAGATAACAAAAGAGTAAATATTTAAAATTCGTGGAGGGAGAGGTCTATTTTGTTTAATTTTGAATGGTCTTCTGAGAAATGAGAATTTACACACAAACAAATTTGCAAATATTTAAAGAATGTAATCAATGATTGTACTTTTTTTAACTTCTAATTGATTATTTAGTATATTCGTTTTATTTGAGAGAGCTAATTTTATTTCAGTTGACTCTAAAAAATCTAAACGTAAGCCCTTTCTTTCGAAATGTAACGGAACTAGGTGGCTAATAGAAGAGGTGTGTTTATTCAAATGTAGATGATTGGCGAAGGTAGAAGTTGATTCCATATTAATATCATCTGATCTGCTGAGACTATTAAAGGCTCTTTCATGTTCCGAGTAGCGAGTTCTAAAAGAGCGTCCAGTTTGTCCTATGTAGATTGCGTCGCAATTATCACAAGTCAATTTATATACCCCTGATTTATCTAATTTATGAATTTTGTCTAATTTATTATTAATTAGCTGTGAACCTAAAGTGTTTTTATTATATAAAGCAGGAGTTATACCAGACGTTCTAAGATTTGAAGCTATAGGGTTTGTAACATGGTTCGAAATGAAGGGGAGTCTTTTAAATATTTTAACAGTTCCGGAATTTAGTGAGTGTGTATGAGAGATACTTATTTTTTGATTAATTTTTTTGTAAATTTTATTAATTATCAGTTTGTTGTAGCCATTATTCATAGCTATATTATAAATTATATTTAGTTCATTGTTAAAATCTGAAGTGTCCATTGGTATTGAAATAAGTCTGTAGATCATCGAATAAAAAGCGGCAAATTTAGTGTTAGTAGGGTGGTTGGACGAAAATGGAATCACTGTGTCTGTGAAAGTATCTTTTCTAAAAATTTTGTAATTAAGTTTGTTTTTCGAAATAGTTATTTGGAGGTCCAAAAAAGAAAGGGTTTTATTTCCAATTTCGGAAGTGAATTCTATATTAGAGTGAAGAGAGTTTAAGTAATTTTGGAAAGAGCTCAATTGTCTAAGAGTGCCTGACCATATTAAAAAAATATCATCAACGTATCTACGCCAAAATACAATTTGTTTAGCAAAGGAATTATTCGGACCGAGAATTGTTTTTTCTAAATTAGCCATGTAAATTTCAGCAAGGATAGGACTAAGCGGACTGCCCATAGCTAAACCATCGGTTTGCCTATAGAATTTATTATTAAAAATATAATAGTTCTGGTTTATGCATAGGTCTAATAATTTAAGGATTTGACTATTATGAAGAGGATCTTTAATATTCAAATCAATCAGATCGACTAATATTTCTTTTAATTTTAAAAGAGGAATCGAGGGGAAAAGGTTTTTCACGTCGAAAGAAATAAGCTTATGAGAATTTTGAATATTTACGTGTTGAAGAGAATTTGTTAGATCTAGTGAATTTTTAACTGCGAAGTCAGAAGTAAACATATCCTTGAGAAGATTATTCAAATATTTACATATTTTGTATGCCGGGGCATTTATATAAGAGACCACAGGTCTTATGGGATTACCAATTTTGTGAAGTTTTGGGAGGCCATAAAGGATGGGTACTTGAGGATTCATTGTTCTAAGGGAATATAAATTTTGTTTTTTAGGATGATTATGGAAGAATTCATTAAGGGTGTTAATGACTTCTTTTTGGAATTTTGGAGTAGGGTTAATTTTTTATTTTTTATCTTTTCTCAAAAGGCCATTCAAAATTAATCCAGAGTGGACCTCCTACCTTTTCTCCCTCCACTAATTTTAAATATTTACTCTTTTGTTATCTTAAAAAAATAAATTTTACCATTGACTTGTATTCAATTTCGACTTATTCAGATCAGTTACTTCCTGTATCTCCTGAAGATGGGTTAGTCACCCGAAATATATATATCGAGATTAAAGATTCTCTAAAAATAAATTCGTTTTATTTTTTTATATCTTAATGTGAAACCTACCAAGTATTTTTATCCAATAATTTTAAAAAAATCATATTTCGCGTCCAACTCAAACCTGGACGACAAAGGGCTTGAACCACCCACATACCCCCCAGTACTAATATAATGTCAGATACTGTTTTCAGGATACCAGCAATTCTAAAGATCATCCAGAATCTAAAGAACAAATCTTCTGCTGGCCCCGACGATATCCCTGCCATTCTCATTAAAAAATGTGCCCCTGAACTTGCTCCTATACTATCCAAATTATACAATCTCTCCTATAACTCTGGAATATTTCCGGAAGCCTGGAAACTAGCCAGAATCCAACCAATTAAGAAAAAAGGCGATTCTTCCAACATAAAAAACTATCGACCCATAGCAATCACTTCTGTCTTATCCAAAATTATGGAAAAGGCCATCAACGAGCAAGTTCTACGACACTTAGAGTCAAATAAATTTATCCACGATAGGCAATACGGCTTCAGGCAATCCCGGTCGACAGGTGACATCCTAGCATATGTAACTCATATCTGGAACAAAACCTTGGAGGCCGGGAATGAGACCCTCGCGGTAGCTTTAGACATTTCAAAAGCCTTCGATATGGTCTGGCACAAAAATCTTCTTGCCAAATTGACCTCCGTCGGCCTTGCACCGAAACTCTGTAAGTTGCTCGAAAGTTTTCTTTCAGACCGTAGTATTAAGGTTGTCATCGATGGAATATCATCTTCCCCCTTCCACACCAACGCTGGAGTTCCTCAGGGATCGGTTATCTCCCCTACGCTTTTTCTTATCTATATCAACGACCTTCTAAACTTGCCCTCCAATCCGGTACATTGTTACGCAGATGACAGCACCCTACATAACGCCCCTGCATCGCATAAAAACCGTGCAGACATTGCCTCTTCAATTAATTTAGACTTATGCAAACTTAAAAACTGGGGATCCCAAAACTTAGTTAACTTCAATGCAGGGAAAACTCAGTGTTGCCTTATTTCTAGGCGCGTCGACAGAAACCTCCCAAATATATCATTCGACTCAAACTCACTAGAATTCAGGGATAAAATTTCAATGCTAGGCGTAACTCTAGGGTCTGACCTTTCATGGAATGACCATATCTCAACCACTGCTAAAGCTGCAGCGCGCAAGCTTGGTCTCCTATTTAGGTCTAGACGCTGTTATACTCCCAGTCAACTCCTTATGCTGTATAAGGCTCAAATTCGTCCCTGTCTCGAATATGGCTCTCATCTGTGGAGGGGTGCCTCCAAGCATTCTCTTGCCACACTGGATGCAATTCAGAAGCGAGCAATTAAACTAATAGGAGAACCGGCTCTAACCAACTCACTCGACTCCCTGGCTCACCGAAGAACCGTTTCTGCCCTTTCCCTGTACTACAGATACTATCACGGTGTCTGTTCAGTCGAGCTGAAATCAATTATCCCCCCTAATGCCCTCTTTACGCGAAACACGCGGTTTTCTAACGCTCAGCACCCCTTCGCTGTCAAATTGGATAAAATTCGAACAAGCGCTTTCGCCAACTCTTTTATCCCTTTGACCTCCAGAGACTGGAACTCGCTCCCTGCCACCATCTTTCCCGCGACCTATAACCTTCAGCTATTTAAGACCCGTATCCACAGATACCTTCGACCCCCGCCCAACCCATAAAATTCTTTCTTCTTCTTTTCACGATGGAGGGGCCAACCCAGGCCTTTAGGGGTTGCACCTTTTTTGGTGTAACTCCTTCTCTCATCATTATCATAAAAAAAAAAAAAAAGATGAAGCCAGCGTTAGAAGAAGAATCTGTGGACGAAAACGAATTAGGGGACCCCATACTCAGGTCAGAATTTGAGACAGCTTTGAAGGAACTAAAAAAAATAGAGCACCCGGAATAGACAATATACAAGCTGAAATCCTAAAGTACTCTGGAGAAAAGGCACGTGACAAACTTTTTGAACTAATTAGCAAAATCTATAAATTGGGAATCATCCCAAAAGATTTCCAAAAAAACAAAATAGTCACACTTCCCAAAAAGACAGGCGCGGATAAATGTGAAAATTTCAGGACCATTAGCCTAACCTCACATGCCTCCAAAATCCTAACCAAAATAATCCAAAGAAGAATAGAACAAAGAGTTGAAGAAAATCTGGGGGAAGACCAGTTCGGCTTTAGAAGAAACAGAGGCACCCGAGAAGCAATTCTCTCTCTTAGACTAATAATAGAAAGGGCTTTTATCAGGGAAGAATCTGTCTACATCGGATTCATAGACCTAGAAAAAGCATTCGATAACGTCAATTGGGAAATTATGTTTAAAATATTAAAACAGGCGGGAATAAAATTCAGGGAGAGAAGACTAATCTACAATCTATATCAAAACCAGACGGCAATTATAAATATTGGAGATGAGCAAAGAGAAGCCAAAATAAAAAAAGGTGTAAGACAAGGATGTGTGCTGTCACCCATGATTTTCAACTTATACATAGAAGAAGCGATTAAAGAATTCAAAGACAAAATTGATACAGGTATCGAAATCCAAGGTCAAAAGATCGCTATGTTAAGATTTGCCGATGACATTGCCCTTCTAGGAAGCAATAAAAAAGAATTAGAGGACGCCTTGAATGGAATTAACCAAATCCTAATAGAAGAAATCAAAATGAAAATAAACAAGAATAAAACCAAGGTCCTAGTATGTACAAAAAAAGAACAAACGAGACAGGAATGCATCAAAATTAACCAAGAAAACCTAGAAGGAGTTAAGGAATTCCGCTACCTAGGAAGTAAAATAACATGGGATGGGAGGAGCGAAAACGAAATTAAATCAAGAATTGCCCAAGCAAAAATGGGGTTTAATTCAAAACAAAAACTACTATGCTCCTCCTCAATCAGCTTACAAAACAGGAAGTTGCTATTGAAGACATATGTATGGAGCATAGCCATGTACGGGAGTGAAACCTGGACAATTAGAAAAGCGGAGAGAAAGAGATTAGAGGCTTTCGAAATGTGGTGCTACAGAAGAATGATGAATATCAAATGGATGGATAAAATTACAAATAAAGAAGTTCTTGGAAGAATCGGAGAAAGAAAAACCTTGTGGAAGAGTCTGAAGAAGAGAAGAGGTCAGATGATGAGGCACACACTGAGACATGGGGGACTGCTTATGGATATCTTGGAGGGTCTTTCCTATTTTTTCCGGGAAATTGAGAATAAATCTTTTAATGTCAATTTTGAATATTCTAATTTTTTTTGTTAGGTGGATCAGCGTTTCTCAACCGTTTCTTTACCGTAGTCAGATAGAAATAAAAATTATTTTACATGAACAGGTACAATTGGTGGGAGGTTAATTAAATATAAAAATGATTTTTATAAAAAAAATAAAACCGACTTCAAAAAAATTAAAAACAACAAATATAAATAATAATAACTTGAAAATAAAATAAAATACACTAAATGGTATGCTAGAAATGTTTTTACTCTGCATTTATCATATTATAGTTTATTATTGATGCAATGAAGAAAATGTTTTTTTTTCTTCAATTTGTGTCCTACTTATTTTTAAATGTAAAAATTTGGTCACCTTAATTAAATAATCTCATATTTATTTATTTATTTAACAAAGTATACAAACATAGGACCTTAGGTCCCACCTAGTGTTTATACATAATTTAGCAACAATATTTTACAAATTTGGCAAAAGAGTACACCAATACACAAATTTTATGGGGGAAGAAGAGAGAAAAAAAAGAAGAGAAAGATTAGAAGACATAAAGGAAATAAGAGTAAGGAGTATCAGTTATTGGGATCCATAAAGAACGAAGACCTGAGAGCATCAAGAGTCGGGTTTGCATGAAATATTTTCCCCATTCTAGATTAATATATCTTTGAATGTCCCTCATAGAGAGATAAATAGCTTATATTTTGATTAATATATAATATAAATAGATAGTAATTATATTCTAAATGGGATATTTTAAATTATTTGATAAATTAAACAATACCTACTAACCTTTATGAATAGGGTAATTGTTTGGATTGTTGAGAATTTTATTGATATCAACAATTCTAAATGTACCCATTATGGTTATTTATATATATATTGAAAAAAACTTATTTAAATAATCGAAAAAAGTAATTATTCAATTATTAATAGGTATCAAATGACAGACGATAGATCAGAGAGTTGAGTTATCAAGGAAGCGAAATAAGTTGAGAAAGAGGGAAACCCGAAGGTTGCCGAACGGCTCCGAGCGATCCCGAATCCAATAGAGGAAAGATTTAAATATTGATTTCAATTTATATCACTAATAATTTTGCAGACTAAATTAGATATTTAATTATATTTTATTTAAGGGGTGATTTTTCATCAAAAATTAACGGGGGTCTTTCATATAATTGTTTTTTCAAAATCCCTCTTCCCCTCCAAGTTTAAACCCTCTAAAGTTAGGGCTGAATGCTAGATTTGACTATAATTTGGAGGGAAAGGGATTTTTAACAAAAAATTATATGAAAGACACCCGTTAATTTTTGCTGAAAAATCACCCCTTCAAATATTTGGCATCAATTTAGAAACGCCCTGTATAATGCGCCTGCTAGTCAGAGATCTTTAAAACGACATCGTTATCACTCCTTCAGAAAAATTCTTCTCTATTCAACGACGGTTTACAGCTAAAGTATTAGAGATACAAAAGAAATGTTAATATGATTTTCTTATAGGAAATTTAATAAACTATATTTTTTATTTGGACAATTTTTTAGTATCAGTGTTAGTTGCCGAGATATAGGCAAACGCAGCTGAAAAAGTATACCTTTTTTCATAGAATGCCGCCCTTCGAGCGCAACAGATTTTGACTTTTAGTATGTTCAATGGGAAGCCGTATTAAGCATGTATACAGAAATTCAGATCTTTACAGATTAATGTTTTTATTTGTCGAAAATTGGTCTAATTTGACTGGACTATTAACCCATATCGTCCCAACACCAAAATGTATTTTTCATTATTGTTAGCTTACAAGTAAAAAATGTCTAGAATCGGCCCTTAAAACAGGTAGTTTATTTTAGAAAAAAGAAAGGCCCCCCACAGGGCATCAGTAGACAATATTTGGGGAGAAGTTAGAGAATAAATCAGGAGAGATTTCTCATGCAAACTGAAAGACAGTCCTTGGATTAATTGAACAGGAGGACTGATCTGAAAACTCCATTGGAAATCAAATTAATTAAACATGGGGGGGGGGGGGCAGCTCATACCTGTTTCGAGAAGATGGTCGGTCGGGTATATTGAAACAAAAAATCATGAAAATTGACTTTTATTAATTAGTTTGATTATGACACAAAACAAAATATTATATATATATATATTAATTTAACAGTAATCTTCTCGGATTTGCCGGAAATTTGTCTATGACAGTCTTTTCAATAAGCTCACTGTTTTCTTTTAAATAATTGCGATGTACGCTCATCAGACATAAACCCGTAAGCCTTTCTTCACCCATGGGGCTTCTAAGCCACGTTTTAACTCTTCGCACCGTACTGAATGAACGTTCTACGGTCGCCGTGGTGCATGGGATAGTGCTTAAAATAATCAATGCCTTTCTGACAGCAGGGTAAAAAATGTTGGCTTCGTTGAACAGATCAACTACTTCTATGTATTCTTCTAATGAAGAATACCATTTTTTGAAATTTCCCTTAGATTTCAAGATATCGAATTTAAAAAATACTGTTTTTTTTTATTTTATTTTATTTTTCAATTCTTTTATTATAGAAACCACGGAAACCGTAGTATCACGGGTTCCGTGTGGCGCCGCTATCTGACGATGGATTCTTTTAGAACTAGACAGAATAAGTCGGAAATTAAAAATAAAATTTTAAACTACAAATTTGAACTGTAATTGAGTTTATGGACTGTGATGTCTCAAATTGTCTCAAGTGAGCTCCAGTTTTCACTTTTAGAACTTTCCATAGGTTCCGTTCTATTCATCATCTCGGCATTAGCCAACCTAATCGCCTAAATGCCAGCCCGAAATGAAGTCATAAGAGCCGAACTGATGAATATGTCTTAACCGAACCGGACACGACTTTTACATATTCTATTTTTTGGGGCATTTACTAATCATTTTTTAATTAATATTCATTTTCTAAAAGAATCCGTCGTCAGTAGTGGCGCCACACGGACACCCCCCGTGATAATACGGTTTCCGTGGTTTCTATAAAAATAACTATTGAAAAATAAAAGAAAATAAATACAAAAAAAAAGAGTATTTTTTAAACTCGATCTCAACAAAAACACTTGTGTAAAAAAAGGCCAAGTTCGAATAATAAAATCCGTTTGCCAAAAAAAGTAGTGAGATCTAATGTGCTGCCAAGTTCAATATCATCAATTTATTTATTAAATGAGTCTAGAATATATTAGTAACTTCAATTAGAACGAATGTTTTTCATTTCACATGTCCATCTATATTTTTTATTGAATTCACATTTTTAGTTGAAATTATTTTCATAAAACTTGGCTTTTACGCATTATTATGTATGTCACGAATTACTAGTTACCAGATTATTGAGATCTTAATAAGATAGGATGGAAGGACTAAAAGGGAGAGGTGGAGGCCCTATCAAACAAAAATAATAATTTAATGCGTAAAATCCAAAGTTTTAGAAAAATAATTTCAACTAAAAATGTGAATTCAACAAAAAATATAGATGGACATGTGAAATGAAAAACATTCGTTCTAATTGAAGTTACTAATATATTCTAGACTCATTTAATAAATAAATTGATGATATTGAACTTGGCAGCACATTAGATCTCACTACTTTTTTTGGACAAACGGATTTTATTATTCGAACTTGGCCTTTTTTTACACAAGTGTTTTTGTTGAGATTTCACTTCTTTTTGTAAGTTGGATGGAAATTTAGCCTGCAAGATTCACGCATTTATTTTAAAAGCTAATGAAGATATTTTTCGATTTCTCACTTTATTAGTGATTCAAGTTATTGCACTATGTCAAATTTTAGCATTCTAGTGTCGTTGAATTTTCACTATTAGTTAATTTAGCTCATAAGTTTCACTCCTTCATTTTAGATGCTGATTAGGGGAAAGTTACAGTTTTTCGATTTCTCCCATTATTAATGCCTCAAAATCTACGAATATGCCAAATTTTAGCATTTTATACCCTTTGAATTTTTACTTGATAAGAATTTATATTATAAACTTCACCTT
Source organism: Forficula auricularia (assembly GCA_024734495.1). Classification (NCBI taxonomy): domain Eukaryota; kingdom Metazoa; phylum Arthropoda; class Insecta; order Dermaptera; family Forficulidae; genus Forficula; species Forficula auricularia. Next base: position 319,672 of record JALMQS010000095.1, on the reverse strand, counting down.
CTTTTAAGATTCTGAGGAAGGAAACGTTTCGTTTTTCGATTCTCTTCTTTATTAACCAAGCTATTACCAGTATGTCAAGTTTCATCATTCTAGAGTCATTGTATTTTCACTATTTATGTTAATTTAGTCTATAAATTTCACCCATTCATTTTATGTTCTGAAGAAGGGAAATTTTCGGTCTTCGGTTTCCCCTTTTATTAACGCCCTAAAATCTACCACCATCCCAAAAATAATTAAATTTTATCGCACAAATAAATACACCTCCTTCATTTTATGCCCTGAAGAAGGCAAAGTTTCGGTTTTTCGATTTCACCCTTTATTAACGCTCCAAAATCTACCACCATCACGAAAATAAAGAAATTTTTTAGCACAAAAAATACCCCCCCCCCTTTTTTTCATTTTATGTCCTGAAGAAGGGAAAGTTTCGGTTTTTCGATTTCACCCTTTATTAACCCCAAACTCTACCACCATACTGAAAATTTATCAATCAAAATTCACCCACTTCATTTTATGCCCTGAAGAAGGAAATGTTTCGGTTTTGCGATTTCATTCTTTATTAATGTACCTACCAAATTCTACTAATATGCCAAGTTTTAGCATTCTAGGATCAATATATTTTCAATGTATGGTAATTTAGTCTATAAATTTCAACCCTTCATTTTAGGTCTTGAAGAAGGGAAAGTTTCGATATTTGGATGTTTCCCATAAATTATATCCCAAACTCTACCATCATGCCAAGTTTTAGCATTCTAGGATCAATATATTTTCACTGTATGTTAATTTAGCCTATAAATTTCACCCCTTCATTTGGGGCCCTGAAGAAGTGAAAGTTTCGGTGTTTCAAGTTCCTCTTTTATTCATGTGCCAATCTTTACCAGTGTGCCAAATTTCAGCATTCTAAGTTCATTGTGTTTTCACTATATGTTAATTTAGCCTATAACTTTTACTCCTTCATTTTAGGTCCTGAAGAAGGGAAAGTTTCGATTTTTGGATTTTTCCCATTAATTGTACCCCAAACTCTACCAGCATGCCAAATTTCAGCATTCTAGGATCAGCGGAAGTACTCTAGAATTTTGATGAGTGAGTGAGGTCAGTCAGTGACGAAAAAGCCTATCTTTGGCTTCTTGTAACTTGGATGGTATAATAAATATAAATATGAAAATTTGTAATTTAGTTAAGCTTATGGACCAGTATTATGAAAAAAAATTCATCCATGTAGAGGTTTCCAGTACGAAGTTACAGAGGCGTCAAAATGGCCTGAGTTGTTTCCTGTAAAGGGTAGTCTGGCAGTGCACACATCCCCGCTCGAATCGAACTTGGCTGGGGCACTGCCCCCCGTGCCCCCAGATATCTTGAAAAGAAAGCGAAATCTCAAAAAATAGTTTTTCGTCTTATTTTGGTGAGTACTATAAGAATCCATCAGATCGCGGCGCCACGCAACTTTTATAAAAATACAAGATACTTTTTTAAAGGACACAAGAAACTTACGGAAGCCGCGCCTATGAGGTTGCCATTAATAGTCAAAACATCAAAAATGGAATGAAATAAGATTATTCCGCTAGTATTAGATAAGAATCGATCGTTATTTTTGATTTTAAGCCGTTTCCTCCATCTCTTCAGCAATGGTTACCAATAATAATCAAAACGTCAAAAACCTAATGTAGAATGGTTATTCCTCAAGTACTAGGTGAGAATCAATCGCTATTTTTGATTTTAGCTCGACTCCTCCATGTCTTCAGCAATGGTTACCAAAAATAACCGAAACGTCAAAAATCCAATATAGAATGGTGATTCCTCAAGTACTAGGTGAGAATCAATCGCTATTTTTGATTTTAGCTCGATTCCTCCATGCCTTCAGCAATGGTTACCAATAATAACCGAAACGTCAAAAATCCAATATAGAATGGTGATTCCTCAAGTACTAGGTGAGAATCAATCGCTATTTTTGATTTTAGCTCGATTCCTCCATGTCTTCAGCAATGGTTACCAATAATAACCGAAACGTCAAAAATCCAATATAGAATGGTGATTCCTCAAGTACTAGGTGAGAATCAATCGCTATTTTTGGTTTAAAGTCGATTCCTCCATGCCTTCAGCAATGGTTACCAATAATAACCGAAACGTCAAAAATCCAATATAGAATGGTGATTCCTCAAGTACTAGGTGAGAATCAATCGCTATTTTTGATTTTAGCTCGATTCCTCCATGTCTTCAGCAATGGTTACCAATAATAACCGAAACGTCAAAAATCCAATATAGAATGGTGATTCCTCAAGTACTAGGTGAGAATCAATCGCTATTTTTGATTTTAGCTCGATTTCTCATGTCTTCAGCAATGGTTACCAATAAAAACCGAAACGTCAAAAATCCAATATAGAATGGTGATTCCTCAAGTACTAGGTGAGAATCAATCGCTATTTTTGATTTTAGCTCGACTCCTCCATGTCTTCAGCAATGGTTACCAATAATAACCGAAACGTCAAAAATCCAATATAGAATGGTGATTCCTCAAGTACTAGGTGAGAATCAATCGCTATTTTTGATTTTAGCTCGATTTCTCATGTCTTCAGCAATGGTTACCAATAAAAACCGAAACGTCAAAAATCCAATATAGAATGGTTATCCCTCAAGTACTAGATGAGAATCAATCTCAATTTTTGATTTTAACTCGATTCCTCTATGTCTTCAGGATAACGGATAAGAAAACAACGCAGTTGCTATGGTTACTTTTCACAGAGAGAAGACTATCCATTCTTACTTAAGCAAGGTTAAATGAGCTATATAAAACGATTAATTGAATAAGTTTTAAGGAATTTAAAATAAAAATTTTTAAAAAGTACTATCTTACTCTAGAGTAAAGTACTTAAAAATATAATTTTACTAAAAACTTTATTTAACCTTTTTTGTGGTCCCCAAGGTACTTAATTAGGATATTAAATTTCATCAAAATTGGTTAAGTCATTTTCAAGATATTTCGAAAAAACTAAAAAGTACTGAAATAAAGTAATAATGTTTGTAGACCGATATGCACCAAAAACTAATCAGCGCTTCATTTTGTTAAACTAATGGTAGGTTTTCAATTTCATTTCAATCGGTGCAACGGTGTGGAAAAAATCGTGGGCCAAAAAAACAATAACATACATACATACATACATACATACATCCGCACGCACTATATGAAAAAATCGCACTTTTTGGCCTCTCGACGAGACCTCATGTAATTATTGGCAAAACCGTCACGTGCTAAAATTCAACCTAATTGAATACTACAATTTGTGAACATAATTGAGTCCATGGGTTCCGTAGTCTTTACCTGAGGACCCTTTGAAGTCACGTTTGCCGCTAGACCGATTACAATACTTTCCCCATGCTTCGCATTGGATAAAGTAAAAAGTTTTGGGTCACTAAATGAAAATATTTCTCAATTTTCTGTCGCTGCTTTAAAAAGGTTAAGGACCAGTGGAGTAGAGAATTAATTATTATCGATCATTTAGATTCGAAAGAAAATAAAGGAAAGGAATTCGAAACTGATTTTCAAATAAATGAAATATATATTTGTGAGTTTATATTTATTTACATCAAGCATCAGATACATATTCTTTGATTATTTCTAATAATAAATCAAAAACTCTTTAATATTTTGGATAAAATAAACATTTTAAAATTTATAATAACGTATCGAATTAAAACATACAATTAGAAACAAAAATTAGACTTAGAAATCAAACTCGATATTAAATGTTAAACATTAAGATCTTGAAATAAGGCTCGCTTCGAATGAATTTTACAATTGAGATTCTTATAATACAGGCTGATTCAAAATCATGGACTCAATTTCATACGTTAATATTTCATGCTCTAGACATTATAATTTGAATAATCTTACATTGGATTATACTGACTTGAATTCTTCAATTGGCCTTTGAATAAATTTAATTCCTTCATCGAGAGAACATCAGAAATAAATATGATACGATCTGGTTAGGGAATATTTAAAAGATAATTCCTGGGCTGATTTATAGTATATTAAGGGGGGTTGCTTTACTCTGCCCAGACTCAAATTTATTCTAGTTGGACTTTTAAAAAAAATTAAATTAATGAAGAAAAAAATAATAGAATGATTTATTTTTACTAAAATTCGAATTAAAATATTGACCTTAAACTTATAAATATTTGTTTTTTTATTTTCAAATCAGTAAATTATAAATTCAGTAACTAGTTTATAAGCATCGAGAGAGAGCCCACCGAGTTTCAGCCACCTCTACGAGGTAATAAGATAAGCTATCAGAGCCAGATACCTTCTCTATACACCAACCACATTTACCCTTCACGAATAAGCTTCATTTTATCCCCAAACTTCACCCCACACACTTTAATATTTTTATATATTGTATTTATATCGTATCTATTAAGTTTGTTCTGGGTTCTTCTCAGAGTAAGTATTTCACGAACCGGTGGTGAAATCGTGACGTTTATCAAGTGTTCTTTTAAGAAGGTTCTGATGAATAAATAAAATAATCCAAAGATTATTCTTTGGGAAAATCTCAAAAGACAGTCAGGACAATTATAAGATCTCTCTCATGTATGTAACTTTAAATGCCTTTTGAGAGAAGATTTTTCTGAGAAGCATTTTTCACAATGGGCACAGGCAAAAGGTCTTTCGCCTGAATGTACCCGCAAATGACTATCAAGATGGTGCTTCTGTGCAAATATCAACGGACACTGACTACATTTAAAAGGTTTGTCTCCTGTATGTATTCTTAAATGCGTTGAGAGATGAGATTTTTGAGAGAAACGTTTTTCACAATGGGCACAGGCAAAAGGTCTTTCTCCGGAATGGATCTGTAAATGAATATTAAGACTGGTCTTGTGTGCAAATTTCAACGGACACTGACTACATTTAAAAGGTTTGTCTCCTGTATGTATTCTTAAATGCGTTGAGAGATTAGATTTAAGTGAGAAACGTTTTTCACAATGGTCACAGGCAAAAGATTTGTCTCCTGTATGTATTCTTAAATGCCTTGTGAGATTAGATTTAAGTGAGAAACGTTTTTCACAATGGTCACAGGCAAAAGGTCTTTCTCCGGAATGGATCTGTAAATGATTATTAAGACTGTTCTTCCGTGCAAATTTCAACGGACACTGACTACATTTAAAAGGTTTGTCTCCTGTATGTATTCTTAAATGCGTTGAGAGATTAGATTTAAGTGAGAAACGTTTTTCACAATGGTCACAGGCAAAAGATTTGTCTCCTGTATGTATTCTTAAATGCCTTGTGAGATTAGATTTAAGTGAGAAACGTTTTTCACAATGGGCACAGGCAAAAGGTCTTTCTCCGGAATGGATCTGTAAATGATTATTAAGACTGGTCTTCTGTGCAAATCTCAACGGACACTGACTACATTTAAAAGGTTTGTCTCCTGTATGTATTCTTAAATGCGTTGAGAGATTAGATTTAAGTGAGAAACGTTTTTCACAATGGGCACAGGCAAAAGGTCTTTCTCCGGAATGGATCTGTAAATGATTATTAAGACTGGTCTTGTGTGCAAATCTCAACGGACACTGACTACATTTAAAAGGTTTGTCTCCTGTATGTATTCTTAAATGCGTTGAGAGATTAGATTTTTGAGAGAAACGTTTTTCACAATGGGCACAGGCAAAAGGTCTTTCTCCGGAATGGATCTGTAAATGAGTGTTAAGACTGGTCTTGTGTGCAAATTTCAACGGACACTGACTACATTTAAAAGGTTTGTCTCCTGTATGTATTCTTAAATGAGTTGTGAGATTAGATTTTTGAGAGAAGCGTTTTTCACAATGGGGACACCCAAATGGCCTTTCCTCTGAATGTTCCAGCAAATGTTTATTGAGATCTGCTTTTGAAGTGAATCTCTTTTGACATGTTGTACACTTGATGAATTTCTGACCTGAATGAATTACAAAATTTTAAATCATTTTCAAAATGGATTTCACTGCAAATTAAGGATTAAATTTACCTTTTTTTGATGCAGTAATATTTAACTGATTTTTTAATAGGCTATATATTTTCATATTAAAGCATTTCTTTTGATGCTTTTCTAGAAATGCTTCGCTTATAAAGATCATACTGCAATAGCAACAGGGATGAAGTGGCCCTGAAATAAAACACAATTCAATTGGTATTTTCTTGAATCCTTATCTAAGATTTATGATTTAATAAAAAAAAAAAACAACTAATTTTACTTTAAATTAGAAAGAATTCAATCAATCTTTTTCGGACAAATTCTAAGATTTTAGTAGAAATATTATTAAATTGCGATATCAGAGGGAATTCATCCCCTCAGGAGTCGAACCTGAGAACTAACATGCTTTCCAGGCAGTCAGCTCACACCCTCGAGACAAAAACCCTCCCTCTTGCGATTCAGACAAAAACCTCTCTCTGAATCGCGAGAGAGAGGGTTTTTGTCTCGAGGGTGTGAGCTGACTGCCTGGAAAGCATGTTAGTTCTCAGGTTCGACTCCTGAGGGGATGAATTCCCTCTGATATCGCAATTTAATAATATTTCTACTAAAATCTTAGAATTTGTCCGAAAAAGATTGATTGAATTCTTTCTAATTTAAAATATATTTTGGTTAATCTGAACCCGAGCTGATTTTTTGAAAAACATTCCAACTATTTTCAAAAAAAAAAAGATGCTCAAATCTTTAGTTTTAAAACTAATTTTACATTAATTTGACAGTTATAATAAATATTTTCTCGAGATGAATTAATAGTTAATATCATGAGAAAATTGTAATATTTAATGGGGGTATTAATCTTAATATACCGGGTGAGTTTTTTTTATCTTGAGACAGTCTTATAACTTAAAAACAGTGCATTATATGAGCAAAACTTTCAAATAAAAGTTTATTTAGATCAAGAGGGAAACTAAACTACACTATTGTTTGTCGACATAGAACAAGCTCGCGAGGGGGTGGGATGATTTGGCTGCATGCAATCCCAGCACACGAACACCACGCGAGGGGGTGGGATGAATTGAAGGGGCAAAGAGGGGAGGGGGGGCTATGTACTCTTATGTTCAAGGGGATTGGGCTTTATTTAAATTTACGTTAAGGTTTCTTTATTATTAGGTTATTAATTTATATCTGCTTCGACTTTTTATGGGGTTTGGGCGTATCTCTCAGTGGCTGATCCAAGTTCGGCGTCCCTATAATGGAGAATGAAATGTTTATGTGACGATGAAGGATGTAAGTATGCGGACTTCCTGGTACTTATTCTAGAAATAATTGTAATACTGACCAACAGTTAACAAAAGACAATGAGACGTTTATTCCTGAGCAGTACAATTAGTTGAGGTGAGGTAGAGAGTATCTTCGATGTATTTTCACAGCTGCAGTGGAGAAAGCTGCATAGGTGTAAGCTATGTTCAGTATCGTACACGGCAAACTCTGTTGGGTCCGGCGGGATGGTTTATTGATAGACTTGTCGCTGCTGAAGAACGGCCGGTGAAAATAATATACATATAACGGGTTTGAGTGCCGAATTCGAAGGTGTGCTTCTCGGGGCTCAATGTAGATAATTATATATATATATCAGCGGTACGCCGGTAGTCTCTGTTATGACGTCGAACGTGTATCAATAATACTGTGCCTTAGATGACGTAGGTCGCTCGATGAAGAAAAAAATATAGAACATATATATCGAAGGAGAATTTGCAGCTCCTGGCTCTCTCTCTGTGGTAATAATAATATGTATATATACACTCTCAGCTAAGACTAGACTCGGAATGTGTATTGTCTAAGTGAAAAATCGAATAGAAGTGTGTATGGTCTAAGCGAAGAGTAGAGTTGTATATTGTGTAAGCGAAGACTAGCAGCGTGTGTGTATGCTTTTTCTTTTGTCTCTCCTGGACTCTGTCCTCTGTACTGGGCGGTCGTTCCCCTCTCATTATCTCGTAATTGCGGTCACTGCCGGTCAATTATGTCTACTCTATCTAGAACTCATCAGGACCCCCTGATTTATTAACTAATAATTTATATATTAATATATATATAAAATTCCAAATCAAAATACAGATATGTTTGATTCGAATATTTCTTGTTTTACAGCAAGACCATTGCAAGCTTTCAAGGGTATTTTAAGAACAAGTTCTGTTTTTTAAATAGAACCATATATTTTTCTTTACGTCTTCTTATTCTACTTAAAAAACTGAACAACTTTTATTAGAACTATTTTTTTATACGACATCAATTAAACAAAATATTAAATCAATTAGATCTCCAAAAAAATCTTAATAATTATTTTTAAAAATTATTTAGCTTAATTATCAAATAATAATGATTAAATAATTAATTATTAAATCGAAAAGTCACAACAATGAAAATAAGTGTTTATAATGATATTAAATCTTCATTATACACAGATTTAAGAGATTATTTTCTGCTTAATAGAACTAGTTGAAATTCTTGAGTTTAAAAAAGTTTTTTTTATCGTGTCAATCCAGTAGATAGTTAAATATTGTATTACCATAATATAAATGTATCATTTTTTGTAGAAGGCAGAATTGAAATGATCTTATTTTATGGTGAATGTGGAAGAAGTGTTATGGGGCTGCCATTGAAATGGATGCCGAGCGTTTTCCTGATAGAAATACACCCTCACAAGCTTCATTTTATTGTGTGGTAAATCTGTTTGAAAAAAAAAGGAAATGTAAAGGCTCGAAGAAACTGAAACAGGCCGAAATAAGGAAATTGGAACTGAAATTCATCCAGAAGACTTACGATACACTCTGGAATGTCATAGAACAGTGGCGCAAAAATATTAAATTATTAATTATTATTAAATTATTTATTTAATAATGAAATATTTGATCATTATTATTTGATAATTAAGGTAACTAATTGTTACAAAGGATTTTCTTTGGAGATATAATTAATTTAATATTTTGTATAATCGATTTCGTATAAAAAAATAATTCTAATAAAAGTTGTTCCGTTTTTTAAATAGAATAAGTAGACGAAAAGTAAAATATAGGGTTCTATTTAAAAAACAGAACTTGACCTTAAAAAACCCTTGAAAGCTTGTTCTACGTCGACATACAATAAAGTAGTTTAGTTTCCCCTTGATATAAATAAACTTTCATTTGAAACTTTTTTCATATAATGCACTGTTTTTGAGTTATAAGACTGTCTCAAGATAAAAAAACTCACCCGGTATATATCGGTCTTATAACTCAAAAACAGTGCATTATATGGAAAAAAGTTTCAATTAAAAGTTTGTTTATATCGAGGGGAAACTAAACTACGCTATTGTTTGTCGACCTAGAACAAGCTTCCAAGGGTATTTCATGGTCAACTTCTGTTTTTTAAATAGAAACCTATATTTTTCTTTACATTGCGTAAATTTACAAAAAAAGCTGAACAACTTTCATTAGAACTATTTTTTTATACGACATCAAATAAACAAAATATTAAATCAATTGGATCTAAAAAAAAATTCAAGTAATAATTATTTTTAACAATTATTCAACTTAATTATCAAATAATAATGATCAAATATTTCATTATTAAATAAATAATTTAATAATTTTCCGACTATGTTCTGAGACATTCCAGAATGTATCGCAAGTCTTCTGGTTGAATTCCAATTTCGTTATTTTTTTTTAAACATATTTACAAGACGATAAAATGAAGCTTGTGAGGGTGTATTCCTATCAGGAAAACGCTCGAAACAGCCCCATAATACTTTTTCCACATTCACCGCATAAATTAAGACCATTTCAATTCTGTCTTCAAAAAAAAATACTCCATTTTTATTATAGTAATACAATATAACTATCTACTCGATTGACACGAGAAATAAATTTTTTTAAACTCAAGAATTTTAAAAAGATCTATTAAGTAGAAAATAATCTCTTAAATCTGAGTATAACGAAGTTTTAATATCAGTATAAACATTTATTTTCATTATTGTGAATTTTCAATTTAATAAATATTGATTTAATAATTAATTATTTAATCATTATTATTTGATAATTAAGTTGAATAATTGTTAAAAATAATTATTAGGATTGTTTTTTTGGAGATCTAATTAATTTAATATTTTGTTTATTTGATGTCGTATAAAAAAATAGTTCTTATGAAAGTTGTTCAGTTTTTATTGTAGAATATGGTGACCTAAAGAAAAATATAGGGTTCTATTTAAAAAACACAACTTGACCTTAAAATACACTTGAAAGCTTGTTCTAGGTCGACAAACAATAGCGTAGTTTAGTTTCCCCTCGATATAAATAAACTTTTATTTGAAACTTTTTTCCATATAATGCACTGTTTTTGAGTTATAAGACTGTCTCAAGATAAAAAACTCACCCGGTATATAAATACCCTATGTGTTTATTTGCACCAAGCAGAATATAACCTAATTTTTTCCCTTTTTAGATTAATATATCTTTGAATGTCCCTCATAGAGAGATAAATAGCTTATATTTTGATTAATATATAATACAAATAGATAGTAATTATTCTCTAAATGTGATATTTTAAATTATTTGATAAATTAAACAATACCTACTAACCTTTATGAATAGGGTAATTGTTTGGATTGTTTAGAATTTTATTGATATCAACAATTCTAAATGTACCCATTATGGTTATTTAAATATATATATATATTGAAAAAAACTTATTTAAATAATCGAAAAAAGTAATTATTCAATTATTAATAGGTATCAAATGACAGACGATAGATAAAAGAGTTAAGTTGTCAAGGAAGCGAAATAAGTTGAGAAAGAGGGAAACCCGAAGGTTGCCGAACGGCTCCGAGCGATCCCGAATCCAATAGAGGAAAGATTTAAATACTGATTTCAATTTATATCACTAATAATTTTGCAGACTAAATTAGATATTCAATTATATTTAATTTAAGGGGTGATTTTTCAGCAAAAATTAACGGGGGCCTTTCATATAATTTTTTGTTCAAAATCCCTCTTCCCCTCGAAGTTTAAACCATTTAAAGTTGGTGGTGGTTGGTCTAATTTGACTGGACTATTAACCCATATCCTCCCAACGACAAAATGTATTTTTCATTATTGTTATTTATTTAACTATGAATTTGACAGATAGATAGGGTCTGCTTCTGGGGGAGGGGGATTCTGACCCCCTAAACTCCCCCCCCCCTCGTGTATATGCCACTGGATATACTAGACGATTATTATTCTTGAGGTGGGGGACGGCAAAATATTGTTAGCTTACACGTAAAAAATGTCTAGAATCGACCCCTTAAAACAGGTGGTTTAGTTTAGAAAAAAGAAAGGCCCCCCACAAGGGATCAGTAGACAAATGATGGCGAGAAGTTATTAGAGAATAAATCAGGAGAGATTTCTCATGCAAACTGAAAGACAGTCCTTGGATTGGTTGAACTGGAGGACTGATCTGAAAACTCCATTGGAAATCAAATTAATTAAACATTCCTTCCATTAGAGAGTGGGTGGTCAAATATTACAACACTTTAAGAAAACTCCAACTAAATTAAATGAATATAATCATTTTAAGTATATTAATAAAAACAAAACAAGAAATTGACATTTGTTATCAAAGTATGAGTGAAATAGATATATAATATTTACAAGAAGGATGATTACATTTTATATAATTTTGTAGTAGTTGTAATTTGTAAACATTTTTATTTCATTTTTTTATAAAAAACAAAAAGAAACGATTGTTTCAGTTTATTATTGTATTTGCATTTGAAAGAATGTGTCATTTGCTTGATGCAAATAAAGGTAAACATTTATATTGAAATAATTTAATGATTATATTTCTTATTAAATAAATAAAATTCTTTTAAAAAAACAATTTCAAAGTAATTCATGAAGGTCATAATTGATGAATTTGGCAGACTGTTGCGCTAATGGCATATTCGCATGAGATATAATTCATTGAGGATTCCATAATCTAGCATTTATTAAATAAATAAATATAAATAAATAAATAAATCTTTATTTCTCGACCTGCTTAGAGGCACAAGTCCTCGGTGGCTAGGTCCTCCAAACATCAATACAATCTAGCTACAACAATACATTAATAAACATCAATACAAATTAATTACAACAATTTAACAAATAATAAACAAGTAAAAAAAAAAAAGAAAAGAAAAAAAAAAAATTAGAAATGTATGCTCATTAACAAATAACATGACCATATATTTCCATCAAAAGACAAAAAAGTAATTTAAAAATTCCGCGCAAAAACCCGATACCAGGAGCAAGCGACGCATTAGCCATCCCGGCATTTGCCATAAGTTGTTAAGGAAACCTGGTCAAAACCTTAACAAGGATAGGCATGAGCCTCTCTTACATCAGCTAATCTCTGCTTGTGAGAACTAAATAAAATTTTGCACAACTCTAGGACATTAGGACTTGACAAGGGTTTATAATTGATTTAATCTATAGGGGCGGAGGACTATAATCCCAAGTAGTAACAGACAGACATGTTCCACAAATCAATGCCAGATCCTACAAATGAATGTAAACCGATATTTTTCAAGAATCTTGGCTTACGAATCTTTTTTCTATGATCAGCTCTACCTAAATAATTTGGTTCCTGAAATCTATTCGTTATTTCCTCCCAACTCCTAAAACCCTTATAGGCTTTGAAAATCACTTTCAATTTAGCCCATTCCCTTCTCTCCAATAAGCTAGACCATCCTAATTCATTAATCATTGAAGTGACACTACTAAACCTATCAAATTTACCAAAAACAAATCTAGCCGCCCTCCTTTGTACCATATCAATTTTTCTCTCTAATCGTTGTGGATGTTTGTCCCAAACCACAGAACAATACTCTAAATTAGGTCTTACATAAGTTAAATAAACTTTTGACTTAACTTCTCTAGATGTACCCTTCAAAATTCTACCAAACATCCCCAATTTCCTATAAGCCTTATTGACTATATAACTAATATGCATATCCCACTTTAAATTTGCCTGAATATGTATGCCTAAATATTTATAAAATTTAGATTCATTGATAATATTTCCACCAATGTAATAATTTTGAGGACTAACCAAATTTCTAGTACTAAATCTAACCAAATTTGACTTTGAATGGTTTAGTTCCATTGAATTGGATCTACACCATCCTTCAATTTGATCCAGGTCATTCTGTAAAGTAAGGCTATCACAATCATTATCAATTACTTCTATATACGACACAATCATCCGCGAAAAGCCTAATAGATGATTGTACGATAGAAGGCAAATCATTTACATATATAAGAAAAAGAAGAGGACCCAGAACACTACCTTGAATCACCCCAGACGTGACATCTATATTAAATAAATTATTAAAATTAATTATTAAAATTAATTATTTATTATTAAACTATTATTAAATAAAAAACTTATCCATATAAAGAAAATAAAAAAAGAAAAAAAGAGAGAAAACTTTTCTTGAAACCTTTAATCAATTTTAGGAAAAATAAAATTTCACATCAATTATTTCTTATCGATGATGAGGGCGCTGTAAAGAATTATTGATTAACAGCCACCGTAATAAACATACAATGAGAGAAAAAAGTAAATGATTAGTGGAACAACAAATATACCAAAAAGGACAAACAAATCTTATATTATATTCAAAATTACAACTTAAACATTAAGATGTTCAAACAATAATACACTCGTCAGGAAATTGAATGAATTGAAAGGAGATTTGAACTTGTTTGTGAATATAAAATGAAAATTTTCTCAGGGATTTCTAAAATGTATTTTTAAATGAGTTATGAGATGTGGCCTTTGTGCGAAGGCCTTTGTGCAATGAGCACACTTAAAGGGCCTTTCTCCTGTATGTGTCAGCAAATGGCTATCAAGGGTAGACTTGCGAGTAAATCTTTTGGAACACTCAGTACATTTATAAGGCTTTTCACCGGAATGTATACTTAAATGCGTTATGAGATGAGATTTATAAGAGAAGCGTTTTTTACACTGATCGCAGCCAAAAGGCTTTTCACCGGAATGTATCCTTAAATGTTTTGTGAGATAAGATTTCTATGAGAAGCGTTTTTCACACTGATCACAGCCAAAAGGATTTTGGCCGGAATGTATCATAAAATGCATATCGAGACTGATCTTGTGTGCAAATCTTTTGGAACACTCAGTACATTTAAAAGGCTTTTCACCAGAATGTATCCTTAAATGCGTAGTGAGATGAGTTTTCTGTGAGAAGCGTTTTTCACAATGCGAACATCCAAAAGTCTTTTCATTGGTATGTATCCTTAAATGCCTTGTCAGATGATATTTATCTGAGAACCGTTTTTCACAATGGGAACATCCAAAGGGCCTCTTTCCGGAATGGCCAAGCAAATGTCGTGTTAGCTTATATTTTGATATAAATTTTTTTGACATTCTGTACATTCGAAGAATTTCTGACCTAAATGAATTAGAAAATGTTAAATCAATTGTCATAATGGATTTCAATGGATATTAAGGATTAAATTTACCTTTAATTAATACATTAATATTCAAATGCTTTTTGAATAAACAGGATATTTTCGTTTGAATGCATTTCTTTTGATGCTTTTCTAGAAATTCTTCGTTAATGAACATCATGTTACAGTAGGAGCACGGATGAAGGGGCCCTGAAATAAAACACAAATCACTTAAAATCATAAAACTAACTTTAATAAATACTTAGTTCATGACTAATGACTATTGACGGGATTTTTATGCAGTAAAATGTCCCAAAATATTCAGTTAGAAATGCTGAAATATGCAAGTAATATGCAGAATACGTTGAAATATGCAAATTTATGAAGTAAAAGATGGGAAAATAAATTTTTATATGCACTTAAAAATTAAAATTGAAGTCCAAATGACTATATATGTTAAGGAGTGGTATGAGAGGAATAAAATGATAAAGTAAGATATAGACACCAAGTGTCAAATATCTACGTTTATTGCGTAAAAAATTGCACAAAATTCCCATTAAATTTACCATAATATAATATTATTAAAAAATCTTTAAACTTAAAGAAATAATAGGTACACTTGAATAAAATAAAGATAATAAATATCATTATGTTTCAAAAATATGAAGGAAAAATTACGGGGGGTATGGGGGGGTAGTTTTATTATTAAACAGACACGATTGTATTGTATTGCTTATATTTTTTTACCATATATTAAGAAGCTTTTCTTATTGACGAACAAATAATAAACTAATAAAATAATGCAAATATTTGACCAGCTATAATACTCTGATCCCTTCACTAATTTACACTCACACACACACACACGAACACTCAATGTCCAAAATGGGTTATAGTCCCTGAAGGCCGTTAAAAAAAATAATTAACAAATGATCTCAAAAATAATTAAAATTTGATTGTAATTGTGAATAATTCATGTTTACAAGTGTCCTCCTGTTTTATTTCTTTTCTTTCTTTTTTTCATTCTCTCTCGGAAAAGTTACTTTTAAAACATCTATATTTGGCACGAAATGTGCAATATTTGACAAAATATCCTTCAAATATGCAATTTTATGCCATATTACTCAAATATGCAAAAATATACAGTATAAAATTTAACCCACAGTAACTAAGATGCATGATTGGGATAGATAATTGATCTCCTGGGTCGTATGTGTCGGCAAAAAAAAAATATGCATTTGCATAAGAATCCAGCATTTTTGAGGAGACAAAGTTAATTTATGATTATAAATTGATACTAAATCATAATTTATTACAGAATAAACTACTGAAGATATATCAAAAAGAAAATAGCAAATACTTAAATGAATATTAATTAATCAGATTACACAATTGGAAGTAGGTAAGGCTAAAATATCAGAGATCCCAATTTAAATCTCTATTTGGCCAGACAGAGGGCCCCATCGAGTCTGACAAGAAATAAGTGCTTTCTAAACTATACTTTAGTCTTATTTGCTAATTGAACTACTTGAAATATGGGGTCAATTGGATAAAACTTCAGCAGCAAATATTGAGGAATTAATCAGCCACTTGAACTACTTGAACCTAATCAATGATTGATATATTATATCCTCTCTTTAGTCAGACAAAAGATGAGGCAAATTCGATGGATTTTTTTAGGGTCATTCCAGGTCAAATCAACACAATTTTAAAAAAAGGGAGATAATTAAGCAAGAAGATTTTTGAGCCAGACCTGATCGAAAGCCTTTGAAATGTCTAAGCTTATTAGGATTTTCTAGCCTTTTATTCCATATATGAATTATTCATTTATGCTTGAAAGAAATAGAATAGAAAACCACGCTTTAGCAGCAGAGGTGATTTGGTCATTGCATTCTTATATAGGGTCCGCCAAATAACCACATTATCGATTGTGTGCAGCTGTATTTCACCAATGGCTTCACGAATATTGTCCTTTAAAGCGTCAATTGTCTCTGGCTTGTCGGCGTAACACTTATCTTTGACGGCACCCCATAAATAATAGTCCAACGGTGTCAAATCGCAGCTCCGAGGTGGCCAAACGACATCAGCTCTGCGGCTGATAATGCGATCTTCAAAAACAGGGCGCAAAACATCGAGTGTAGCTTCGGCTGTGTGGCACGTAGCGCCGTCCTGTTGAAACCAAATGTTGCCAATATCCTTTGTGAACAAAAATTCGTTCAACATGGCCCGATAACGATCGCCATTGACTGTAACGGCCACTCCTTGCTCATTTTCGAAGAAAAATGGCCCAATTATGCCTCTGGACCAAAATCCGCACCAAACAGTGACTCGTTATGGGTGCGTCGGCTTTTCAATGTATGCGTGCGGGTTTTCTGTGCCCCAAATGCGACAATTTTGCTTGTTTACATACCCGCCAAGATCAAAATGAGCTTCATCTGAAAAGATGATTTTTTTGGCAAAATCGGCATCTTCTGTAAGTCGATCGCAGGCCCAATTAGCGAAGCGAAAACGCATTGGATGGTCAGTTGGCTTCAACTCCTGAACCAATTGGACTTTGTATGGCGTCATACCAAGGTCTTTATGCAAAATTCGTCTCAATGATGTCTCCGAAATGTTCAATTGTTGAGAACGACGGTGAATTGATGTTGATGGCGCTTCACGCACACTTTCTGCCACAGCAGCAATATTCTCGGGTGTACGCACTGTTTTTGGCTTTTCACGCTTTGGTTTATCGATGAAGATGCCAGTTTCTTTCACTTTTTTCACAAGATAACGAACATACGGAGCTGACGGTGCTTCTCTTCTTCCAAAATCCGTACGCAATTTTCGCACACATTCTGCAACATTACCATGATTTTCAAAGTAATGTCGCAATATTTCCCAGCGTTGTTCAAGCGTATACACAACCATATTCGTTCAGCGGAAGGATAAAACTAATTATCTGTCAAATCAAACATGAGCTAAGTGTTACCATTCACGAAATAAGCACTAGTTGAAAAAAACGTTAGATGGCGGACCCTATATTAGAATAATATTTATTTGAAAAGATTTAGTTTAACGAGAGTAGCAGATTTATTGATTCATTAAGAGAAATCAATGAGGTTGCCTTCTGCTTGACACAATCTACAATGAATATAAATAATTTATTTTTTAGAGAGTATAGTTTCGAGAGTTTGGCCTTCATCTTCAATATTTTTATTTAGGAAATAACCGAATGGGTTAAAGTAAAATAGTTTTGCTTAAAATCAATCTGGTCACTTTACAAAAGAATTCGAAACTATTCAATTGTATTTCTTAGAATATATTAATTATATGATATTATGTTATTTTTCGTTAAATTGAAGGGTTGGTTTTGTCACAAATATAATAAAACAATAATTTTAATAACTATTTGAATTATTTAATTGATAACTATACAGTTTCGGTCACCACTGGTCGACCATCCTCAGTAGTTCTAAAATTGAAATGAAACATTTATTTACATTTTTTCTTTTTATAGAGAATTATATAACACAAAATTTTTTTACAATAATTTGAAATCATACATACATCTCGTTCAAGAACCGGAATTTGTCATTTCACATGAAACATTCATTCTTAAATCTTCAATATAGATACATCACACAATTCATTACAATCACACACATACATATATATAGCAACAATTTATAAAAACGTTTATCACTGATCTAGAAACTATTTAGATTGGCTTCTTATTCAGGTCCAAGCGATTTTACAAACCCCCACAACTTCTCACCATCTACAAGGCCCAAATCCGCCCCTGTCTCGAATACGGCTCTCATCTGTGGAGAGGAGCCTCAAAATATTCTCTTGCTACCCTGGATGCAATTCAGAAACGAGCCGTCAGGCTAATTGACGATTCCACCCTCACCGACTCCCTCGACTCGCTGGCTCATCGAAGAAATGTCTCTGCCCTTTCCCTTTTCTATAGATACTATCACGGCAGGTGTTCTGATGAGATAAAATCAATAATTCCCCCCAAAGCATGCTTTGCACGTAGCACGCGTTTTGCCGACTCCCAACACTCTTTCGCGGTCAAATTAGAAAAGTGCCGGACAACTTCATTCGCGAATATATATATCCCCATGACCTCAAGGAACTGGAGCTTTCTCCCAGCCTCTAACTTTCCCAGCACCTATAATCTTCAAACCTTCAAAACCGGGGTACATAGACACCTACGTCTACACCCTCTCACTTAATCAACTTTCCCTTCTCTTCGGTAATGCAAGGGTCTTTCGAGATCCATAGGAGCTGCATCTTTACTGGTGCACCCCTTCTTGCATTCGATTGCATTAAAAAAAAATAGGATATTTGTTGGGATTATTTATAATCATGTTGATATCAACGTCCACAAAGGTCTTCTTCATTTTATTCATTATAATAGATAATGAAAAATACTTGATTAAATAATCGTAAGAGAGAATTTATTCTTAAATTAAAATCTATCAAATGACAGATTAAGTCTAAAAAGTAAAATGGTTGAGTTGGGGGAGAATTTATCGTCAGATGGCAGGAGTGTAGCAATTTGTTACAATATTCAAATTAAAGAGCACGACGTTAAGTCCCTGATTGATTGATCTACGGGCTGAAGATTGGCACGAAGATGCCTTATGGCCGATCTTGTTGCATTTTCTGCATTTCCCTTTGAATTTATAATTTATTTAATTACCTCGCACTTTTGGTTTATATCTAGTTGCAAGGGCGTTGTCCGGAGCATCGGTTCTTTTGTCTCGCCTGGAGTCGCTTTCTTCAATAATTTTTGTTCTAAGCGCTTCTGGCTTGGGTAGCTCGTCTCTACTTTCAATAGCACACCTAAAATTTTCAAATTCATCCTGAAGGCTATAGAGTAGCATAATTGTTAAAAGTTCTGAATTATTATAAATACATGATTATAAATAATTTTATTAAATATTAAATATAAGTGAGGGACCAGGTTGTAAGGTAAAGTCAAGTGGATGGCCACATCAGAACACGTTAGCTCATTTTTTTAAAAAAATTCATATGTACGTTAACAAAAAGGTCGCCTGCATTGGGAACTTGAAAAAAATAGCTTAAATATCAAGAAAAAAAAGTTTTGGTTCACTAAATGAACATATTTCTAAATTTTGTCTCGCTGCTTAAAAAGGTTAAGGACCAGTGGAGTAGAGAATTAATTATTATCGATCATTTAGATCCGAACAGAAAATAAAGGAAAGGAATTCGAAACTGAGTTGCAAATAAATGAAATATATATTTGTGAGTTTATATTTATTTACATCAAGCATAAGATACACACTCTTTGATTATTTCTAATAATAAATCAAAAACTCTTTAATATTTTGGATAAAATAAACATTTTAAAATTTATATTAACGTATCGAATTAAAACATACAATTAGAAACAAAAATTAGACTTAGAAATCAAACGATATTAAATGTTAAAGATTAAGATCTTGAAATAAGACTCGTCGGGAAATTGAATTATTCGAATGATTTTTACAATTACTAGTAAGATTCTTACAATACAGCCAAATTCAAAATCAAGGACTCAATTTTATACCTTAATATTTCATGCTCTAGCCTAAAATGGTAACAACCCATTTTCGCACATTGTTGAACAAAGAATCAAATTTAGAAGTATGTTTTTTTATGCATAGTAGAGTTAAAAAATCTTAAATCTGAACTTTTTCATAATTTATTAATTTAATACCTTAAAAATAGGAAAGAGATTAACCAGACAAGCCAAATATAGAATAAATTTCGTAAAAATTAGTTTATTTTTCATATTTAAAGAGAAGCTGGCTTAAGCCGGGATTATCTAAAGTCATTCGTGGTATATGAGCTTTAAGGCCCAGTTCTGAATACAGTCAGGGGAGTGAGATTGGACAGGGTTCAAACACCCTCATTTAACAAAATAGAACATTATGATTGGCGATGGACCTTAGAAGGGATAGAAAACGGAGAATCGTATGAAACGTCGTCTCCACCCACCGAGGAGACACTATTGAAAATGCATAAAAGGGCCAACACGAAGAAATATAGCTCTCTCTATATTATACCTCTACCTATATTATTCTCTTACATTACGGCTCTCTTACGCTACATCTCTCTTACATTACATCTCTATTACTCGATCCATCTTACACTCTATATTATTCTCTCTTACACTACATCGCTATTCTTCCAATATTCACTGCGCCTACATCAACTCGATATCACGAGTATATCTCTTCGTCCTGGAGCCGTTTTAGCGGACATTTACATTCATCCACTTGCTAGCCCCTCCATTGGCACTTACATCATTAGCACGATAGCTAATTGAATAGCACGGACAAGAATATCTGTCCAGCACTCGTGAAGGCATCACAGAGGCTTATCAAAAAGGCGAGACTCCTGGGACATTACGTACTCTTCGACGTGGCAGTCTACGGAACCGGAGCGAGAAGCGGATGCGGCACAGCTAGCGCTGTTTGAATTATTTGAACCAGTCAGCGCACTTCAAGAGCAAACGTAATTAATCACAATTTATTTGAACGATCTCCGTTCACCCCTTAAAGCCATCAAATTATTTAATTCTTTCTGACTGTTAAATTCACCCAGGACCTTAATAAATCATATATTATAAATTAAATTCTTGATTATCTTTCACTGTTAAGAAAATTTCCCCATTCTCCTTTGCAGCTAGAATTCATTTAAGTATTTTTATTTTATTTTTGCCTATTTAAAATTATTTTTTTTATTTTTTTTTGTAAATTCATTGCATCAGATTAACTTCAGTAACGTAGAATTTGAAACATAAGAGTAAATTCAGTAGTTTATCAAACTAGTACAACGAGATACACTGAGTTACACCACCACCACGTCGATAAAGGTTAGTATTCTCACACTCAGGAATATTCCCCTTAAAAGTCCCCTTTCAGACTAATTTCCATACCCATCCAACCACCTACCCTCCATGACTGCATTAACTTCATTATAATGTGAATATTCGAAGTCTTACATTGGATTATACTGACTTGAATTCTTGAATTGGCCTTTGAATAAATTTAATTCCTTCATTCAAATATGATACGATCTGGTTAGGGAATATTTAAAAGATAATTCCTGGGCTGATTTATAGTATATTAAGGGGGGTTGCTTTACTCTGCCCAGACTCAAATTTATTCTAGTTGGACTTTTAATAAAAATAAAATGAATGAAGAAAATAAATAATAGAATGATTTATTTTTACTAAAATTCGAATTAAAATATTGACCTTAAACTTATAAATATTTGTTTTTTTATTTTCAAATCAGTAAATTATAAATTCAGTAACTAGTTTATAAGCGTCGAGAGAGAGCCCACCGAGTTTCAGCCACCTCTACGAGGTAATAAGATAAGCTATCAGAGCCAGATACCTTCTCTATACACCAACCACATTTACCCTTCACGAATAAGCTTCATTTTATCCCCAAACTTCACCCCACACACTTTAATATTTTTATATATTGTATTTATATCGTATCTAGTAAGTTTGTTCTGGGTTCTTCTCAGAGTAAGTATTTCACGAACCGATGTATAAAATCATGACGTTTATCAAGTGTTCTTTTAAGAAGGTTCTGATGAATAAATAAAATAATCCAAAGATTATTCTTTTGGAAAATCTCAAAAGACAGTCAGGACAATTATAAGATCTCTCTCATGTATGTAACTTTAAATGCGTTTTGAGAGAAGATTTTTTTGAGAAGCGTTTTTCACAATGGGGACAGGCAAAAGGTCTTTCGCCTGAATGTACCCGCAAATGAGTATCAAGATGGTTTTTCTGTGCAAATTTCAACGGACACTGACTACATTTAAAAGGTCTTTCTCCTGTATGTATTTTTAAATGAGTTGTGAGATTTGATTTTTCTGAGAAACATTTTTCACAATGGACACAGGCAAAAGGTCTTTCTCCTGTATGTATTCTTAAATGTTTGGTGAGATTACATTTACGTGAGAAACGTTTTTCACAATGGCCACAGGCAAAGAGTCTTTCTCCGGAATGGATCTGTAAATGACTATTAAGACTGATCTTATGTGCAAATCTCAACGGACACTGGCTACATTTAAAAGGTTTGTCTCCTGTATGTAGTCTTAAATGCGTTGTGAGATGTGATTTTTGAGAGAAGCGTTTTTTACAATGGGGACACCCAAATGGCCTTTCCTCTGAATGTTCCAGCAAATGTTTATTGAGATCTGCTTTTGAAGTGAATCTCTTTTGACATGTTGTACACTTGATGGATTTCTGACCTGAATGAATTACAAAATTTTAAATAATTTTCAAAATGGATTTTACTGCAAATTAAGGATTAAATTTACCTTTTTTTGATGCAGTAATATTTAACTGATTTTTTAATAGGCTATATATTTTCATATTAAAGCATTTCTTTTGATGCTTTTCTAGAAATGCTTCGCTTATAAAGATCATACTGCAATAGCAACAGGGATGAAGTGGCCCTGAAATAAAACACAATTCAATTGGTATTTTCTTGAATCCTTATCTAAGATTTATGATTTAATAAAAAAAAAAAACAACAACTAATTTTACATTAATTTGACAGTTATAATAAATATTTTCTAGAGATGAATTAATAGTTAATATCATGAGAAAATTGTAATATTATAATGGGGGTATTAATCTTAATATACCGGGTGAGTTTTTATCTTGAGACTGTCTTATAACTTAAAAACAGTGCATTATATGATCAGAACTTTCAAATAAAAGTTTATTTATATAAAGAGGGAAACTTAACTACACTATTGTTTGTCGACATAGAACAAGCTTTCAAGGGTATTTTAAGAACAAGTTGTTTTTTAAATAGAACCATATATTTTTCTTTACGTCTACTTATTCTACTTAAAAAACTGAACATTTTATTGGAACTATTTTTTACGACATCAATTAAACAATATATTAAATCAATTAGATCTCCAAAAAAAATCTTAATAATTACTTTTAAAAATTATTTAAATCGAAAAGTCACAACAATGAAAATAAGTGTTTATAATGTAGGATGCGGGATAAACTTTTTACAATTCATCCCGGCGCGAGCACACATTTGTAGGATTCTGGTTTTCGCCCCCTTGGGTTATAGGGGTGAAATAACACACTCCTTCATGAATTAATATATATTTATTTACAACAAGGGGGTTATACATATTCGTGTCTAGGGGGTCATCGTGAAAACATCTTAAAACATCGTTAATTAATACATCGTTATTGGTTACTTAAATCAACAACCATCTTTAAGCAAATCCCGTATTTAACTATAAACTGACAAATCGACAAATTGGAACTAACTTATATCTAATCAAGGCGAAATTAGGCGGGCTCTCATTGGCTCACAGAGCTTAGCGCCTCATTCTCTTTTCGCGTAAATATTTCGTGAACGTGCCAACATCTGACATTCTTGCTCCAGCCTCCGAACAAAGAACATCTCTATGGGACCCTCTAGGCGACCCAACGCCTGCACGAGCCTTACCCTGGTAACAAGATGCGCTTTCGCAGATATTAGCCTTGAATTCACTAGCAAGGCGGTCCTATTTTAAAGTAAGTGGATTTTTCATTATTTCATTGGCGAACACATATATATTGAGACATCATTCTTATTTTTAAAAAGCATTTGACCAATTGTTCTTTTAAGAACTACACCTTATTATTTTAAAAAGCATTTTCATCAATAGTCTTTTTAAAGACTAACTCTGTTTCAATATACTGTTGTAACCAAAATAAATTCGCCGCGGTTATATTCCGGGAGCCTAGTGTCTGAAGAGAGAACTAGAGTCGAGTAGGACCGACTCGATGACGTGGAAGCGAGTGCACGTGGAAGAAGAATAATATATGTGGCGAGATAACCAAGTTGGCAAGAGGGTGAAGTGAAGTGAAGAGTGTTTATACTCTGTTTCGTTAATTTATCGTGTACCGTTTACCGTTTATTGTTAATATTATTATTTATCGAATTATCGTTCCGTGCCATTGAGTGTCGAAAAAAACTTGCTTTGTAGTTCGGTTTCGTTTTTGTTGTTTATCGTGTCTAGTGTTGTTTAGTGCTGCCTTTGTTGAGATATTGTAACGCCTTCAGTCCACAGCAGTATAAACCAACAAGTTTTTATTATATTATATATATTATTTAGATGTTCAAATAAATATTTAATTTTAATATATATATATCATTTGAATTATTCAAAGAAACATTTTTATTTATATTTTATTTATTTTTGCCTTCAAAGGGCAAAGTGGAACATTGCCGATTTTTCCAGCCAGTACACTGTATGTGTTTGCAACTTCTTTTAATTTTAACTTCCTACAATAATGATGGCTTTCGAAATGTGGTGCTACAGAAGAATGATGAATATCAATTGGATGGATAAAATTACAAATGAAGAAGTTCTTAGAAGAATCGGAGAAAAAAGAACCTTGTGGAGGAGTCTGAGGAAGAGAAGAGGTCAGATGATGGGGCACACACTGAGACATGGGGGACTGCTTAGGGATATCTTGGAGGGGGAGGTGGGAAAGAAAAGGGGAAGGGGAAGACCCAGATTAGAATATTTCAACCAAATAATTGGGGATATGGGATGCCAGACATTTAGAGAGGTCAAACAGCTGGCGGGGGACAGAGTCGAGTCGAGACGGATTGTTGCATCAAACCAGTCTGAGGACTGTATACTCGATGATGATGACAATAATGATATTAAAACTTCATTCAGATTTAAGAGATTATTTTCTGCTTAATAGAACTAGTTGAAATTCTTGAGTTTAGCCCTAGGATGCACGAGTGTCACGGTATACATATTTACATGACATGGGTGAAATATACCCATTATGAGAAAACACAATAAATATTATTTATAAACCATATTTATTTGACCATTTTAACATTTTGTTATTAACATAACATAAATTAATTATTTTACAACGTTAAGACAATTATTACATTTATATACAGTGTGTTCCATACATATTGCTTTATTACAAGAAATACATTGTCTGTCACATTTTCTATCTTTTTTTTGTTGGACACATATAACAGCGTGCTTTTATATTTAATTTTATATTAACAGGTTGATCTTGAATATTTTCTCTGTTTATAAATTTTTTAATATTCTCCAAAACAGGCTTTTGAAGATGCTTATTTTTTTCCTCGAAACGCAAGCAACTGTTCATCAATAGTAACATTTTCTTTCGGCACCATAACAGTTTTGCACTGAGTTATAAATAAATTCCAAATATAAGAGATAGGGGCTAATTTATCTGTTTTCAATCTCTAAGATCGCATCCTTTCATCATCGAACCTCAAAAATCTTCTTATATCTTCAAATCGGTTCGTAGACATACAAGCAGAATATATAGGATTTGATAATGTGTCTAAGAATAGTTCTCGTATAGGTACATCCCAACTTTTATCAACACCAGCCATAAGTAAAATACCAAAGAATGCATTTATCTCGTCTTTCTCAATAGGTTGCCATATTTTATTTTTCTCGGAGCATACACGCCTAGCTTCTCGATTAACTCACCCTCTCGAGTACAAATGACGATTTCTTCTACAATATTTGGAGTTATAAATTTTTTCCAAGCATCCACTTGAGTAAATATTTCTCCTTTTTTAGTAGGTCCGGGTGTAAAACGTATTATATCATATGATCTAAATTTACTTGCGCTCCTTTTAGGATGTCTTGACCATTTCTTTCCACTTGGGGAAGTCAAAAAACCATCGATTGTCTCCATATCCATATTATTCACACTCTCACTGCTACTACTATCACTATCAATTGCATTTCCTGGCAATGAATTATAATTTGGGTCTATATCTTCATCGAGAGCTGCATCTTCAACATCTCCATAATCAGAATCTTCACTTGATTCTGATCCAACATACCAAGTTTCGTCGAGCCATTGCAGCACAGTTTCTTCAAAATCAGCATCGGTATATTTGACAGATTTCCTTTTTCTACCACGTGTCGATCCCATTTCTACAAAAGAAGCTGCATCTAAAGCTAATATAAATATAATATAGAATAGAAAGCAACCGAATTACAAATATTTTCTACGATTCAAAACACAACCACAAAACACAAAACAGCTTTGGCAGATTACAACTAACTAACGTAGTAAAGGACACAAATTCAAGAATGAAAGTGGAAAATCACTAATAATTAGTATACCAACCAAAATTAAATGAATGCACCAAATTTTAAACTAGAGAAGGTGAATTTGAATGTCACAAATTAGTTCAGGTACAAAATACCCATGTCATGTAAATAATGGTAAAAATAATAATATGTAAATATTTAAATAACAATAAATTTACGGTACACGTTAACACTTCTATTTCATTCATAACTAACCAATAGAGGAATTCATGACATTTGATTACATTTCTTACACATCTTATCAGTAAAAAACAGAATTTTATTACAACGTGGGTATAAAATACCCATGTTATGCATCCTAGGGTTAAAAAGTTTTTTTTTTCTCGTGTCAATCCAGTAGATAGTTAAATATTGTATTACCATAATATAAATGTAGCATCTTTTGTTGAAGGCAGAATTGAAATGATCTTAATTTATGGTGAATGTCGAAGAAGTGTTATAAGGCTGCCATTGAAATGGATACCGAGAGTTTTCCTGAGAGGAATACACCCTCACAAGCTTCATTTTATTGTGTTGTAAATCTGTTTAAAAAAAAGGAAATGAAAAGGCTCGAAGAAACTGAAACAGGCCGAAATAAGGAAATTGGAACAGAAATTCATCCAGAAGACTTAATATTAAAATATTAAATTATTAATTATTATTAAATTATTTAATTAATAATGAAATATTTGATCATTATTATTTGATAATTAAGGGCAATAATTGTTAAAAACAATTATTAGGTTTGTTTTTTGGAGATCTAATTAATATAATATTTTGTTTAATTGATGTCGTATAAAAAAAATAGTTCTAATAAAAGTTGTTCAGTTTTTTAAATAGAATAAGTAGACGAAAAGTAAAATATAAGGTTCCAAATAAAAAACATAAGTTGACCTTAAAATACCGTTGAAAGCTTGTTCTACGTTGACATACAATAAAGTAGTTTAGTTTCCCCCTTGATATAAATAAACTTTTATTTGAAACTTTTTTTCATATAATGCACTGTTTTTGAGTTATAAGACTGTCTCAAGATAAAAAAAACTCACCCGGTATATACCTACATACCCTATGTATTTATTTGCACCAGGCAGAATATAACCTAATTTTTTCCCTTTTTAGATTAATATATCTTTGAATGTCCCTCATAGAGAGATAAATAGCTTATATTTTGATTAATATATAATACAAATAGATAGTAATTATTCTCTAAATGTGATATTTTAAATTATTTGATAAATTAAACATAACCTACTAACCTTTATGAATAGGATAATTGTTTGGATTGTTTAGAATTTTATTGATATCAACAATTCTAAATGTATCCATTATGGTTATTTATATATATATATATATTGAAAAAAACTTATTTAAATAATCGAAAAAAGTAATTATTCAATTATTAATAGGTATCAAATGACAGACGATAGATAAAAGAGTTAAGTTGTCAAGGAAGCGAAATAAGTTGAGAAAGAGGGAAACCCGAAGGTTGCCGAACGGCTCCGAGCGATCCCGAATCCAATAGAGGAAAGATTTAAATATTGATTTCAATTTATATCACTAATAATTTTGCAGACTAAATTAGATATTTAATTATATTTAATTTAAGGGGTGATTTTTCAGCAAAAATTAACGGGGGTCTTTCATATAATTTTTTGTTCAAAATACCCTCTTCCCCTCCAAGTTTAAACCCTCTAAAGTTAGGGCTGAATGCTAGATTTGACTATAATTTGGAGGGGAAGGGATTTTTAACAAAAAATTATATGAAAGACCCCCGTTAATTTTTGCTGAAAAATCACCCCTTAAAATATTTCGGCATCAATTTAGAAACGCCCTGTATAATGCGCCTGCTAGTCAGAGATCTTTAAAACGACATCGTTATCACTCCTTCAGAAAAATTCTTCTCTATTCAACGACGGTTTACAGCTAAAGTATTAGAGATACAAAAGAAATGTTAATATGCTTTTCTTATAGGAAATTTAATAAACTATATTTTTTATCTGGACAATTTTTTAGTATCAGTGTTAGTTGCCGAGATATAGGCAAACGCAGCTGAAAAAGTATACCTTTTTTCATAGAATGCCGCCCTTCGAGCGCAACAGATTTTGACTTTTAGTATGTTCAATGGGAAGCCGTATTAAGCATGTATACAGAAATTCAGATCTTTACCGATTCAGGTTTTTATTTGTCGAAAAATGGTCTAATTTGACTGGACTATTAACCCATATCCTCCCAACACCAAAATGTATTTTTCATTATTGTTGTTTACTTAACTATGGATTTGACAGATAGGGTCTGCTTCTGGGGGCGAGGGGGTTATGACCACCTAAACTCCCCCTCGTGTATATGCCACTGGATATACTAGACGATTATTATTCTTGAGGTGGGGGACGCAAAAATATTGTTCGCTTACTCGTAAAAAATGTATAGAATCGGCCCTTAAAACTGGTAGTTTATTTTAGAAAAAAGAAAGGCCCCCACAAGGGATCATTAGACAAATGATGGCGAGAAGTTATTAGAGAATAAATCAGGAGAGATTTCTCATGCAAACTAAAAGACAGTCCTTGGATTAATTGAACTGGAGGACTGATCTGAAAACTCCGTTGGAAATCAAATTAATTAAACATTCCTTCCATTAGAGCAAGGGTCTTCAACCCGCGGCCCGCCGATATGTTTTCTGCGGCCCGCCAACAGCACTCTCAATAACGACTACAAAAAAATAATTTTTAGAAAAAAATAAAAACAGACTTCAAAAAAATGGCCATAGTGGGCAAACTTTAACTAATATAAAAATAAATAAATAAATTAATAATAACTCAAAAATCAAATAAAATTCACTAAAAGGTATAAAATAATTATCTTATTTAGTTACAACTAAACGACGAAATATTAACATGAAATTACTAAAAATAATCTAGTTCACGAATTACTTGATTTTTTAAAAGCGTTTGAATTAAAACTCGAACTATGGATCAGTCAGTTCCAATGAAACATTACCACGCATTTTCCTCATCTGTCATTATTCCAGATTTCGAATATGGACAAATATATTTCTGCACTTCAGGATCTGAAAACACAATTCCATTTGCGATTCCTTGATTTTCGGAGAGACGAAAAGTACCTGAATTTATTTGCTCGTCCATTCAGCGTTTCGGTTGAAGAAGTTCCGGAAGAATTTCAGATGGAATTGATAGAGCTACAGTGCAATTCAACCTTAAAAAATAAATTTGATGTTGATTTGCTTGATTTCTATTCGAAATACGTCTCCATTACAGATTTCCCCAAAATCAGAGATCATGCACTGAAAACAATATCACTTTTTGGATCCACATATACATGTGAGCAGTTATTTTCACGCATGAAAAACATGAAATCCAAAACAAGGACCAGAATCACCGATGTTCACCTTGAGAACAGTTTGAGGATTGCAACCAGCAATATTAAACCAGATATTGATAAACTGGTTAAAAATAAGCAGTGTCAGACATCTCATTGACCAATTGCATTGTATTGATTTTTATTTGCCCCTTTTGTTGATGTTGGCTCAATAAATAAATGTTTTCTACTTATCTACTTGTTTAATCATCCTGACCATTGCCAATAAAAAAATCCTTATAAAAATACCTATGGTCCGGCCCGCTATGCAGAAAAAAAAAAAATTTTGGCCCTTGATTTGTAAAACGTTGAAGTCCCCTGCATTAGAGAGTGCGTGGTCAAATATTACAACACTTTAAGAAAACTCCAACTAAATTAAATTAATATAATAATTTTAATGTAAGTATATTAATAAAAACAAAACAAGAAATTGATATTTGTTATCAAAGTATGAGTGAAATAGATATATAATATTTACAAGAAGGATGATTACATTTTATATAATTTTGTAGTAGTTGTAATTTGTAAACATTTATATTTCATTTTTTTATAAAAAACAAAAAGAAACGATTGTTTCAGTTTATTATTGTATTTGCATTTGAAAGAATGTGTCATCTGCTTGATGCAAATAAACATCTACACTTATATTGAATTAATTTAATTATTATTTTTCTTATTAAATAAATACAATTATTTTAAAAAAACAATTTCAAAACGGTTAACAGTTTTGGGAGAAATTCTCACTTTATCAATGAAAATTTGATAAAAATTATGAAAAATAATGAATATATTAGAAGGTTTTCAGCCTAGAATGATCTGATTTGTAATTTATTTAGTTGTTCAATATCAATTCATTTTCTTACTGTAAAACGTGCAAGGAATCTAACTCTGGTGGAATAAAATAATTTGGTAATCAAAAAATAAGTATCTCTCACACACACTCACTAAATTCCGGAACTGTTAAAATATTTAAAAGACTCCCCTTCATTTCGAACCATGTTACAAACCCTATAGCTTCAACTCTTAGAACGTCTGGTATAACTCATGCTTTATATAATAAAAACACTTTAGGTTCACAGCTAATTAATAATAAATTAGACAAAATTCATAAATTAGATAAATCAGGGGTATATAAATTGACTTGTGATAATTGCGACGCAATCTACATAGGACAAACTGGACGCTCTTTTAGAACTCGCTACTCGGAACATGAAAGAGCCTTTAATAGTCTCAGCAGATCAGATGATATTAATATGGAATCAACTTCTACCTTCGCCAATCATCTACATTTGAATAAACACACCTCTTCTATTAGCCACCTAGTTCCGTTACATTTCGAAAGAAAGGGCTTACGTTTAGATTTTTTAGAGTCAACCGAAATAAAATTAGCTCTCTCAAATAAAACGAATATACTAAATAATCAATTAGAAGTTAAAAAAAGTACAATCATTGATTACATTCTTTAAATATTTGCAAATTTGTTTTGTGTGTAAATTCTCATTTCTCAGAAGACCATTCAAAATTAAACAAAATAGACTTCTCCCTCCACGAATTTTAAATATTTACCCTTTTGTTATCTTAAAAATAAATCTTACCATTGAGTTGTATTCAAATTCGAAATCCTCTTTTCTCAAAAGGCCATTCAAAATTAATCCAAAGTAGACTTCCTACCTTTTCTCCCTCCAGTAATTTTAAATATTTACCCTTTTGTTATCTTAAAAATAAATTTTACCATTGAGTTGTATTCAAATTTGAAATCCTCTTTTCTCAAAAGGCCATTCAAAATTAATCCAAAGTAGACTTCCTACCTTTTCTCCCTCCACTAATTTTAAATATTTACTCTTTTGTTATCTTAAAAAATAAATTTTACCATTGACTTGTATTCAATTTCGACTTATTCAGGTCAGTTACTTTCTGTATCTCCTGAAGATGGGTTAGTCACCCGAAATATATATATCGAGATTAAAGATTCTCTAAAAATAAATTCGTTTTATTTTTTTATATCTTAATGTGAAACCTATCAAGTATTTTTATCCAATAATTTTAAAAAATGTTTCACCAAGTACCAACACCAAATTCCTTAAAAACTACTAATGTAGAATGGTTATTCCTCAAGTACTAGATGAGAATCAATCGCTATTTTTGATTTTAGCTCGATTCCTCCATGTCTTCAGCAATGGTTACCAATAATAACCGAAACGTCAAAAATCCAATATAGAATGGTTATCCCTCAAGTACTAGATGAGGATCAATCGCTATTTTTGATTTTAACTCGATTCCTCTGTCTTCAGCAATGGTTACCAATAAAAACCGAAACGTCAAAAATCCAATATAAAATGGTTATTCCTCAAGTACTAGATGAGAATCAATCGTTTATTTTTGATTTTAACTCGATTCCTCTATGTCTTCAGGAAAGGTAACGGATAAGAAAACAACGCAGTTGCTATGGTTTCTTATAAAATTTTCTCCCAAATTTTTAGCATTTCACAGAGAGAAGCCTAACCATTCTTACTTAAGCAAGGTTAAATGAGCTATATATAACGATTAATTGAATAAGTTTTAAGGAATTTAAAATAAAATTTTTTAAAAAGTACTATCTTACTCTAGAGTAAAGTACTTAAAAATATAATTTTACTAAAAACTTTATTTAACCTTTTTTGTGGTCCCCAAGGTACTTAATTAGGATATTAAATTTCATCAAAATTGGTTAGGTCATTTTCAAGATATTTCGAAAAAATTAAAAAAGTACTGAAATAAAGTAATAATGTTTGTAGACCGATATGTACCAAAAACTAATCAGCGCTTCATTTTGTTAAACTAATGGTAGGTTTTCAATTTCATTTCAATCGGTGCAACGGTGTGGAAAAAATCGTGGGCCAAAAAAACGATAACCGACATCCATTCATCCATCCATCCATCCGCACGCACTATATAAAAAACCCGCACTTTTTTGCCTCTCGACGAGACCTCATGTAATTATTGGCAAAACCGTCACGTGCTAAAATTCAACCTAATTGAATACTACAATTTGTGAACATAATTGAGTCCATGGGTTCCGTAGTCTTTACCTGAGGACCCTTTGAAGTCGCGTTTGCCGCTAGACCGATTACAATACTTTCCCCATGCTTCGCATTGGATAAAGTAAAAAGTTTTGGGTCACTAAATGAAAATATTTCTCAATTTTCTGTCGCTGCTTTAAAAAGGTTAAGGACCAGTGGAGTAGAGAATTAATTATTATCGATCATTTAGATTCGAAAGAAAATAAAGGAAAGGAATTCGAAACTGAGTTGCAAATAAATGAAATATATATTTGTGAGTTTATATTTATTTACATCAAGCATCAGATACATATTCTTTGATTATTTCTAATAATAAATCAAAAACTCTTTAATATTTTGGATAAAATAAACATTTTAAAATTTATATTAACGTATCGAATTAAAAACATACAATTAGAAACAAAAATTAGACTTAGAAATCAAACTCGATATTAAATGTTAAACATTAAGATCTTGAAATAAGACTCGTCGGGAAATTGAATTATTCGAATGAATTTTACAATTGAGATTCTTACAATACAGGCTGATTCAAAATCATGGACTCAATTTCATACGTTAATATTTCATGCTCTAGACATTATAATTTGAATAATCTTACATTGGATTATACTGACTTGAATTCTTCAATTGGCCTTTGAGTAAATTTAATTCCTTCATCGAGAGAACATCAGAAATAAATATGATACGATCTGGTTAGGGAATATTTAAAAGATAATTCCTGGGCTGATTTATAGTATATTAAGGGGGGTTGCTTTACTCTGCCCAGACTCAAATTTATTCTAGTTGGACTTTTAAAAAAAATTAAATTAATGAAGAAAAAAATAATTGAATGATTTATTTTTACTAAAATTCGAATTAAAATATTGACCTTAAACTTATAAATATTTGTTTTTTTATTTTCAAATCAGTAAATTATAAATTCAGTTGAGTTGTTGAGTTGAGTTGAGTTCAGCTTGAGTTGTTTGCCATAAAAGAATTTAGTCTTTTTGATTTTAAGTCTATTCTTCCACGTTTTCAGTAGATGTTGCCATTAATAGTCAAAACATCAAAAATGGAATGCAATAAGGTTATTCCTCTAGTATTAGATGAGAATCGATCGTTATTTTTGATTTTAAGTCGATTCCTCCATGTCTTCAGCAATGGTTACCAATAATAATCGAAACGTCAAAAACCTAATGTAGAATTGTTATTCCTCAAGTATTAGATGAGAATCGATGGCTATTTTTGATTTTAAGTCGATTCCTCTATGTCTTCAGCAATGGTTACAATAATAACCGAAATGTCAAAAATCCAATGTGGAATGGTTATTCCTCGACTCTTAAATGAGAATTATTTTTGAATTAATGTCAATATAAACTACAAATTGCAAGTGATATCTGATTAATAATAAAGGAACAAACATATTAATATTTCAAATGAATTTGGATAAAGTTTAGCAACGATCCGTTGCAGTTTATTATATATTGTATTTGTATCGTATCTATTAATTTTGTTCTGGGTTCTTCTCAGAGTAAGTATTTCACGAACCGGTGGGGAAATCGTGAAGTTTATCAAGTGTTCTTTTAAGAAGGTTCTGATGAATAAATAAAATAATCCAAAGATTATTCTTTGGGAAAATCTCAAGACAGTCAGGACAATTATAAGATCTCTCTCATGTATGTAACTTTAAATGCCTTGTGAGATTAGATTTAAGTGAGAAACGTTTTTCACAATGGTCACAGGCAAAAGGTCTTTCTCCGGAATGGATCTGTAAATGATTATTAAGACTGGTCTTGTGTGCAAATCTCAACGGACACTGACTACATTTAAAAGGTTTGTCTCCTGTATGTATTCTTAAATGCGTTGAGAGATGAGATTTTTGAGAGAAAAGTTTTTCACAATGGGCACAGGCAAAATTTCTTTCTCCTGTATGTATTCTTAAGTGCTTGGTGAGATTAAATTTAAGTGAGAAATGTTTTTCACAATGGGCACAGGCAAAAGGTTTGTCTCCTGTATGTATTCTTAAATGCGTTGAGAGAGTAGATTTAAGTGAGAAACGTTTTTCACAATGGTCACAGGCAAAGAGTCTTTCTCCGGAATGGTTCTGTAAATGATTATTAAAACTGGTCTTGTGTGCAAATCTCAACGGACACTGAGTACATTTAAAAGGTTTGTCTCCTGTATGTATTCTTAAATGCGTTGAGAGATAAGATTTTCGTGAGAAACGTTTTTCACAATGGGCACAGGCAAAAGTTCTTTCTCCTGTATGTATTCTTAAGTGCTTGGTGAGATTAAATTTAAGTGAGAAACGTTTTTCACAATGGGCACAGGCAAAAGGTCTTTCTCCGGAATGGATCTGTAAATGACTATTAAGACTGTTCTTGTGTGCAAATCTCAACGGACACTGACTACATTTAAAAGGTTTGTCTCCTGTATGTATTCTTAAATGCGTTGAGAGATTAGATTTAAGTGAGAAACGTTTTTCACAATGGGCACAGGCAAAAGGTCTTTCTCCGGAATGGATCTGTAAATGACTATTAAGACTGGTCTTGTGTGCAAATCTCAACGGACACTGACTACATTTAAAAGGTTTGTCTCCTGTATGTATTCTTAAATGCGTTGAGAGAGTAGATTTAAGTGAGAAACGTTTTTCACAATGGGCACAGGCAAAAGGTCTTTCTCCGGAATGGATATGTAAATGACTATTAAGACTGGACTTGTGTGCAAATCTCAACGGACACTGACTACATTTAAAAGAGTGGTCGCCTGTATGCATACTTAAATGCGCTGTGAGATTTGATTTTTGAGAGAAACGTTTTTCACAATGGTCACAGGCAAAAGGTCTTTCTCCTGTATGTGTCCTTAAATGCGTTGTGAGATGAGATTTAAGTGAAAATCCCTTGGAACACACACTACATTTAAAAGGTCTGTTTCCTGTATGTAATCTTAAATGAGTTGTGAGATTATATTTAAGAGAGAAACGTTTTTCACAATGGGTACAGGCAAAAGGTCTTTCTCCTGTATGTGTCCTTAAATGCGTTGTGAGATGAGATTTAAGTGAAAATGATTTTTCACAATGGGCACAGGCAAAAGGCATTTCTCCGGAATGGATCTGTAAATGATTATTAAAACTGGTCTTGTGTGCAAATCTCAACGGACACTGACTACATTTAAAAGGTTTGTCTCCTGTATGTATTCTTAAATGCCTTGTGAGATTAGATTTAATTGAGAAACGTTTTTCACAATGGGCACAGGCAAAAGGTCTTTCTCCGGAATGGATCTGTAAATGACTATTAAGACTGGTCTTGTGTGCAAATCTCAACGGACACTGACTACATTTAAAAGGTTTGTCTCCTGTATGTATTCTTAAATGGCTTGAGAGATTGGATTTTTGAGAGAAGCGTTTTTCACAATGGGGACACCCAAATGGCCTTTCCTCTGAATGTTCC
This sequence comes from Forficula auricularia, assembly GCA_024734495.1. Lineage (NCBI taxonomy): Eukaryota > Metazoa > Arthropoda > Insecta > Dermaptera > Forficulidae > Forficula > Forficula auricularia. Next base: position 283,262 of record JALMQS010000095.1, on the reverse strand, counting down.
AGCAAATGTTTATTGAGATCTGCTTTTGAAGTGAATCTCTTTTGACATGTTGTACACTTGATGAATTTCTGACCTGAATGAATTACAAAATTTTAAATCATTTTCAAAATGGATTTCACTGCAAATTAAGGATTAAATTTACCTTTTTTTGATGCAGTAATATTTAACTGATTTTTTAATAGGCTATATATTTTCATATTAAAGCATTTCTTTTGATGCTTTTCTAGAAATGCTTCGCTTATAAAGATCATACTGCAATAGCAACAGGGATGAAGTGGCCCTGAAATAAAACACAATTCAATTGGTATTTTCTTGAATCCTTATCTAAGATTTATGATTTAATAAAAAAAAAAAACAACTAATTTTACTTTAAATTAGAAAGAATTCAATCAATCTTTTTCGGACAAATTCTAAGATTTTAGTAGAAATATTATTAAATTGCGATATCAGAGGGAATTCATCCCCTCAGGAGTCGAACCTGAGAACTAACATGCTTTCCAGGCAGTCAGCTCACACCCTCGAGACAAAAACCCTCCCTCTTGCGATTCAGACAAAAACCTCTCTCTGAATCGCGAGAGAGAGGGTTTTTGTCTCGAGGGTGTGAGCTGACTGCCTGGAAAGCATGTTAGTTCTCAGGTTCGACTCCTGAGGGGATGAATTCCCTCTGATATCGCAATTTAATAATATTTCTACTAAAATCTTAGAATTTGTCCGAAAAAGATTGATTGAATTCTTTCTAATTTAAAATATATTTTGGTTAATCTGAACCCGAGCTGATTTTTTGAAAAACATTCCAACTTTTTTTTAAAAAAAAAAGATGCTCAAATCTTTAGTTTTAAAACTAATTTTACATTAATTTGACAGTTATAATAAATATTTTCTCGAGATGAATTAATAGTTAATATCATGAGAAAATTGTAATATTTAATGGGGGTTTTAATCTTAATATACCGGGTGAGTTTTTTTTATCTTGAGACAGTCTTATAACTTAAAAACAGTGCATTATATGAGCAAAACTTTCAAATAAAAGTTTATTTAGATCAAGAGGGAAACTAAACTACACTATTGTTTGTCGACATAGAACAAGCTCGCGAGGGGGTGGGATGATTTGGCTGCATGCAATCCCAGCACACGAACACCACGCGAGGGGGTGGGATGAATTGAAGGGGCAAAGAGGGGAGGGGGGCTATGTACTCTTATGTTCAAGGGGATTGGGCTTTATTTAAATTTACGTTAAGGTTTCTTTATTATTAGGTTATTAATTTATATCTGCTTCGACTTTTTATGGGGTTTGGGCGTATCTCTCAGTGGCTGATCCAAGTTCGGCGTCCCTATAATGGAGAATGAAATGTTTATGTGACGATGAAGGATGTAAGTATGCGGACTTCCTGGTACTTATTCTAGAAATAATTGTAATACTGACCAACAGTTAACAAAAGACAATGAGACGTTTATTCCTGAGCAGTACAATTAGTTGAGGTGAGGTAGAGAGTATCTTCGATGTATTTTCACAGCTGCAGTGGAGAAAGCTGCATAGGTGTAAGCTATGTTCAGTATCGTACACGGCAAACTCTGTTGGGTCCGGCGGGATGGTTTATTGATAGACTTGTCGCTGCTGAAGAACGGCCGGTGAAAATAATATACATATAACGGGTTTGAGTGCCGAATTCGAAGGTGTGCTTCTCGGGGCTCAATGTAGATAATTATATATATATCAGCGGTACGCCGGTAGTCTCTGTTATGACGTCGAACGTGTATCAATAATACTGTGCCTTAGATGACGTAGGTCGCTCGATGAAGAAAAAAATATAGAACATATATATCTAAGGAGAATTTGCAGCTCCTGGCTCTCTCTCTGTGGTAATAATAATATGTATATATACACTCTCAGCTAAGACTAGACTCGGAATGTGTATTGTCTAAGTGAAAAATCGAATAGAAGTGTGTATGGTCTAAGCGAAGAGTAGAGTTGTATATTGTGTAAGCGAAGACTAGCAGCGTGTGTGTATGCTTTTTCTTTTGTCTCTCCTGGACTCTGTCCTCTGTACTGGGCGGTCGTTCCCCTCTCATTATCTCGTAATTGCGGTCACTGCCGGTCAATTATGTCTACTCTATCTAGAACTCATCAGGACCCCCTGATTTATTAACTAATAATTTATATATTAATATATATATAAAATTCCAAATCAAAATACAGATATGTTTGATTCGAATATTTCTTGTTTTACAGCAAGACCATTGCAAGCTTTCAAGGGTATTTTAAGAACAAGTTCTGTTTTTTAAATAGAACCATATATTTTTCATTACCTCTACTTATTCTATTTAAAAAACTGAACAACTTTTATTAGAACTATTTTTTTATACGACATCAATTAAACAAAATATTAAATCAATTAGATCTCCAAAAAAAATCTTAATAATTATTTTTAAAAATTATTTAGCTTAATTATCAAATAATAATGATCAAATAATTAATTATTAAATCGAAAAGTCACAACAATAAAAATAAGTGTTTATAATGATATTAAATCTTCATTATACACAGATTTAAGAGATTTTTTCTGCTTAATAGAACTAGTTGAAATTATTGAGTTTAAAAAAGTTTTTTTTATCGTGTCAATCCAGTAGATAGTTAAAAAAATGGTAACAAACCCATTTTCGCACATTGTTGAACAAAGAATCGAATTTAGAAGTATGTTTTTTTTATGCATAGTAGAGTTAAAAAATCTTAAATCTGAACTTTTTCAAAATTTATTAATTTAATAACTTAAAAATAGGAAAGAGATTACCCAGTCAAGCCAAATATAGAATAAATTTCGTAAAAATTAGTTTATTTTTCATATTTAAAGAGAAGCTGGCTTAAGCCGGGATTATCTAAAGTCATTCGTGGTATATGAGCTTTAAGGCCCAGTTCTGAATATAGTCAGGGGAGTGAGATTGAACCAGGGTCCAAACACCCTCATATAACAAAATAGAACATTATGATTGGCGATGTCCCTTAGAAGGGGTAGAAAACTAAGAATTATATAAAACATAGCCTCCACACACCAAGGAGACACGATTGAAAAGGCATAAAAGGATCAACACGGAGAAATAGAGAGACTTCCTTTACTCTATTACTTTATCCAGCTCTATTATTCTATCCTCTCTACATTATACCTCTATTACTCTATCCTCTCTATATTATACCTCTATCCATATTACTTACATTACGGCTCTTTTACGCTACATCTCTCTTACATTATACTCTCCATATTATACACTCTCTCTATTACTCGATCTCACGAGTATATTTCTTCTTCCTGGAGTCGTTTTTGCGGGCATTTTCATTCATCCACTTGCGAGCCCATCCATTGGCACTTCTATCATTAGCACGATAGCTAATTAAACCGCACGGGCAAGAATATCTGGCCGGCTCTCGTGAAGACATCACGGAAGATTATCCAAAAGGCGAGACTCCAGGCCCGTTACACACTCTTCGACGTGGCAGTCTACGGAACCTGAGCGAGAGGTGGCCACGGCACAGCTAATGCTGTTTGAATTACTTTGAACCGAGCAGCACACCTCAAGAGCAAACGTAATTAATCATACTTTCTTCGAACGATCTCCGTTCACACATTAAAGACATCCAATCAATCAATTCTTTCTGACTGTTAAATTCACCGAGGACCTTAATAAATTATATATTATAGATTGAATTTTTGATTATCATTTGCTGTTAAGAAAATTCCCCCATTCTCCTTTGCAGCTAGAATTCATTTAAGTATTGTTATTTTATTTTTGCCTATTTAAAAATTATTTTTTTTTATTATTTTTTTTTGTAAATTCATTGTATCAGATTAACTTCAGTAAAGTAGAATTTGAAACATAAGAGTAAATTCAGTAGTTTATCAAACTAGTACAACGAGATACACTGAGTTACACCACCACCTCCACGTCTATAAAGGTTAGTATTCTCACACTCAGGAATATTCCCCTTAAACGTCCCCTTACCAAACTAATTTCCAGACCCCTCCAACCACCTACCCTCCCTAACCCCATTGCATGGTGAAGGTGCTGCTGGGATTTGAAAATCTAAGCCATCCTATCCCACAGATATCCCTAAATTCAAAATCCCATATTAAAAATATTCTGAGAAGTGAGAATACCAGGCTTAGTAAGGCTGCAACCGAACGCGATACCTGTCTCGTTGTACTAAATTGAACAAAAAATATAGTATATTGCCCCGTACCGTTAATTTATCTTTTTTCATATTTTTTTTTATTTATTTAAAATTCTCTTAACAGTAAAATATCAAAGGTTAATTGAATACTCCCGGCTTCAACACTTCTATTTTTGTAATTTTCTGAGAATTTATTTGGCGAAACTGTTTACTTTCTTTTCTATAAAATTAATACATTTTATAAATAAACAATAACAACTTCTAATATTTGATTCTTTCTTTTACAAATACACACCGAGAATGGACGGCACACAGCAGAGTCTTGACGAACGCAGGGCAATTTATGCAGGCAACCAACAGGCAACAGTTGAATTATCCAACACGCCGATCGATCCTGATGATATGGCACTAGATTCTGGGACCTGTATGTCCACCCCTACACCGGCGGAAATGGAAGAATCGACACTTCCAGCCATGCTACGAGATACCAGGGAATTTGCAAATGCGCTTGACGGTGAACATCAAATCGCAAGTACACATACCCCCCCTCCACCCACACCCGTCGATATTAATAGCATGTTCCAACAAATGATGTTGAAAATGAACGAATATGGCAAGATGAGGCAAGATGGCTGAATTAATTAACAAAATCAGAGGCTAATCTGATAGAATCAATGAAGGGCATAAATAACAAAATAGATGAACAAAAAAATGAATCACAAGCTAATTTTAATAGAATAGATAACAAAATAGAGGCCATGAGGGATGAATTTAATAGTAATATAAATAATTCCATAGCCAAAGTCAATGAAAATTTAACAATAATAGGTAATAAAATAGAGTCACATGATGCAACAATACAACAATCGCCACCCTTGGAAAATAAAATAGAAAACCTCTCATATGTGATAGCGGGGATAGAGATAGAAGCAGTAATTTTCACACAACCCACAGTAGAAACTCATAAACCAGTAATTTGCAAACAAACAATAGAGTCACATGATGCAACAATACAACAATCGCCACCCTTAGAAATCAAGTTAGCAACAATTGAAACCATCTTTGAGCCCCCTCTTTTAGAAACCGCCCTCGAATTTACTTCAGCCCCTTGTAATCAAATTAATATAGACCCCATTATAGAACCCTCCATAGAATTAAAAACAATAACTTGTATACCCGCCATAGAAATTCACACACCCATAATTTGCCAACAAATAATTGAAATTCCGCCCCCACCACCTTTAATAAAAATTAATATAAGTCCCCCAAATAAATTCATTCCACTAGTAAAAATTTTAATTGGTTTGCATATAAAGTATAAAAATTATTTTACATTTTCGATTTTCAAATTATTAACACATAAATTTCATTGTCAAGCATAATATCCGTGACGTAGATTCAGAATGAATCTGCATCATTGCCAGCGAGCACTAGAAAGAACTTTATACGCCTCGCGGGGGATCAACCGATAAAAATGATAAGAAAACCATTTTTGATTGACCCATAAGAAACCTTCGAAAATTGCCTTTACATTGAAATTCTTCGAAAAACGAAAATGCTTATAAGCAAACCATTATTTTTATTTAGTTAAATTCCCATATAGCCCAGTCAATTCATATTGCTCATTTGTTGTTTGTTGTTGCAAAATTTAAATAATAATTTAGTAAAAATAGTACATTTCATTATCTTTTAAAATCCATATTTAAATAATTTTTGATAATTATTTAATTCAAATTCTAGTAATCATGAATCATCACACTATTATTTCTTTCGTCTAATTTAAAATAAATATTCTAATATAACTATTTATATTAGCAGAACAATTTCACATAGGTCCCCATTTAAAATTTTTAATCCACATTTCTATCATAATTTTGTATTTCCATTTTTTTATATAAATCCAGCAGGCCCTTTTGTAATTTAACTTCAGTAAACTCAGTAGATTTATCGATTCAATGATTTTTGGAAAATCATTAACAGTATTCATTTTTATTTTATTTTTTTGTAATTTTATCATTTGGTGTCAACACAACTCATTTATCACGATGAGACTCATATAAAATTTTACCCTCATTTGTCACAATAGACAAAATTCATTTTTAAATAATTTTTCATTCTAAATAAACCCGATTCAATCCTCTCTAGTCAACTATCTCTGTAATTTTAAAATTTAAATTTAAATTAAATTCTAACCTGTGTTTGTATCAATAGAGTCAATCAATATTAATTTCTTTCCACCCTCACTATGTTTCTGTTCATTTAAATAAAATTTTCTAGTATTAATGTAAATTTTTCAATTGCTTCACTTATTAATTTTATAATAAACATTCTATTAGATTCAGCTTTCCTTCTCAATATCATAACAATGTTGGAACATGCAAAACTAAAAATACAATTTTCTCCCTTTAGCCCCTGAATAAGCCCCTTGCAATTAAAAATTAAAACATTTAAAAGCGGTAACCAACAAGCACATTTGCAAACAGTATCTCACATGAGCGAATTAATTATTGTTACGATTAACATAAATTCTTGAAAATTTTTTATAGTATGTCGAATGGTCCGTCACAGAGATGGGAACTCGTGCATCCATATAGAAGAGATGAACACGATCCCAATATGCGGATAGACATGAAAAAGGAAATGTGAAATCAGGAATCGATGTATCAGTATTGGATAATTGAACTTAAAAGAGAGATATAATAACAAATTGCTTGTGACCCCTGCGTTTCGATGGATTAGTTGTGGTCTCACGGGGTAAATAGCCTGGGCTAATAATTTGAAAAGAAATTTTTTCAGTTTATTAATAATTTAAAAAAAAAATTTTTTAGTTTAAAAATTTTTTTTTGAAGGGAAGCGGTGTCATAAAATGGTAACAACCCATTTTCGCACATTGTTGAACAAAGAATCGAATTTAGAAGTATGTTTTTTTTATGCATAGTAGAGTTAAAAAATCTTAAATCTGAACTTTTTCAAAATTTATTAATTTAATAACTTAAAAATAGGAAAGAGATTAACCAGACAAGCCAAATATAGAATAAATTTCGTAAAAATTAGTTTATTTTTCATATTTAAAGAGAAGCTGGCTTAAGCCGGGATTATCTAAAGTCATTCGTGGTATATGAGCTTTAAGGCCCAGTTCTGAATATAGTCAGGGGAGTGAGATTGAACCAGGGTTCAAACACCCTCATTTAACAAAATAGAACATTATGATTGGCGATGTCCCTTAGAAGGGGTAGAAAACTAAGAATTATATAAAACATAGCCTCCACACACCAAGGAGACACGATCGGAAAGGCATAAAAGGACCAACACGGAGAAATAGATAGACTTCCTTTTACTCTATTACTTTATCCAGCTCTATTATTCTATCCTCTCTACATTATACCTCTATTACTCTATCCTCTCTATATTATACCTCTATCCATATTACTTACATTACGGCTCTTTTACGCTACATCTCTCTTACATTATACTCTCCATATTATACACTCTCTCTATCACTCGATCTCACGAGTATATTTCTTCTTCCTGGAGTCGTTTTTGCGGGCATTTTCATTCATCCACTTGCGAGCCCATCCATTGGCACTTCTATCATTAGCACGATAGCTAATTAAACCGCACGGGCAAGAATATCTGTCCGGCTCTCGTGAAGACATCACGGAAGATTATCCAAAAGGCGAGACTCCAGGCCCGTTACACACTCTTCGACGTGGCAGTCTACGGAACCTGAGCGAGAGGTGGCCACGGCACAGCTAATGCTGTTTGAATTACTTTGAACCGAGCAGCACACCTCAAGAGCAAACGTAATTAATCATACTTTCTTCGAACGATCTCCGTTCACACATTAAAGACATCCAATCAATCAATTCTTTCTGACTGTTAAATTCACCGAGGACCTTAATAAATTATATATTATAGATTGAATTTTTGATTATCATTTGCAGTTAAGAAAATTTCCCCATTCTCCTTTGCAGCTAGAATTCATTTAAGTATTTTTATTTTATTTTTGCCTATTTAGAATTATTTTTTTATTATTTTTTTTGTAAATTCATTGTATCAGATTAACTTCAGTAAAGTAGAATTTGAAACATAAGAGTAAATTCAGTAGTTTATCAAACTAGTACAACGAGATACACTGAGTTACACCACCACCTCCACGTCTATAAAGGTTAGTATTCTCACACTCAGGAATATTCCCCTTAAACGTCCCCTTACCAGAACTAATTTCCAGACCCCTCCAACCACCTACCCTCCCTAACCCCATTGCATGGTGAAGGTGCTGCTGGGATTTGAAAATCTAAGCCATCCTATCCCACAGATATCCCTAAATTCAAAATCCCATATTAAAAATATTCTGAGAAGTGAGAATACCAGGCTTAGTAAGGCTGCAACCGAACGCGATACCTGTCTCGTTGTACTAAATTGAACAAAAAATATAGTATATTGCCCCGTACCGTTAATTTATCTTTTTTCATATTTTTTTTATTTATTTAAAATTCTCTTAACAGTAAAATATCAAAGGTTAATTGAATACTCCCGGCTTCAACACTTCTATTTTTGTAATTTTCTCAGAATTTATTTGGCGAAACTGTTTACTTTCTTTTCTATAAAATTAATACATTTTATAAATAAACAATAACAACTTCTAATATTTGATTCTTTCTTTTACAAATACACACCGAGAATGGACGGCACACAGCAGAGTCTTGACGAACGCAGGGCAATTTATGCAGGCAACCAACAGGCAACAGTTGAATTATCCAACACGCCGATCGATCCTGATGATATGGCACTAGATTCTGGGACCTGTATGTCCACCCCTACACCGGCGGAAATGGAAGAATCGACACTTCCAGCCATGCTACGAGATACCAGGGAATTTGCAAATGCGCTTGACGGTGAACATCAAATCGCAAGTACACATACCCCCCCTCCACCCCCACCCGTCGATATTAATAGCATGTTCCAACAAATGATGTTGCAAATGAACGAATTGACAAGTGAGGCAAGGGCTAATTTTAACAAATCAGAGGCTAATCTGATAGAATCAACGAAGGGCATAAATAACAAAATAGATGAACAAAAAAGTGAAACAAATGCTAATTTTAGTAGAATAGATAACAAAATAGAGGCCATGAGGGATGAATTTAATAGTAAGATAAATAATTCCATAGCCAAAGTCAATGAAAATTTAACAATAATAGGTAATAAAATAGAGAATTGAATGACTTTGAACCGAGCAGCACACCTCAAGAGCAAATGTAATTAATCATACTTTCTTCGGAACGATCTCCGTTCAACATTAAAGACATCCAATCAATCAATTCTTTCTGACTGTTAAATTCACCGAGGACCTCAATAAATCATATATTATACATTGAATTCTTGATTATCTTTCACTGTTAAGAAAACTTCCCCATTCTCCTTTGCAGCTAGAATTCATTTAAGTATTGTTATTTTATTTTTGCCTATTTAAAAATTATTTTTTTTATTATTTTTTTTGTAAATTCATTGTATCAGATTAACTTCAGTAAAGTAGAATTTGAAACATAAGAGTAAATTCAGTAGTTTATCAAACTAGTACAACGAGATACACTGAGTTACACCACCACCTCCACGTCTATAAAGGTTAGTATTCTCACACTCAGCAATATTCCCCTTAAAAGTCCCCTTCCAGCACTAATTTCCAGACCCCTCCAACCACCTACCCTCCCTAACCCCATTGCAATTGTATTACCATAATATAAATGTATCATTTTTTGTAGAAGGCAGAATTGAAATGATCTTATTTTATGGTGAATGTGGAAGAAGTGTTATGGGGCTGCCATTGAAATGGATGCCGAGCGTTTTCCTGATAGAAATACACCCTCACAAGCTTCATTTTATTGTGTGGTAAATCTGTTTGAAAAAAAAAGGAAATGTAAAGGCTCGAAGAAACTGAAACAGGCCGAAATAAGGAAATTGGAACTGAAATTCATCCAGAAGACTTACGATACACTCTGGAATGTCATAGAACAGTGGCGCAAAAATATTAAATTATTAATTATTATTAAATTATTTATTTAATAATGAAATATTTGATCATTATTATTTGATAATTAAGGTAACTAATTGTTACAAAGGATTTTCTTTGGAGATATAATTAATTTAATATTTTGTATAATCGATTTCGTATAAAAAAATAGTTCTAATAAAAGTTGTTCCGTTTTTTAAGTAGAATAAGTAGACGAAAAGTAAAATATAGGGCTCTATTTAAAAAACAGAACTTGACCTTAAAAAACCCTTGAAAGCTTGTTCTACGTCGACATACAATAAAGTAGTTTAGTTTCCCCTTGATATAAATAAACTTTCATTTGAAACTTTTTTTCATATAATGCACTGTTTTTGAGTTATAAGACAGTCTCAAGATAAAAAACTCACCAGGTATATATCGGTCTTATAACTCAAAAATAGTGCATTATATGGAAAAAAGTTTCAATTAAAAGTTTGTTTATATCGAGGGGAAACTAAACTACGCTATTGTTTGTCGACCTAGAACAAGCTTCCAAGGGTATTTCATGGTCAACTTCTGTTTTTTAAATAGAAACCTATATTTTTCTTAACATTGCGTAAATTTACAAAAAAAGCTGAACAACTTTCATTAGAACTATTTTTTATACGACATCAAATAAACAAAATATTAAATCAATTGGATCTAAAAAAATTCAAGTAATAATTATTTTTAACAATTATTCAACTTAATTATCAAATAATAATGATCAAATATTTCATTATTAAATAAATAATTTAATAATTTTCCGACTATGTTCTGAGACATTCCAGAATGTATCGCAAGTCTTCTGGTTGAATTCCAATTTCGTTATTTTTTTTTAAACATATTTACAAGACGATAAAATGAAGCTTGTGAGGGTGTATTCCTATCAGGAAAACGCTCGAAACAGCCCCATAATACTTTTTCCACATTCACCGCATAAATTAAGACCATTTCAATTCTGTCTTCAAAAAAAAATACTCCATTTTTATTATAGTAATACAATATAACTATCTACTCGATTGACACGAGAAATAAATTTTTTTAAACTCAAGAATTTTAAAAAGATCTATTAAGTAGAAAATAATCTCTTAAATCTGAGTATAACGAAGTTTTAATATCAGTATAAACATTTATTTTCATTATTGTGAATTTTCAATTTAATAAATATTGATTTAATAATTAATTATTTAATCATTATTATTTGATAATTAAGTTGAATAATTGTTAAAAATAATTATTAGGATTGTTTTTTTGGAGATCTAATTAATTTAATATTTTGTTTATTTGATGTCGTATAAAAAAATAGTTCTTATGAAAGTTGTTCAGTTTTTATTGTAGAATATGGTGACCTAAAGAAAAATATAGGGTTCTATTTAAAAAACACAACTTGACCTTAAAATACACTTGAAAGCTTGTTCTAGGTCGACAAACAATAGCGTAGTTTAGTTTCCCCTCGATATAAATAAACTTTTATTTGAAACTTTTTTCCATATAATGCACTGTTTTTGAGTTATAAGACTGTCTCAAGATAAAAAACTCACCCGGTATATAAATACCCTATGTGTTTATTTGCACCAAGCAGAATATAACCTAATTTTTTCCCTTTTTAGATTAATATATCTTTGAATGTCCCTCATAGAGAGATAAATAGCTTATATTTTGATTAATATATAATACAAATAGATAGTAATTATTCTCTAAATGTGATATTTTAAATTATTTGATAAATTAAACAATACCTACTAACCTTTATGAATAGGATAATTGTTTGGATTGTTTAGAATTTTATTGATATCAACAATTCTAAATGTACCCATTATGGTTATTTAAATATATATATATATTGAAAAAAACTTATTTAAATAATCGAAAAAAGTAATTATTCAATTATTAATAGGTATCAAATGACAGACGATAGATAAAAGAGTTAAGTTGTCAAGGAAGCGAAATAAGTTGAGAAAGAGGGAAACCCGAAGGTTGCCGAACGGCTCCGAGCGATCCCGAATCCAATAGAGGAAAGATTTAAATACTGATTTCAATTTATATCACTAATAATTTTGCAGACTAAATTAGATATTTAATTATATTTAATTTAAGGGGTGATTTTTCAGCAAAAATTAACGGGGGCCTTTCATATAATTTTTTGTTCAAAATCCCTCTTCCCCTCGAAGTTTAAACCATTTAAAGTTGGTGGTGGTTGGTCTAATTTGACTGGACTATTAACCCATATCCTCCCAACGACAAAATGTATTTTTCATTATTGTTATTTATTTAACTATGAATTTGACAGATAGATAGGGTCTGCTTCTGGGGGAGGGGGATTCTGACCCCCTAAACTCCCCCCCCCCTCGTGTATATGCCACTGGATATACTAGACGATTATTATTCTTGAGGTGGGGGACGGCAAAATATTGTTAGCTTACACGTAAAAAATGTCTAGAATCGACCCCTTAAAACAGGTGGTTTAGTTTAGAAAAAAGAAAGGCCCCCCACAAGGGATCAGTAGACAAATGATGGCGAGAAGTTATTAGAGAATAAATCAGGAGAGATTTCTCATGCAAACTGAAAGACAGTCCTTGGATTGGTTGAACTGGAGGACTGATCTGAAAACTCCATTGGAAATCAAATTAATTAAACATTCCTTCCATTAGAGAGTGGGTGGTCAAATATTACAACACTTTAAGAAAACTCCAACTAAATTAAATGAATATAACTCATTCAAGTATATTAATAACAATTTTTTAAGAAAAATAAAAACTGACTTCAAAAAAATTAAATGCAACAAAATAAAATACTAAAAGGTATAAAATAATTATTATCTTATTTAGTTACAACTAAACGACGAAATATTAACATGAAATTACTTTTTGAAGTCGGTGCCAAACAAACTATACCTATAAGCGAGCATACCTTCCAAACGTACTAAGTAAGATCCGTCGAGTGCGATTCATAAAAGGTATATGTTTGGCACCAACTTCAAAAAGTAATTTCATGTTAATATTTCGTCGTTTAGTTGTAACTAAATAAGATAATAATTATTTTATACCTTTTAGTGTATTTTATTTGTTGCATTTAATTTTTTGAAGTCTTGTTTTTATTTTTTTCTTAAAAATTATTTTTATTTTTCTCTTTTTAGTGATGTTATTAATAGTGATCATATCATCAGAACTTTGACCAAATTAATATGACACCTATCCCTAAGACACCCCCTTTCGGATAAAAAAAGAACCATCGAAATCGGTTCATAAACAAAGAGGTTAGGTCTAAAACAAACACTAATAAAAAAGGTCTAATACCTATGAAAAAATACGAAAAAAAATGGGACCAATCGGAAGTTAGACTGGACCCAATGCAAAAAATTATTTCAAAATCGGTTGACAATTGGCGGAGATATGAGGTAACATAGGCACAAAAAAAAAAAAAAAAAAAAAAAATTCAGTCGAATAGAGAACCTCCTCCTTTTTTGAAGTCGGTTAAAAACAAAACAAGAAATTGACATTTGTTATCAAAGTATGAGTGAAATAGATATATAATATTTACAAGAAGGATGATTACATTTTATATAATTTTGTAGTAGTTGTAATTTGTAAACATTTTTATTTCATTTTTTTATAAAAAACAAAAAGAAACGATTGTTTCAGTTTAATATTGTATTTGCATTTGAAAGAATGTGTCATCTGCTTGATGCAAATAAACATATACACTTATACATTGAATTAATTTAATTATTATTTTTCTTATTAAATAAATACAATTCTTTTTAACCGACTTCAAAAAAGGAGGAGGTTCTCTATTCGATTGAATTTTTTTTTTTTTTTTTTTTTTTGTGCCTATGTTACCTCATATCTCCGCCAATTCTCAACCGATTTTGAAAAATTTTTTTGCATTGGGTCCAGTCTAGCTTCCGATTGGTCCCATTTTTTTTCGTATTTTTTTCATAGGTATTAGACCTTTTTTATTAGGTTTGTTTAGACCTAACTTCTTTGTTTATGAACCGATTTCGATGGTTCTTCTTTTATCCGAAAGGGGGTGTCTTAGGGATGGTGTCATATTAATTTGGTCAAGTTCTGATGATATGATCACTATTAATAACATCACTAAAAAGAGAAAAATAAAAATAATTTTTAAGAAAAAAATAAAAACCGACTTCAAAAAATTAAATGCAACAAATAAAATACACTAAAAGGTATAAAATAATTATTATCTTATTTAGTTACAACTAAACGACGAAATATTAACATGAAATTACTTTTTGAAGTTGGTGCCAAACATATACCTTTTATGAATCGCACTCCACGGATCTTACTTAGTACGTTTGGAGGGTATGCTCGCTTATAGGTATAGTTTGTTTGGCACCGACTTCAAAAAGTAATTTCATGTTAATATTTCGTCGTTTAGTTGTAACTAAATAAGATAATAATTATTTTATACCTTTTAGTGTATTTTATTTGTTGCATTTAACCCCTTGAAGTCGGTTTTTATTTTTTTCTTAAAAATTTTTATAAAAAAACAATTTCAAAGTAATTCATGAAGGTCATAATTGATGAATTTGGCAGACTGTTGCGCTAATGGCATATTCGCATGAGATATAATTCATTGAGGATTCCATAATCTAGCATTTATTAAATAAAAAACTTATCCTCGACATATAAAGAAAATAAAAAAGAAAAAAAAGGGAAGAACTTTTCTTGAAACCTTTAATCAATTTTAGGAAAAATAAAATTTCACATCAATTATTTCTTATCGATGATGAGGGCGCTGTAAAGAATTATTGATTAACAGCCACCGTAATAAACATACAATGAGAGAAAAAAAGTAAATGATTAGTGGAACAACAAATATACCAAAAAGGACAAACAAATCTTATATTATATTCAAAATTACAACTTAAACATTAAGATGTTCAAACAATAATACACTCGTCAGGAAATTGAATGAATTGAAAGGAGATTTGAACTTGTTTGTGAATATAAAATGAAAATTTTCTCAGGGATTTCTAAAATGTATTTTTAAATGAGTTATGAGATGTGGCCTTTGTGCGAAGGCCTTTGTGCAATGAGCACACTTAAAGGGCCTTTCTCCTGTATGTGTCAGCAAATGGCTATCAAGGGTAGACTTGCGAGTAAATCTTTTGGAACACTCAGTACATTTATAAGGCTTTTCACCGGAATGTATACTTAAATGCGTTATGAGATGAGATTTATAAGAGAAGCGTTTTTTACACTGATCGCAGCCAAAAGGCTTTTCACCGGAATGTATCCTTAAATGTTTTGTGAGATAAGATTTCTATGAGAAGCGTTTTTCACACTGATCACAGCCAAAAGGATTTTGGCCGGAATGTATCATAAAATGCATATCGAGACTGATCTTGTGTGCAAATCTTTTGGAACACTCAGTACATTTAAAAGGCTTTTCACCAGAATGTATCCTTAAATGCGTAGTGAGATGAGTTTTCTGTGAGAAGCGTTTTTCACAATGCGAACATCCAAAAGTCTTTTCATTGGTATGTATCCTTAAATGCCTTGTCAGATGATATTTATCTGAGAACCGTTTTTCACAATGGGAACATCCAAAGGGCCTCTTTCCGGAATGGCCAAGCAAATGTCGTGTTAGCTTATATTTTGATATAAATTTTTTTTGACATTCTGTACATTCGAAGAATTTCTGACCTAAATGAATTAGAAAATGTTAAATCAATTGTCATAATGGATTTCAATGGATATTAAGGATTAAATTTACCTTTAATTAATACATTAATATTCAAATGCTTTTTGAATAAACAGGATATTTTCGTTTGAATGCATTTCTTTTGATGCTTTTCTAGAAATTCTTCGTTAATGAACATCATGTTACAGTAGGAGCACGGATGAAGGGGCCCTGAAATAAAACACAAATCACTTAAAATCATAAAACTAACTTTAATAAATACTTAGTTCATGACTAATGACTATTGACGGGATTTTTATGCAGTAAAATGTCCCAAAATATTCAGTTAGAAATGCTGAAATATGCAAGTAATATGCAGAATACGTTGAAATATGCAAATTTATGAAGTAAAAGATGGGAAAATAAATTTTTATATGCACTTAAAAATTAAAATTGAAGTCCAAATGACTATATATGTTAAGGAGTGGTATGAGAGGAATAAAATGATAAAGTAAGATATAGACACCAAGTGTCAAATATCTACGTTTATTGCGTAAAAAATTGCACAAAATTCCCATTAAATTTACCATAATATAATATTATTAAAAAATCTTTAAACTTAAAGAAATAATAGGTACACTTGAATAAAATAAAGATAATAAATATCATTATGTTTCAAAAATATGAAGGAAAAATTACGGGGGGTATGGGGGGGTAGTTTTATTATTAAACGGACACGATTGTATTGTATTGCTTATATTTTTTTACCATATATTAAGAAGCTTTTCTTATTGACGAACAAATAATAAACTAATAAAATAATGCAAATATTTGACCAGCTATAATACTCTGATCCCTTCACTAATTTACACTCACACACACACACACGAACACTCAATGTCCAAAATGGGTTATAGTCCCTGAAGGCCGTTAAAAAAAATAATTAACAAATGATCTCAAAAATAATTAAAATTTGATTGTAATTGTGAATAATTCATGTTTACAAGTGTCCTCCTTTTTTATTTCTTTTCTTTCTTTTTTTCATTCTCTCTCCGAAAAGTTACTTTTAAAACATCTATATTTGGCACGAAATGTGCAATATTTGACAAAAAATCCTTCAAATATGCAATTTTATGCAATATTACTCAAATATGCAAAAATATGCAGTATAAAATTTAACCCACAGTAACCAAGATGCATGATTGGGATAGATAATTGATCTCCTGGGTCGTATGTGTTGGCGAACAAAATATGCATTTGCATAGGAATCCGGCATTTTTGAGGAGACAAAGTTAATTTATGATTATAAATTGATACTAAATCATAATTTATTACAGAATAAACTACTGAAGATATATCAAAAAGAAAATAACAAATACTTAAATGAATATTAATTAATCAGATTACACAATTGGAAGTAGGTAAGGCTAAAATATCAGAGATCCCAATTTAAATCTCTATTTGGCCAGACAGAGGGCCCCATCGAGTCTGACAAGAAATAAGTGCTTTCTAAACTATACTTTAGTCTTATTTGCTAATTGAACTACTTGAAATATGGGGTCAATTGGATAAAACTTCAGCAGCAAATATTGAGGAATTAATCAGCCACTTGAACTACTTGAACCTAATCAATGATTGATATATTATATCCTCTCTTTAGTCAGACAAAAGATGAGGCAAATTCGATGGATTTTTTTAGGGTCATTCCAGGTCAAATCAACACAATTTAAAAAAAGGGAGATAATTAAGCAAGAAGATTTTTGAGCCAGACCTGATCGAAAGCCTTTGAAATGTCTAAGCTTATTAGGATTTTCTAGCCTTTTATTCCATATATATTCATTTATGCTTGAAAGAAATAGAATAGAAAACCACGCTTTAGCAGCAGAGGTGATTTGGTCATTGCATTCTTATATAGGGTCCGCCAAATAACCACATTATCGATTGTGTGGTGGATGGAACATCATCTGAATCGTTCTCCACAAACTCTGGTGTTCCCCAAGGCTCCGTAATCTCCTCCACACTCTTCCTAATTTATATAAACGACCTTTTCGATCAAACGGCAAACCCCACTCATTGTTACGCCGACGACAGCACTCTACACGGCAAACCCTCACTCCCGAATAATCGAATCAATGTTACCTCCTCAATTACTCTCGACCTCGACAAACTGAATAAATGGGGCTCACAAAATTTAGTTAACTTCAATTCAAACAAGACTCAATATTGTCTAATTTCTAGGCGCGAAAATAAAGATTTCCCTGATATTCACTTCGATTCGAATACCCTAAAAATGTGTGACAGCCTATCCATGTTGGGCGTCTCTGTCGCATCTGACCTGTCTTGGAATGAACACATCTCCTCTGTGGCGAAATCTGCAGCAAGGAAGATTGGCTTCTTATTCAGGTCCAAGCGATTTTACAAACCCCCACAACTTCTCACCATCTACAAGGCCCAAATCCGCCCCTGTCTCGAATACGGCTCTCATCTATGGAGAGGAGCCTCTAAATATTCTCTTGCTACCCTGGATGCAATTCAGAAACGAGCCGTCAGGCTAATTGACGATTCTACCCTCACCGACTCCCTCGACTCGCTGGCTCATCGAAGAGATGTCTCTGCCCTTTCCCTTTTCTATAGATACTATCACGGCCGGTGCTCTGATGAGATAAAATCAATAATTCCCCCCAAAGCATGCTTTGCATGTAGCACGCGTTTTGCCGACTCCCAACACTCTCTTGCGGTCAAACTAGAAAAGTGCCGGACCACTTCATTCGCCAATACATATATCCCCATGACTTCAAGGAACTGGAACTCTCTTCCAGCCTCTATCTTTCCCAGCACCTATAATCTTCAAACCTTCAAAACCGGAGTGCATAGACACCTACGTCTACACCCTCTCACTTAATCAACTTTCTCTTCTCTTCGGTAATGCAAGGATCTTTCGCGATCCATAGGGGCTGCATCTTTACTGGTGAACCCCTTCTTGCATTCGATTGCATTAAAAAAAAAAAAAAAAAAAAAAAATTGTGTGCAGCTGTATTTCACCAATGGCTTCACGAATATTGTCCTTTAAAGCGTCAATTGTCTCTGGCTTGTCGGCGTAACACTTATCTTTGACGGCACCCCACAAATAATAGTCCAACGGTGTCAAATCGCAGCTCCGAGGTGGCCAAACGACATCAGCTCTGCGGCTGATAATGCGATCTTCAAAAACAGGGCGCAAAACATCGAGTGTAGCTTCGGCTGTGTGGCACGTAGCGCCGTCCTGTTGAAACCAAATGTTGCCAATATCCTTTGTGAACAAAAATTCGTTCAACATGGCCCGATAACGATCGCCATTGACTGTAACGGCCACTCCTTGCTCATTTTCGAAGAAAAATGGCCCAATTATGCCTCTGGACCAAAATCCGCACCAAACAGTGACTCGTTATGGGTGCGTCGGCTTTTCAATGTATGCGTGAGGGTTTTCTGTGCCCCAAATGCGACAATTTTGCTTGTTTACATACCCGCCAAGATCAAAATGAGCTTCATCTGAAAAGATGATTTTTTTGGCAAAATCGGCATCTTCTGTAAGTCGATCGCAGGCCCAATTAGCGAAGCGAAAACGCATTGGATGGTCAGTTGGCTTCAACTCCTGAACCAATTGGACTTTGTATGGCGTCATACCAAGGTCTTTATGCAAAATTCGTCTCAATGATGTCTCCGAAATGTTCAATTGTTGAGAACGACGGTGAATTGATGTTGATGGCGCTTCACGCACACTTTCTGCCACAGCAGCAATATTCTCGGGTGTACGCACTGTTTTTGGCTTTTCACGCTTTGGTTTATCGATGAAGATGCCAGTTTCTTTCACTTTTTTCACAAGATAACGAACATACGGAGCTGACGGTGCTTCTCTTCTTCCAAAATCCGTACGCAATTTTCGCACACATTCTGCAACATTACCATGATTTTCAAAGTAATGTCGCAATATTTCCCAGCGTTGTTCAAGCGTATACACAACCATATTCGTTCAGCGGAAGGATAAAACTAATTATCTGTCAAATCAAACATGAGCTAAGTGTTACCATTCACGAAATAAGCACTAGTTGAAAAAAAAACGTTAGATGGCGGACCCTATATTAGAATAATATTTATTTGAAAAGATTTAGTTTAACGATAGTAGCAGATTTATTGATTCATTAAGAGAAATCAATGAGGTTGTCTTCTGCTTGATACAATCTACAATGAATATAAATAATTTATTTTTTAGAGAGTATAGTTTCGAGGGTTTGGCCTTCATCTTCAATATTTTTATTTAGAAATAACCGAATGGGTTAAAGTAAAATAGTTTTGCTTAAAATCAATCTGGTCACTTTACAAAAGAATTCGAAACTATTCAATTGTATTTCTTAGAATATATTAATTATATGATATTATGTTATTTTTCGTTAAATTGAAGGGTTGGTTTTGTCACAAATATAATAAAACAATAATTTTAATAACTATTTGAATTATTTAATTGATAACTATACAGTTTCGGTCACCACTGGCCGACCATCCTCAGTAGTTCTAAAATTGAAATGAAACATTTATTTACATTTTTTCTTTTTATAGAGAATTATATAACACAAAATTTTTTTACAATAATTTGAAATCATACATACATCTCGTTCAAGAACCGGAATTTGTCATTTCACATGAAACATTCATTCTTAAATCTTCAATATAGATACATCACACAATTCATTACAATCACACACATACATATATATAGCAACAATTTATAAAAACGTTTATCACTGAACTAGAAACTATTTTGAATTAATGATTATGATGAGAAAATGAATAATATTTTATCGGATGAAAATACATATAAAGTAGTGAAAAAAGATCCAACTTCAAAAGTTGAGAAATGTATAAATAAATTTGCAGTAGAGGCTCACAAAAGTGATAATATTGGAAAAGATTAATTAAAAAAGATTAAAATTTCGCCCTTTCATTTATCGCTAGGTAGTTGTTATGGTTTAGTGAAAGTTCACAAACCTGAGAGACCCTTAAGATTAATAGTCTCCAATCTTAATGGCCCACAAAATAATTTGGAAAGATACATTGCTAATATCTTAAAAAATATAATCTCAAGTGAGGTCAGAGAAAAAAACTCATACATGGTTGTAGATATAATACAAGAAATAACGATACAGCTTGATGAGACTTTGATTTCATTTGATGTACGAAACCTATTTCCAAGTATTCCGATTGATCTTGTTTATAGGATCATGAAAGAAAGATGGAGTGAAATTGAGAAATATACATATCTGACGGAAAAGCAATTCATTGAAGCTATAGGTCTGTGTCTCGACAATTGTTTTTTCAGATATGATAATAACATTTACAAACAATTAAAAGGAGTACCAATAGGAGGATGTCTCAGTCCCATTATTGCGGACTTAGTGATGGATGAAATATATGTTGAGGTAATAAAACCAATGAAGTTGAAACTATTTATACAATATGTTGATGATAGCCTGGCTATTGTTAAGAAGAACAGCGTAGACCTTTGTATAGAGGCGCTTAATAGTTTCAATGATAATTTAGTCTTCACATATGAAAAAGAAATAAACAATAACATCAGTTTTTTGGATATTAAAATTGTCAGAGTTGAGGAACGGTTGAGGACGGACCTGTATGTGAAAGATTCAAAAACAAATAGAATGTTGAACTTTAAATCAATACAGCCACTTCAGCATAAGATTAGTTTAATATATGGAGAAATAGGTAGATTGGATAGAATATGTGATGAGAGCTACAGAGACATAAGATTGATTGATTTGCAAAAGAAATGTGAAAGCAATGGATATTCGAAACAATTTTTCAATAAAGTTCTAACTAAATATAGAAAAAATAAATTAGTAACGGATGTGATTAAAAAAGAAGATAAAATTATTAAAGGCTCCATCCCATATATTCATGATTTATCTGCGAAAATCTTGAGAATTCTGAATAATAATGACATAAAATTAGTACACAGTGTTGGCAGGCCACTCATTAACATATTCAATAATAAGACTCATCTTGAAAAACTTGATAAAATGGGGGTTATTTATGAGATGGTCTGTGATTCATGTAAAAAAGATAAAAAAACACACAAATATACAGGTGAGACTTCAAGACATTTGAGACAAAGAATTAAAGAACATATTCCATCGATTAATGGAAATAAATTGGTCTCCGCGTTATCCATTCATGCTATTGACAACGAACATAGTTTCGATTTTGAAGGAGTAAAGATACTAGATTATGAGAAAAATTGGACCAAGAGAAAAATAAAAGAATCTCTTTATATATTGAAGGATATCGATAATTAATTATGCAAATAAAACATTATTAAAAATAATTCAATTTGTTTATTTATTTTATTTTTATTCAAAAATATATTAATCTATATAATAAAAATGAATTTCTTTTTCTTTGTAAGCGCGGATCTCTCAAATGCCTGGACCGATTTGGCTAATTTTTTTTTTAAATGTTCGTAATAGTCCAATTCAGGTTAATACGTAAAAAAAAATTGGAAAAGTTGCCCGGAAAATTGGAAAATTCACGAAATACTAAAACAAAATGGGTTTAGCCAACCTAGCTTGCCAAACAATAAAATAACTAAACTAGCAAACTAACTTTGTGTTGGCAGCCCTATCTGTCACATTTTTGAGATGTCATTTATTTTTAATAGCATAGAGAAAAGAGATCTAACCACATTATCGTTGAAGAGGAATTTAATAATGCAACACAGATTTAAAAAAAACTATCTATTTTTTTAAAGTACATTTAAAAACAAAAATTAAAAAAATAAACTCCAACGGATCGTTGTTAAACTTTATCCAATGTACTATCTTATTCTAAAATAAAATACTTTAAAATATAATTTTACAAAAAACTATATATGACCTTTTTTGTGGTCCTCAAGGTACTTAATTACAATGAATTTTAAATCCCACAAATATTAATTTTGACAAAAATTGTTATTTAATTAAATAAACTGCAACGGATCGTTGCTAAACTTTATCCAAATTCATTTGAAATATTAATATGTTTATTCCTTCATTATTAATCAGATATCACTTGCTATTTGCAGTACATGTTAACCATGCGCAAATCCAGGGGGACGATGGGGCGACCGCCCCCCCCCCCCAAAGCATTGGAGATCAACAATTTTTATATGTTTATTTAATCTTTTTTTGTTATATAACATTAAATTTTAAAATTGAAGAAAATAAAGTTCTATGTGGGGGGGGGGCGTCTCTGGCCGCCCCCCACCCCCCGCTTGGACAATTCGACTGCGACACACTTCCGAGATCAAAAGTAGATCTTATATACCGGCGACCGCCCCCCCCCCCCCAAATCAGAGGTCTGGATCCGCGCCTGATGTTGACTTTATTTCAAAAATAATGATCGATTCTCATTTAACAGTCGAGGAATAACCATTCTACATTCGATTTTTGACGTTTCGGTTTTTATTAGTAGCCATTTGTGAAGACATGGAGGAATCGACTTAAAATCAAAAATACCAATCGATTCTTATCTAATACTTGAGGAATAACAATTCTACATTAGATTTTTGACCCTTCGATTATTATTGGTAACCATTGCTGAAGACATGGAGGAATCGACTTAAAATCAAAAATAACGATCGATTCTTATCTAATAGTAGAGGAATAACCTTATTGCATTCCATTTTTGATGTTTTGACTATTAATGGCAAGCTCTACTGAAAACGTGGAAAAATCGACTTAAAATCAATAAGACTAAATTCTTTTATGATAAACAACTCAAGCTTGAGAATAAGAGAATTTTTTATAAATAGAGATTTTTAATACATTTTAAATATTTGTTTCATCTTATTTGTTATGAGTGTATATTGCAGTTAAATAGAATCACAAATTATGTCTATTTAAGACTTTATAATAAAACAATTATATTTATTCTCTGTTACTAATAAAACATCAATAAAGCAGCCACGTGGGGGTCCAGGGGCGAAGCCCCTGGCTAGCAAAAGGCCCGCCGAAGGCGGGCCTTGAAGCTAGTAAATAATAATTTAATATTACATATTGTGATAGTTATATTTAAAATATATATTTAAAAGACAATATTTAAAATATATATTTAAAAGACATATAATGATTATTACATATCTTATTGAAAATATATTCAAATAAACAACCGGTTTTTCAAAGGTTCACTACGAATTGTCTGCGACTGTACATTTGATAGTAAGTAGGGGAGGGGGGGGGGGGGAGGAGTATATATAGAGAAGCCCCAGCATTTTCAAATCATTCCATGCTACAGTGTTGTTCTGTGTCGTAAAAGTTTCTTATATATTTTGCCAATATTTTCTTAATTTGTGAATAAGTGAATCTGTTGCATCTATTAAATTAAAGTTTGTGTATTTAAAAAGTTATTAACTGTATTGCTTTCAAGTTATTTTATTTGTTTATAATATATCTAAAACTATAATGGAAATGATAGATAATTATTTTTCTGGGCTTCAAATTTCTCTCAATGGAATATAAAAATGATATACCAGTCGTTAGAGATATAATATTTGAATTACCTGAAGAAATTTCAATCATTATACTTAATAAGTTAGATATAGAGTCACTTTATAATTGTTACAATTCGAGTTCATATTGGAAAAACTCATTAAGCTCGATAGAAATTTGAGAGTTTCTATTCAAAAATATAAACTATTTTTGAAAGAAATGAGAAAGAATCCAAATTTTGAAATGAATCAAATTCTGAATGATTATCAAAGACAAAATACACAAATTAATAGCAGAAACAGACCAGAAATACAGATAAATAACCAGATTAATTATACAAACTCTAGAATGAATAGAACCGATTTGAATACTTCAAATAATATTCAACAAAGAATGAACGATTTCGCGGAATTTAATAATATGCTTAATATCAAGAAGACAATAACAAATAAAGGTAAGGGATTAAAACGTAAAGTAAATACTCTTAATATCAATAATAAAAATGTAAATAGTAAAATGTCTAATCCCATAATGAAAAAGAAAAAATTAAGATTGTAAATCACAATTAGTCAAAAATAAATTTTGTATGACTAAAATCTATCCGATTTATATATTCAAATTTGTATTTATGTAATATGCTCAAATTTATATCATTGTTGTTATAAATAAAACCCATTCTAAATATATCTTAAACGTTTTTATTTATTAATTAATCAAATATAAACTCATTCTTAAATTAAAAATATATATATTTTTTTTTAAACTATTTGTCATAAGTTTTTTATTAAGTCGTTATTTAAGATCACAGAGGAATGTAAAATACATAATGAGTAACAGAGAGGTTGAAATCCTTCTTTGATGCAATTAAACATACACACATATTTATATATACGTGTATGTTTAATTGCATCTAACAGAAGACAACATCTTAGTTTATCTATATGAATGAATCAACACCTCTGCTACTCTCGGCAAAATAACAAAAATAACTTTTCAATATGGTTATATTCAACATTAGAGCTAGCATATATGGGAGTCTAATCAATTAGGAAAAGAAAGAAATTCTTATTAGTTATTTTTTAGTATAAATAGATATGGAAATATTACCTTTGCATAATCCTGCTAAGATATAGATCCGTCAAATTATGTCTTCAGATTGGAAACAATTTTTCAATGATAGATATTAACAAAGAGAAACAAAGAGGTTGTCCTCTGCTTGATGCAAATAAACATACACATATATATATATATATATATATATATATATATATATATATATATATATATCGAGATGATATATCTGAATTTATATTATTGAAGCGAAGCTTATTCGACGTTCTGGGCTCGCCGCCCCGGCCACTCTATCCGAGCTAACCGTCAGATTTTAAAAGCGTAACACGAGTGGTGCGTGCGCACTGTCCCCCAACCTCAGTAGGCGTGGTCTGATGTCACACTTTGGTCAGACGAGGCATGGCTTTCGTCACTTTTAATGTTCAAAGCATCAGAGCACATGCCATGGATCTTACAGATTCTATAATCAGCAATAGTAATATTTTTAACCGACTTCAAAAAAGGAGGAGGTTCTCTATTCGATTGAATTTTTTTTTTTTTTTTTTTTTTTTTTGTGCCTATGTTACCTCATATCTCCGCCAATTGTCAACCGATTTTGAAAATTTTTTTTGCATTGGGTCCAGTCTAGCTTCCGATTGGTCATATTTTTTTCGTTTTTTTTTCATAGGTATTAGACCTTTTTTATTAGGTTTGTTTAGACCTAACCTCTTTGTTTATGAACCGATTTCGATGGTTCTTTTTTTATCCGAAAGGGGGTGTCTTAGGGATGGTGTCAAATTAATTTGGTCAAGTTTTGATGATATAATCACTATTAATAACATCACTAAAAAGAGAAAAATAAAAAATTTTAAGAAAAATAAAAACCGACTTCAAAAAATTAAATGCAACAAATATAAAAATACACTAAAAGGTATATAAAAATTTTAAGAAAAAATCGATTATGCAACAAATATAAAAATACACTAAAAGGTATAAAATAATTATTATCTACGGCCATAACTAAACGACGAAATATTAACACGAAATTACTTTTTAAAGTCGGTGCCAAACAAACTATACCTATAAGCGAGCGTACCTGCCAAACGTACTAAGTAAGATCCATAAAAGGTATATGTTTGGCACCAACTTCAAAAAGTAATTTCGTGTTAATATTTTGTCGTTTAGTTGTAACTAAATAAGATAATAATTATTTTATACCTTTTAGTGTATTTTTATATTTGTTGCACTTAATTTTTGAAGTCGGTTTTTATTTTTTTCTTTAAAAATTTTTTACTCTTATCTGAAATAAGAATGTTGAACAATGAAACGCTAAGTGTCCCGAATTTTTTTTAATTGTGTAGCTCAGTTCCAAAGACAGAATTATAGGTCTGGAGGAGTTGCTATTTTACAACATCAAAACGATAATACAAATCTTTACAATTCAGAAGGAACGAACTGAATGAAGTTCATGCAGAATTTTCAGATATTGGAGAGATATGTTCTTTCATTTAGCAATGCAAGATGGACAAACTTCTAGTTCTGATAGCAATTTATATATCTCCTGACATAGCGTTAAAGATATAATAAATTTCATTGCAAGATCACTAATGATTTATTCAGAATATGGATCAAAATTTACGGGAAGCAATGAACATACTATGCCAATTATTTTAGGTGGAGATTTTAATTGCAATTTTAGCGGATGAGAAATCTGAGCCATTGGTTGATTTTTACAGACAAATTTAATTTAAAGATGAATAATGATCCAAACTCTTGCGACAACTAAAACAGGAACAACTATAGATGCAATATTTACAAGATTCATTGAAAAAATTCAATCAAAAACTTTTTCTATCTTATTTTAGTTACCATCATCCAATAGTTACTTTCGTACCATATAACAATGAGAATAGTGGTGTACAAATAACTTAAAGCTTATGATGAACATACAGATAATAATGCTTTGTGAATTATTCGATAATTTTATGTTTAAACTTTGTACATATAATACATTATATATGAATGCAATAAATTTTATTATGCAAAAATTGCAGGATTCAAATTATTTTCTTATTTGTATTACTTGAAGGATAAAAAGTGCCCAGACGCTCGAAAGAAGCGAAGCTTTATAATATATAAAGCGAAGGAACTAAGCGTTCAAAAAAATTCAAGACTTGAGAAAGAAAAAAGCCTTGAGGGATGAAAAAATAAAGACTTGAGAAAATGAAAAAATAAAACTGATAACTTGGGAAAATAAAAATGAATACATTAAAATAAAGATGCGCCCAAAAACGCAAGGCTACAGCGGAGCTCTCTTCACGATTAGAACAAAAAATAGAGAGCTCCGCTGTAGCCTTGCGTTTTGGGCGCGTCTTTTATTTTTAATGTATTCATTTTTTTTATCAGTTTTATTTTTTTATTTTCTAAGTCTTTATTTTTTCATCCCTCAAGGCTTTTTCTTTTCTCAAGTCTTAATTTTTTTGAACGCTTAGTTCCTTCGCTTTATATTGAAAGCTTCGCTTTTCGGGCGTCCCTAGACGGCACTTTTTTTATTTGTTTGAGGCTATAGTTTCGAAGACGGTCTTCATCATCAGCCTTTCAATTATAAATGTTTTTTCATGGAGTCAATATCATATGGATATTGAAAACTTGCGTTCCTTCGTCACTGCTGGATAGGAACTAATAAAACTAGACTAAACTATAGTCTCAAACAAATAAATAATATAAATACAGATATATCATCTCGATATATATATGTGTGTATGTTTATTTGCATCAACCAGAGGACAACCTCTTTATTTCTCTTTGTTAATATCTATCATTGAAAAATTGTTTACAATCTGGAGACATAATTTGACGGATCTATATCTAAGCAGGATTATGCAAAGATACTATTTCCATATTCATTTATGCTCAAAAATAACTAATAAGAATTTCTTTCTTTTCCTAATTGATTAGACTCCATATATATACGTTGTTTTAATAAAAGCGATATGATAATTGATTTGTGTCAATTAAGATATATATAGCATGACGCACAATTTAGCCTTATATTGCCGAGTGATATTAAAAGCATTGTTAAGATCTATACGATAAATATAAATAGACATCAGAGTTAAGGGGAAAATTGAAACTACTTACTTAATAAATATTATATATTATATATTATATTATATTATTATCATTTGATTTGTTAATATAATTTTTTTGCTTTTTATAATCTTAAAAACATGTAATGCTCAATCCGATAGGCGCTGATGCCGTCGGTATATTTGTGCTTTGTTTCAGATAAACATGGTTGGCTCAGTTAACCCATAATCGAGTGGGTGCTCATACTTGAGAACGATCGCAGAATAAGTCGATCGAAACCTTGTGACATTAAAATTGTAATTATTTCATTTCAACAACAATTATAAATTAGTCATGTGAGATTTAAATAAAAATTCAAACTTTAATCAGATTAATCACAAAAATGGAAGCTTCAACAGCTTCATTACTAATATATTGATATATTTACCCAGTATACAGGAATAAGTGGGCCGTAAGGCATTATCACCATCAAGTTGTAAGGATTTTCTTTCGGCTTCCCTTTGTTGTCCGTAAATCTAGTTGAAGCTGAGGCAGCTGCGCAGATATTCAGCTGACGAATGAGAAATCTGAAATTAATTTAAAAGAGAAAATTAATTTTTCTGAAAGTATAATAAAATCAAAGATGTAAGTGAAAAGGATGATTAATTATATTCAGTGCCGCATAGGGCGCAGACCCTGGATGGGCGCAGAAATTACCAGCCCAGGAGTATTTGCTGTCATTTGTGTATTGTAATATTTTGTATATTGGCAAATATTTTCGAATAAACGTTTATTTGTTTATGTACCACTTATTCAAAATTCTACCAAGAACTTTTATATACTTTTTTTTCAAGGGCGCAGTTATAGAAGATCGCACCGTGCGCATAAAAATCTAGTTAGTAGTTACGGCACTGATAATATATAAGACTTAAGAAATCTTAATTTATCGCAGAGACTAAGCTAACTTATAATTATAAATGGATACTTAACCTTAATTTATTGCAGAATAAATTAATGCTAATATATCAAAACGAAAATAACAAATATTAAATCAATAAAAATAATAAGATTACACAATTGGAACAGAGGGTTGAACCGCGACCTAAAATCGTGTACACTTACTTCCACTTCCACTTTCATTTCCAAGACAATAGATTATCTAATGAATTCCAAAGTAATTCCAAAGACAGTGTAGACCTAATTCCAATCGCGGTTCACCCCTCAATTGGAACTAATGCTAAAATATCATATTATTTATGCAATTTAATTTATCATAACTGAACTCTCTATACGGCCAGAGAGAGGGCCCCATCGAGTTTCTTAAGAAATAAGTGCTTTGCCAACTATACATTAATGTTATTTGCTAGGATGAACTTAATCAAAGATTAATATATATTATTCTCTCTTTCGTCCGAAAAAAGATGCGCAAAATTCCATGGTTTCTGTATATTATTAGTGATTAGTTCAATTTCTAATCTGTCCCTAATTTTAATTTTGGAAAATTTAATTTTATGTATGTAATTGACAATCTATATCAAAACCAGACGGCAATTATAAATATTGGAGATGAGCAAAGAGAAGCCAAAATAAAAAAAGGTGTAAGACAAGGATGTGTGCTGTCACCCATGATTTTCAACTTATACATAGAAGAAGCGATTAAAGAATTCAAAGAGAAAATTGATACAGGTATCGAAATCCAAGGTCAAAAGATCGCTATGTTAAGATTGCCGATGACATTGCCCTTCTAGGAAGCAATAAAAAAGAATTAGAGGACGCCCTGAATGGAATTAACCAAATCCTAATAGAAGAAATCAAAATGAAAATAAACAAGAATAAAACCAAGGTCCTAGTATGTACAAAAAGAACAAACGAGACAGAATGCATCAAAAATTAACCAAGAAAACCTAGAAGGAGCAAGGAATTCTGCTACCTAGGAAGTAAAATAACATGGGATGGGAGAAGCGAAAACGAAATTAAATCAAGAATTGCCTAAGCAAAAATGGGGTTTAATTCAAAACAAAAACTACTAAGTGCTCCTCCTCAATCAGCTTAGCAAACAGAAAGTTGCTATTGAAGACATATGTATGGAGCATAGCCATGTACGGGTGTGAAACCTGGACAATTGGAAAAGTGAGAGAAAGAGATTGGAGGCTTTCGAAATGTGGTGCTACAGAAGAATGATGAATATCAAATGGATGGATAAAATTACAAATGAAGAAGTTCTTGGAAGAATCGCAGAAAGAAGAACCTTTGTGGAAGAGTCTGAAGAAGAGAAGAGGTCAGATGATGGGGCACACACTGAGACATGGGGGACTGCTTAGGGATATCTTGGAGGGGGAGGTGGGAAAGAAAAGGGGAAGGGGAAGACCCAGATTAGAATATTTCAACCAAATAATTGGGGATATGGGATGCCAGACATTTAGAGAGGTCAAACAGTTGGCGGGGGACAGAGTCGAGTGGAAACGGATTGTTGCATCAAACCAGTCTTAGGACTGTATACTCAATGATGATGATGTAATTGAAAAGATTTTATTTTGCAGAGAGTAGCAGAGTTGTTGATTCATGAAGAGAAATCGATAAGGTTGTCCCTATGCCCGATGGAAATAAACATATTCTTATTTATAACTAATACATATATGTATATGCAAACTCTATGTCGGCAGGGTTATAAATAAGTTTGAATATAGAAAGAAATATTTAATGCAATACATATGTTATTTATGTTATATATGTGTGTATATTCATCTGTATCAAGCAGATGACAACCTCATTGATGTTTTTTTATTGATATTGATACAAGCAGAAGTTGCACCAAAAAGGTACAATACAGGTGGACCCTTGTATCGAGAAAAAAGAGATTTAGGGATTGTGTCTGAGTCGAAGGTATCTGTGGATGGGGGTCTTGAAAGACTGAACGTTAAATGTTTCTGGAGAGTTCCACAGTCTCTAGAAGTCATAGGGATAAACGGATTGATTTCTCGTTATGATTAATAAATCTTTGAATTTTCTTCCTACAGAGATAAATAGCTTATAAATAATATAATTAATACATAATAAAAATAAATAGTAATTATTCTCTAGATGAGATATTTTAAAATTAACCAACTAAACTAACCTTTATAATTTGGATAGTTATTGGGATTATTTAGAATCATTTTGATATCCACAATCATAAAATTATCCATTATGTTTTCTATATTAATATATATTGAAAAATCTTAATTAAATAATCCAAAGAAAGAATTATTTAATATTAAATGTATGATATGACAGTCGAGATAATTTGTGAAATGACTTTTAAACAATAGATGCAAGTTTCAAATTCTACTCGAGAGATGTCAGTAGTGTACAGACAAATGAAAATATTTAAATAAAGCCAAAGTACAGTGTGTTCTGTGATAAACCTAAATTAAAAAGTAAAAAGAAGAAAATAAGGTCAAATAAAATGTGTTAAAAATCCATATATTCTCATTTCATAAAAATAAAATCATGAGTGATTAATTGAATTGAATTTTAAATATTGCCGATCCGATCTTTAGCAGCTCACTCGAGTTACTATAGTAATACAAGTAGTGTTTCTGTACTTTCCCTATTTTATTCTTAGGCAGGCGCGGATACAGACCTCTGATTTTGGGGGGGAGGGCTCAGAGACCCCCCCCCCATATAGAACTTTATTTTGAAATTTAATGTTATAAAAAATTAAATAAACATATAAAAAATGTTGATCTCCAATGCTTGGGGGGGGGGTCGCCCCCATCGCTCCCCCTGGATCCACGCATGATCTTAGGGTCATAGCATGAAGTTATATAACCTAGACGCCTAGAGCTTACCTCAATAAACGGGCTATACCTAGGTATAATGCAAAAATAATTTTTCAAATCGGATTAGTATTTTCTGAGATTAGCGCTTTTAAATATACTAAGATACAAACAAACTCTCCAGCTTTATATAGTGTAGTATAGATTTAAAGTTCATTTTTACATACCAATTACGCGTAGTTGCTGGGGCAAGGGGGGCATCCCCCCCTAGAAAACCTTTGCTCCCCTTAGAAAAATCGAGTCAATATCTCAATAACTATTTATGCTATGAGATTAATTTTATTCTTAAAAATCAATACAGATTGAAAAATGTAGATCTCAAAAAAATTATCTTCCCATATAGCCTAGGAAATAGGAGGGTTTCAGCTTACATTAATTGTGGTAAAATATTTTTTTTTTTTTAGGATCGTTTGGTATGGTGTGGGTATGCCAAATCTAAGTTTGCGACCTCGAAAGTCTGGGGGACAAATTTTGGCGGCAGAAAAACTTTGAAATTTTTGGACTTTTCCAGTTTTTCGCTTATAACTCAAAAACAGTTCATATTTTGTAAGTAACCGTTCTATAATAAATTAAAGAGGACAAATTTTCGCGTCGATTAAAAAAAATGGCAAAATTGGTCCAGTATTAATGGGGGATCCAATAAGCCCCCAGGATCACTTTCTATCATCCCTAAAACTGGCACTTTTTTTCATGATTTTTTCCCATTTTGACCATGAAGGAGAGTACGTAAAGACAACTTAATACATTTTTAAACTAGATTAAATTTGCTACAATTTAAAAACAAAGTTTCATATTAATTGATAATGGTAACTCGTGCCGCAACGAGGTTGATTTTTTGAAAAATGCAATTTTTTGCAAAAATCTCAGTTTTTCCTTCACAAAATGAAAACCACTAATCATAAAAATTTCATTTCTATCTCATTATCTAAAAAATTCTGTTAGTTTCTTGAACGTTTATTTGACTACTTTTTTGTTAAAAACTTTAGACTTATAGATATCCTACATTTTCCGACAGGATTGATCCGAATCCTCTAAAGAGTCATGGAAAATACTGGATATCTATAAATCTAAGAGTTTTATCAAAAAAGTGCTCAAAGTAAACGTTCAAGTCAATAAGATTTCTTTACAGAATGAGATAGAATCAAATTCCTAGGATTAGTAGTTTTCATTTTGCGAAAGAAAACTGCGATTTTTTGCAAAAAACTTTGACAGCGTTTAATTTTTTGTAATTTATCAACTTGGTTTTTCAAAATGCTCAATTTAACCGGTTGAAAGAATTTAATTATAAAATTCATCACTTTATTACGTAATTTACAATTAAAAATCAGTATATAGAAACCAATTTTTTGTTTTTTTAAATTGTAACGTTATTGTTATCTTTGTCAAAGTTGATATGCTAAAAAAGCATTGGGCACAAATTTTGAATTAATCTACTTTCATAAAAACCCCGACAACACTATTTACAAATGTAGGGGAGACCGGGTGTATTTATTATGGACATCACGCATTCGTTATGTAAGAATCGTTATTAATCTCACAGATAGGTAGATTACACAGATCTCTGCCTCTTCCTTTCAGATGCCACTATCACGGCAGGTGTCTTTACGAGATAAAATCAATACCTCTAAAGCATGCTTTGCAATTTGCACACGTTTTGCCGACTCCCAACACTCTTTCGCGGTCAAATTGGAAAAGTGCCGGACCACTCTCCATTCGCGAATACATATATCCCCATGACTTCAAGGAACTGGAACTCTCTCCAACCTCTATCTTTCCCAGCACCTATGATCTTCAAACCTTCAAAACCAGGGTGCATAGACACCTACGTCTACACCTCTCACTTAATCAACTTTCCCTTCTCTTCGGTAATGCAAGGGTCTTTCGAGATCCATAGGGGCTACATCTTTACTGGTGCACCCCTTCTTGCATTCGATTGCATTAAAAAAAAAGAAAAAAAAGAAATTACTGAAAAAAATAACATCGCCAAGTTTGTTTGAACGTTTAAAAGGCCTCTCGCACTTGGAGTACAAAAAAGGAACGACAAACAGAGTTTCCCATAACTGATCTTGATATATTGGATAGGTGCGATAAGGATGTTCAGATAATACATGTATTTTTCCTACTCCTTGCAACACTTTCAATGACAAATGAATCTACTGAGAGGTCATTCTCGTCTTTGCGGCGTCTTAAAACATATTTAAGAGCAACCATGAGTGAAAACCGGCTCCTTAGTCTTGCCCTTATGGACATCCATAGGCATTAGGCATTTTCCTATAGACGTCGAGAAAGTTATTACAAGGTTTGCAAAACTGGCAATAGGAAGAGATTAGACTTTATTATTTAAGAATAATATTAACAAAATGTACCTATTTTACTTCAAATTAAATTGTTTTTGCTTTCTTACACCTATGTGTTTTAAATTGAAAGTTTTTTTTGTCCAGGGTAGCAGAATTTTACATTGAAGGAGACAATAAAAGAGTGTGTCTTCTGCTGAATTATAAATTTTATTTATAACGAGACTATAGTTTCGAGGGATTTGCCCTCTTCATCAGTCTATTACAATTGATTCCCAGAAATTAACAAGCGAATGGAGAGTGAGATTTATATTGAGGAGGGCAAAGCCCTCGAAACTATAGTCTCGTTATAAATAAAATTTATAATTTCAGCAGAAGACACACTCTTTTATTGTCTCCTTCCAATATATACAAATTCTTGCTACCCTATCTATCTAAATCTCAATATAGAAAAAGAAAGAAATAATTTAATTTAGACTTTTTGACTGTATACAAATTATTTTAATTCTTTTGTTTGATAAATTTAGAAAAAATATTTTATATTGTTATTCACAACGTTTTAGTACTAATTTTGAAGTTACTTTAGGCGAGAGTAGATGTATGAATATTGTAAGAGTTCGTGGCTGTGATGAAACTATACGATGTAGGAGGAAAGTGTATCAGCCAAAGATGGAATCACTGGGTTCAATAAAACACCTTATCGAGATGTCCGGCCTAAATTTTATTTAAATACTTCGTCAATTAGGAAGTTATACATGTAAAAAATATACGCTCAGTCAAAATAAAAATTTTTTTTTAGTTTTCATGCGGCGGAACGTGCCTGGACCCAAAAGTTTCAGAATCAAAGTTCATTCTGAAACTTTTGGTCCAGGCACGTTAAAAATTCGCATGAAGCTAAAAGAAAATTTTTATTTTTGACAAGGTTTGGTTCGATCACATATGTGTACCGCATTTTGTGTATAACTCCTAATTGACTGAAGATGGCCAAATAAAATTTAGGCCGAAACGTCTCATTAGGAGAGTAGATGTAGTTTTTTCTCAAGTTAAGTCATTTTTTAGAATCGTTGTTTTTATTTCCATTTCTGAATCTAACTAAAAGGATGAGTATCAACTGAAACTGAGCGATGCTCCGAATTAAAGTTAACTATAATTAACAATTTACATCTATCGTCATAAACTCTCTTTAAAGAAAAGAAAAAAAAACTTTCCAATTATCTTTAAAGTGGATGCTGAAACGTCAAGTAAATTTCAACTTATTTCCCAATTCCACCATAGGTGGTCAAATCGATTAGAATGTTTAATGTCTTAAAATAGTCTATTATTTTGATTTTTAAATAAATTTGAAAATGCATTAAATAATAAATAAATTAACAAAATATACCTTTGCTTGCATCTCTTGAAATTCTCTTTTTTAATTGAGATTTATCTAAATCATTAGTCATCACGGATCACCAAGAATTCGGTAGCATTTCATCTTGTAGGGGAGATTTGTAGGCATTCCCCCATTCAGATCTGTCGATTCTTGTTATTTCTTTTTTCAATCGGGTCGAATTATCTAAATTTCAAAAAAGAAAATAAAAATTATATAATTTGATTCAATTTTTACGCTACACTAATTAATTTAATCTTTAGTTCAAAATATTAACGAAATACATTTTACAAATGTCCAGCTGAAAGTAATGGAAGGCAGCCCAGGGGTAGTGGAGAAAGAAAAAAAATTATCCTATCAACAAGGTGTATTTATTGGATTTACTTCATTAAAAAAAAATATATTTTAATGATTAGGCTAAGGAAGATAAAAATATCAACCACTGCTGAGGTGAGAGGAAGGAAGCCTCTTGTCATGTTTCCTTCCTTCATTGACTCTTTGAAACACTGAAGAAGAAGGGAAGAATCCTCCGAAACGTCGGTTTAAAAGGAAAAGAGGAAAATAAAATAAAATAAAAAACCGAATTTCAAAAATTGACGTAACAAATAAAATAATAAGAACTCAAAAATAAAATAAAATTCAATTAAAGGTATAAAATAATTATCTAATTTATTACAACTAAACGACGAAATATTAACATGAAACCCTTTGAAGTCGGTGCCAACATATACATTCTATGAATCGAACTTGACGGATCTTACTGGCCACGTTTGTCATATAGTTTGTTTAGCACCGACTTCAAAAAGTGATTTCCATTTTAATATTTCGTCATTTAGTTGTAACTAAATAAGATAATTATTTTATACGTTTTAACAGAAGTTATATTTGATTTTTGAGTTCTTATTATTTTATTTGTTGCATTCAATTTTTTTGAAGTCGGTTTTATTTTTTTTTTATAAAAATTATTTTTATTTTTCTCTTTTTAGTGATGTTATTACTAGTGACTTAATATAATAAGTTGCATGCATCTCGTAAGAGAAAGCTTCGGGCGAAGGAATCAGAAAATGATAATAAAATTCAATTTATAAATAGAGTAAAATTCTCTCGAAACGTTTGCGGGTTTTAAATCAATATTTACAGATTTTTTTATAAAAGATTTTATTTATTATAATTTCGATTATTTGCTCATAAGAATTGGAGATTTACGTTATTTCGTCATTGATCATATCATCAGAACTTGAGCAAATTAATATGAGACCACCCCTAAGATACCCCCCTTTCCAATAAAAAAAGAATAATCGCAATCGATCCACATTGCAAAACGTTCTCGCTGAATATATATAAAATAAATAGTTAGGTATCTTCACTATCTTGGAGCTATACTGATCCAAACGCAGAAAGAATCATTAAAATCGGTTCATAAACAAAGAAGTTATGCCTGAACAAACACCTTTTTTGGTCCAATACCACGAAAAACGGCATCAATCGGAAACTATACTGAACCCAATGCAAAAAAATCACTAAAATCGGTTCACCATTGGTGAAGATATCAGGTAACATAGACACACACAAAAAAATTCAGTCGAATAGAGAACCTCCTCCTTTTTTGAAGTCGGTTAAATAAAAGGAATGACAATCCAATAAATACACCTTATTTGGAAAGGGGATCATTTTTTCTTTCTCCACTACCCCTGGGCTGCATTCCATTACTTTCAGCTGAAAATTCTACCAGTCGGTCTCTCTCCAATGAGAACATTTCGTTAATTTTACAATGATTTCCAGAAAGTTCCAGTTTTAATTTCGAAGCTACTTTCATTGAAGGTATATACCTATGGTTAATTCGACTTAACTTAAATCATTAATATTTTCTGAAGAATTCGTCAACAAATAAATATCTATGACTTAAGTCAGGGATTCCCAAACTTTTCAGAGTAGCGACGTTTTTTTTAAAATAAAATTTTTCCCTGGTGCTCTACCCTAAGGAAAAGTACATATGGTATATCACAACAAATACCGAATATTTAGTCAAAAGTTTTTGTATTAGAATAGATAAAAATATCTTGAAATTAATAGTTTATTTTTCTATGAAAATCAAAATTCAGACTACAGGGGGACCTTTGTAAATATTTCAAATTTTTTCGAGGGTGTCAAAGTTAAATTGTTTCGGTTTATGTTTGTTCATTCAGCAAAAGATAAAAATGAATAAGAAATAAATTTAGCTTCACTGTTTATTGTCTAGTTAGGCCAAATGTCTTGCTTCGTTTAATTATGGAGTTTCGCGGCGCACCTGTGAAGACCCCACGGCTCCCAGGGCGCCGCGGCGAACAGTTTGGGAACCTTAACTTCAAGTACTAACTACAAATCTAACATCGAGTTGAAAACGATTTTAAAATTATAACTTGGAACGATGAAAAATTAAAAGAATTGATAATTTTAAATAATTATTTAATTTCATTATAGGTAGTCCAAACTGAAAGAATGTGTTAAAAAAGGCTTAAATTTTGTGATTTCTAATAAAATTAGAAAATGTATTGTATGTATTAAGTAATAGATTAATTATATTTTACTTTATTTTCATGAAAATTTCTTCCTTAATTGAAATTTTTTTAAATTAATAAAGCTGTAATGTCTTCAACATGTAAAAAAGGCAAGCATAGTAGTCCGTTGAAGATTTGTAGGGGCTCCATTTAGTACAATATTCCTTCCTAATTCTCATGTTTCTTTTCATTGGCGTCCTTGTAAATCTTGAAAAAGAAAAAGGAAAGAAAATGTTAAGATAACATTATATAATTTAGATAAATTCAAGTGTCTGTTGTTATATAGGAAATTCACTGTTAAAAAAATTTTTCATTTAGAGCGATAGATTTTTTCCATATTTATTTGAGAAAATAAGTGTAAATACAAAAGATCAGAATTAAAAACTGCATCAAAATTTACCATAGGTTAAGCTGTGAGAATATTATGAAATGAAAAAAGAGCTCAAAACAAAAATTAGAGAAATATGGTTTTATCTAAGATATCATTATTTCTATGGAACTACTGAAGACAATAACTGGAAATTGGTAGTAAGATTTCTGAATTCTCGGTAGGAAAGTTTTTGAAAAATTCTCATTTTAAAGATGTGAAACTAAGAAGAAAGAACATGTACACCGATGTCTTAATTTTTAAAATTTGAATTTAAAAAGAAAAAAATTTAGCAAGCATTCAAGTTTTAAAACTAACCTTCCAAACAAATTTTAAGTTATTAGCTCAAATAGTTCCAGAAAGATTGTGATATCCTAAAATAAAATCATGTTTTTCTAATTTGTAATTCTTCTCTTATATGTTTTCATAATATTCCCACAGGAATATATTTCATTAAATTTGATGAAGTTTTTAATTCTAAACATATTTTATATTTACACTTTTATTCTAAAACAGAAAATTTATCGCCAAATAAATATTTTAGCATTGATTTTCCTATAATATATATTTACTTACACCTAGCGGCACAATTAACCGCTCACCTAAGTTTTATTAAATATTTTACAATTAAACAAATGTTCACTTAATTTATTTATTACATTCAATTTCTAGGATCATAAAAGATTAAAAAAATCATAATTTTAACAAGAATAATAAAAACATGAAATTAAAAAAATGTCATTTTTACATGAAAGCCATTTTTCACTTAATTTTTCAAATTTATTGATTGAATTTAACATTTTAATAATATGTTTTGCCTCCTCTGTATTTAATGACCACCTGTAAGCGACTGGGAATACTATCGATAATGTTTTTGATATAGGCTTGTGCTATGTTATTCCACTCCTACAAAACTGCATTTTTCAGTTCAGGGATAGTGGTGGGTGGGTATGTTCGACTCCGAATACGTCTTTTTAAGTTGTCCCATATGTGTTCGATAGATTTAAAGCCGAAAAAGGTGCATTACAGCTCGGGATGATAGTTTGGTGAGTAACGTTTCATGAAATCGCTTTATATCAACTTCTGAGATACGTAGTCAATTAAAAGAAGTAAGAAATATAACACTGAGCTTAAGAACAGTTAGAAGAAGGCTGGCAGAAAGAAATTTAAAAGCTTTCGAGTCCCACTACTTCTACCTCAACACAGAAGAGAGCGGCTTCGTTTCGCTCGCGAACATGCCGATTGGACAATGCATCAATGGATTAATGTTCTCTTCTCAGAAGAAACCAGAATATCATTAATTGGTCCAGATGGTCGTCACCGAGTGTATCGACGTCCGAATGAAAGGTTTTCACCATGTACCATAGTGGAAACGGTTGGTTTTCATTATGCTGTGTGGTGGCATTTCTTATGAGACTTGGTAATTTTAGAATAATAGAGCAATAATATAATTGTCAGCCATTTTTGTTTGCATCTGAGCTGAAACTGAAAATTGAAAACCAGCTGTTTGGCTCAAAGAATGCGTGCGCAACCTTTGTAAATTTTCTGAAAAAGCTCCGTGTGAACCCAACAGCCGAAAAATCAGCCTGACTGAACTAGCTTCAAATTGCAAGTAGGACGAACAAGTTACAAGTAGCAGAAAAAGACCGTGTGCACCAGACTTTAAAACACGCTTTGTCAGTAATTGACTAAAAAGTAGAAATAATGTAATAAACTTTTTTATGTCTAATAACTAAGTCAAAAAGTGTGGGCACTTTGTCGAATTAATTAAAAAGTCCCCCACGCTTTTTGACTTAGTTATAAAAAGTTTATTACATTATTTTCTACTTTTTAGTGCATTACTGACAAAAGCATGTTTTTTAGTTATTTAAACTATAATTTTATCAATGCCTTTTATCATAGTATTAAATTTTTTCTGTGTAGGGCTGGCTGTTGTGTTCTCTAATATGCCGTAACTCAGCACACGTGACCAGAGGATCTTCAACCATTCGTTCGCCCCTATAAATTACCTGTGTCTGGGTAGGCGTGGCTCCTGTGAGCCACTCCCGTGCTATTGATCCTCTCCTTTGCCTTCATCAACAGGTATTTCCGGACTACATAACCTGAAACCAGGCGTGTAGGTAAGAGAGGGGGGTTCATGGGGTTTCATTTTTCTTATGATTTTCTTTTCATCACTGCGTGCTAGTTTATGTATACCTAAACAGATCAGTTACTCAGTCACCGACCCCCCCCCCCCCTCTATACTACCTACGTGCCAGCCTGATACACTCAGGAAAAATATTGATTCACTCGAAAATAATTTTAACTTTTTTGCTTTATGTACAGAAATATCAGATCGGTAGAGAAAAATCATTTTCTTTTAGGATACCGACAACCGAGGCGTGAACTAAGATTGGAATTAAATGTAAGTACCTACATGTCTTTGGAATTATGTGGAATTATTTTGGAATTCATTGGATAATGCCCCTTTATCTATTGTATTCTACTTGGAAATGAAAGTGGAAGTGGAAGTAGGTGTACACGATATTAGGTCGCGGTTCACCCCTCGCCGACAGCGATGTTAAATTGATAACCGAAGGTTCTACCGATAAAGTACGATTTAATGGTAACTGTTAAAGATTGTATATTTGTGATTAAATTTGTAAAGAGTTTAAATTTGTTTTAAATCACGCAAAATTAATTATAATAATTTATTGAACACGAATAAATAAAATACACTATAACGAGAACGTTTCGATCGACTTATTTTGGGATCGTTCTCAAGTATAAAAGCACCCACTCCGAAGATTATCAGTTAAGCTAAAACCGGAGTGGGTGCTCATCTGCTCATTCTTGAGGACGTTGTCGTTATAGTGAAAGTGTTATTTGTTCGTGTTCAATAAATAATTATGTGTGATTTAAAGCAAATTTAAACTGTGTATGACGTATGAGGGATTTCAATTTGCAGGTGGTAATAGATTTAAATTTTCTATTATAGATCCACAACTTTTATACTTCGGTTTGTCCGAAAGCTTTCTATCCATTTGCGAAGTGTTGGTGTGAATCCAAAGGCTGGCAGTTTAGCAAGAAAATGTTTGTGCCAAACCTGGTCAAAAGCCTTGGAGATATCAAGGGCAACAGCGAGGGTTTCTTTTCCGGCCTCAAGAATATTGTTCCAGGTGTGGGTGACATATGTTAAGATGTCGCCTGTGGAACGATTTTGTCTGAATCCATATTGCCTATCGTGGACTAATTTATTGTTTTCAAGTGATGAAGGACGTGTTGGCTTATGACCAATTCCATTATTTTGGAAAGAACAGAGGTGATCGAGATAGGTCCGTAATCGAGATTTCGTGAAGAGTCTCCTTTTTTAGGATAGGTGCGGACTCATGGCTGTGCTTCCAGCTTTTTTGGGGAATATGCCCGATTCGAAAGAGAGAGTTGGAATAGCTTGGATAAGATAGGGGCAATTTCAGGGGCGCATTTTTTGACGAGAATTGGTGGGATGTTATCCGGGCCAGCGGCGGATTTGGAATTTAATTTATTAATGGCTTTTATGATTATTAGGAGCCTGAAAAATTACTATTGCCCATGAGGTCGGTTTTGCGGGGTATAAGTGGGCGAGTTAAGCCCCTTTGTCATCGCAAAGCGCAGAGTGAAGTTGCGGAACAGGAGGCTAGTGATTCGAGCTTTTTTCAGCGGGGGTCGTGGCTGCTGAACCATTTCGGTGAAAGAGGGGCGGAAATGAGGGAGACGCGAAATTTCTATTTAGCTGCTTGTGTAACGAGAAAAAGGCCCGTTTTCCATTGGGGCAAGATGCGAGACGGTCAGCTATCCTTTGGTCGAATGATTTCTTCGCCTCAGAGATGATTTTTTTGCATGAGCTTCGCGATTTGGTAAATGCAATTCGGTCACATTCTAGACGTGAAAGTTGCTATTTCTGAAAAGATTAAAATGTCAGAAGGGTTGTTTTTCACCCTTTCAGGAATCGAACCCTAGTGCTAATA
This sequence comes from Forficula auricularia, assembly GCA_024734495.1. Classification (NCBI taxonomy): domain Eukaryota; kingdom Metazoa; phylum Arthropoda; class Insecta; order Dermaptera; family Forficulidae; genus Forficula; species Forficula auricularia. The sequence goes on along the minus strand of JALMQS010000095.1, from coordinate 240,417 downwards.
ACATTGGCAAATTGAAATCTTTCAGATATTCAATTAGGAAAAGTTATTCCATTGCCCTTCGAATTTTGAATCTCTTCAAAATTCGAAACACTCTACGACCTTCATTTAAACTATATGGCATGGCTATGTATTAGAATTACTGTTAATTTTACAAATGAAAATTTAAATCTTTGAATAAAATATTTAACGCGTTTAAATCTGTCAGAGGGGTTCAGACCTGATTCCTGAGGGGTTGTAAAACAACCCCTCTGACATATAATTAAAAATAATCCATTCCATCGGATCCAATAGATGACACCATTTTATGATTTTCTAACAAATTTAAACTTTTACGATTTAACGGCAAAATGTTTATATTTCCAAAACGAACAATTTAGATTTTGAACTTTCTTGCTAAAAAAATATCAATTCAAAAATGGAGAAAGAAAATTAACAAGAATGAAATTTTCAATAGTTGATGATAACCTACTTATGAGCTGAAATTTGGCTAAAATGCTCATATTAATTGGTCAATTAATATACGATATATTAAATAATTAATTGAACAGCGTAAATTTGAATCATTTTCATGATTCAACCTGCGAATTTTTGCAGTTCAATAAATCATTTCATTATTATTTTTTTGTTTTGAAAAGGAAAAATGAAATTTAGCATCCGGCAGATTGAACCTGCGTCTTCCTCTTTAGCCGAGCGTTAGCGCAGCTTCGGCTAAAGAGGAAGACGCAGGTTCGAATCCTGCCGGATGCTAAATTTCATTTTTCCTTTTCAAAACAAAAAATAATAATGAAATGATTTATTGAACTGCAAAAATTCGCAGGCTGAATCATGAAAATTATTCAAATTTACGCGGTTCAATTAATTTAATTAATTACAAAAAAATATGGAACTAAGTTCGATAAAAATAAAATGTTTATACATATTAAATAATATGAGATTTTTAGCCAAATTTCAGTTAATAAGCATTCATCAACCAACTTTTTAAAATTTCATTTTTGTTTGTTTTCTTGCTCCATTTTCGAACTGATATTTCTGAAACTGGAATCACTTCCGAAATATTTTTGAATTGTCTTAAACAAAAAAAAAAAAAACTTTATTCATTCAATGTAAAATTTATCATTGATTTTATTTTCTATATTTTCACTGGGATTTTTCAAATTAATTTACTAAAAATAAGAGAGTCTGTGAAATGAGAAGGAATGTTCTCCAATAGTTTATACCTTGGAAGATAAAAAATAATTCCGGTGTAGCAGAGATGAGAAAGAACAGATGTAAAACAGGCTTTTCTCGATGATGATATGGCCGAAACATTCTTAAATCTAACCATTATCAGATGAAAGAGAAATCCATTGCTGTGGATGTCATCCTCTTTTAATCTGTAAAAAAAAACAAGGAAAATATATAATACGATATTATGCATTTGTATTTATTATATATGCCGGTGATTGGGTATATTATTAATGATTAAAAAGAATGAAAGATCGCAAAAAAAAGTAACAACACTTAAAACTATATTAATAATAGGTATACTATTACTTTCAAAGTGATTCAAATCCTAATTAAAAAAAAAGTGAGTTAATGTTAGTTTCAGTTAGACATCCCGCATGGAAATAAATAGATTTTCGAAATGTGTTTTGTTTATATTCTTGGGACATGTCCGAAATATATTACAAAAATATATAAAAATTGGCCGTTTTGGATATATTTTCAGATATATTCATTATATATTTTAGGGATATAAAAAGAACATATTTTTTTTTTATAAAAAACATATTTTAAAATTATAAAAAGAATATACTTTATATTTATAAAAAAAACATATTTTGAATTTATAAAAAAGAAGTATTTTGAATTTATAAAAATAATATATTTTAAATTATATAATTTATATATTAGAAGAATTATTAAATGAATATTATATTTTCTTAATATATTTGGGTTATACTCAGGGAAAGAGAGGGGTGTAGGTTTTAAGTGAAACACAATGATATTTAAAAAGGAAGGGTAAATGAGAGGTATATTGTTACACAGTAGTGTAATAAAACAAAAAGTTTTCACAAATCCGATTTATTTATTTAAAATAGATTTACAATAGATTTATTTAAAATAGATTTACAATGAATCCTGAATGTCTTCAGCAGGGGGAGGCAAATTTTCTTTTTTTTTTTCTCAGACGCTCTGAATCTGAGCGAAGTAATTTTAGAATTTACAGCTTGCCCAAATTCAGCATCCGTAATTTTCCCGGGGAAAATTTTGTTGACGCTATCTAAAATTGGGATAAAAAATAAAATAAAACTTTTAAATTTGAGGAAACAAAAAAGAATAAGTATCAAATAAGACATTGATGTCTTATACCCACATTTCAAGGCATCAAGAATCTTCGGATCCAGGCGCTTTTTTGCCGAAATATTTTGCCCCAGTTTGTTTTTTGGGGCACCTCCTTTGTAATTGATCTCAAGGAGAACATCAATCTTAAACAGACATGGTAATAGGGCCTTTACCATGCCTATGGCATTGTTTCTGGAAATGGCGGACATCCATTCCAGTTCATCCACTTTGACACCGCTTCCAGATATGCCAAGTTCAACCTGTATATTATAATAGTATTAAAGTTCTTTTATTTTTTATATAAAGTTTAATTGTTTTTATTCACTTACCTGTCCCACGTGAAAACCGCCACTTTTATTTGGTGGAGGTGATATGTCTTTGCTTGTCGATTCATCCAATTTTTTTTGAATTTTCGATATAGCATCAAACATATATGCTATAGTCTCCGACAAAGCGGAAATAGACTTTTGCATGACATCTAATTCTGTAAACAAGTGAATTAGTTATTTCACATGCACATTTAAAAATATTAATAAAATTAACTCAGATTATGTATGGTTTTTTACTTTTCGAAATCTCCCCGATGGAAGACTCTCCATTAACTTCAGGGGCGATGGTATCTGAACCTGCTATAAACAGATTGAGATCTGATTTGTCCTCATCCTCATATCCTACCTTAAAATTTAAATGGAAGACAAAAAAAGTAATTTAAAATAAATTCTAATAAATATATATCTAAATGTATAAAAATATTATTATATATTTTTATATATAAAATACATTAAAAACTTTAAAGTAAGCGATATTTTTGATAAATTTACGATTTTAATAAATTACCATGTTAATTATTTCGGGTTTTTTATCTTGAGGTTTAGCGTTTTTTTTTTTATTCAGATTTTTGCTTAAATTCACCTCTTGATTTTTCTCTTTTAAAATAGATGTACTCTGCGAAAAATATCATAAATTTTCATTAACATGTTATTTTTTTTAATTATAATATATATATATATATATATTAGCTGTGAGAGCCCGCCTTCGGCGGGCCCTTGCGGGCCAGGGGGCTTTGCCCCCTGGACCCCCACGCAACTTGTTTATTGAAGTTTTATTAGTACTGTTATTCTATAATAAAGTCTTGAATAGATATATTTGAAGATTCTATTTTACTGGCCCAAATGTATATTGTTCTATTATGATTGTTGCTAAATTTGCTGGGGGGGGGGGGCGCAAAAATATAAATTTTCTCTTAGCCCGGCCCTGTTTATACCTTTAACTTATATGTATACTATATACCTCTACATGTATATTGTTCTATTATGATTGTTGCTAAATTAGCTGGGGGGGGGGGGGGGCGCAAAAAAATATAAATTTTCTCTTAGCCCGGCCCTGTTTTATACCTTTAACTTATATGTATACTATATACCTCTACATGTATATTGTTCTATTATGATTGTTGCTTCTGCATTTGCTGGGGGGGGGGCGCAAAAATATAAATTTTCTCTTAGCCCGGCCCTGTTTATACCTTTAACTTATATGTATACTATATACCTCTACATGTATATTGTTCTATTATGATTGTTGCTAAAATTTGCTGGGGGGGGGGGGGCGCCAAAAATATAAATTTTCTCTTAACCCGGCCCTGTTTATACCTTTAACTTATATGTATACTTATATACCTCTACATGTATATTGTTCTATTATGATTGTTGCTAAATTTGCTGGGGGGGGGGGGGGGGCGCAAAAATATAAATTTTCTCTTAGCCCGGCCCTGTTTATACCTTTAACTTATATGTATACTATATACCTCTACATGTATATTGTTCTATTATGATTGTTGCTAAATTTGCTGGGGGGGGGGGGGGCGCAAAAATATTTCATGCTTGTAGTAAAATTTTCTCTTAGCCCGGCCCTGTTTTATACCTTTAACTTATATGTATACTATATTGCTATACATTTATAACGTGTGTCATTTTTTTATGAGTAATCTCTCTATAAATATTTTCAAACTTTAAAAAAAAGAAAATGAAAAAAAAAATGCCAACTTCCTTTGTGAAGAGGGGGTTCTTTGTTTGTCGGCCTGACCATTTTAACCTTTTTCATTATTTCATGACCCTTTTAGAGCTTTGAATAAAATTTATGGCCTTTAAATAAAATTCAAAAATGAAATTAATTTTAAATTGATGAAACTATATCATCATCATCCTATAGACTGTGATAAATATGTGTTCAAAATTTCATCTCAATCGGATAAACGGTGTCGAAGTTCATTGAACCAACCAACCAACGAACACAGATTGATTTTTATATATATAGATATCTCTCTATGATATTTTCAAACTTTAAAAAAAAGAAAATGAAAAAAAAATGCTAACTTCCTTTGTGAAGAGGGGTTCTTTGTTTGTCGACCTGACCATTTTAACCTTTTTCATTATTTCATGACCCTTTTAGAGCTTTGAATAAAATTTATGGCCTTTAAATAAAATTCAAAAATGAAATTAATTTTAAATTGATGAAACTATATCATCATCATCCTATAGACTGTGATAAATATGTGTTCAAAATTTCATCTCAATCGGATAAACGGTGTCGAAGTTCATTGAACCAACCAACCAACGAACACAGATTGATTTTTATATATATAGATATCTCTCTATGATATTTTCAAACTTTAAAAAAAAGAAAAATGAAAAAAAAATGCTAACTTCCTTTGTGAAGAGGGGTTCTTTGTTTGTCGACCTGACCATTTTAACCTTTTTCATTATTTCATGACCCTTTTAGAGCTTTGAATAAAATTTATGGCCTTTAAATAAAATTCAAAAATGAAATTAATTTTAAATTGATGAAACTATATCATCATCATCCTATAGACTGTGATAAATATGTGTTCAAAATTTCATCTCAATCGGATAAACGGTGTCGAAGTTCATTGAACCAACCAACCAACGAACACAGATTGATTTTTATATATATAGATATCTCTCTATGATATTTTCAAACTTTAAAAAAAAAGAAAATGAAAAAAAAATGCTAACTTCCTTTGTGAAGAGGGGTTCTTTGTTTGTCGACCTGACCATTTTAACCTTTTTCATTATTTCATGACCCTTTTAGAGCTTTGAATAAAATTTATGGCCTTTAAATAAAATTCAAAAATGAAATTAATTTTAAATTGATGAAACTATATCATCATCATCCTATAGACTGTGATAAATATGTGTTCAAAATTTCATCTCAATCGGATAAACGGTGTCGAAGTTCATTGAACCAACCAACCAACGAACACAGATTGATTTTTATATATATAGATATCTCTCTATGATATTTTCAAACTTTAAAAAAAAAGAAAATGAAAAAAAAATGCTAACTTCCTTTGTGAAGAGGGGTTCTTTGTTTGTCGACCTGACCATTTTAACCTTTTTCATTATTTCATGACCCTTTTAGAGCTTTGAATAAAATTTATGGCCTTTAAATAAAATTCAAAAATGAAATTAATTTTAAATTGATGAAACTATATCATCATCATCCTATAGACTGTGATAAATATGTGTTCAAAATTTCATCTCAATCGGATAAACGGTGTCGAAGTTCATTGAACCAACCAACCAACGAACACAGATTGATTTTTATATATATAGATATCTCTCTATGATATTTTCAAACTTTAAAAAAAAAAGAAAATGAAAAAAAAATGCTAACTTCCTTTGTGAAGAGGGGTTCTTTGTTTGTCGACCTGACCATTTTTAACCTTTTTCATTGTTTCGCTTTGACCCTTTTAGAGCTTTGAATAAAATTTATGGCCTTCAAATAAAATTCAAAAATGAAATTAATTTTAAATTGATGAAAACTATATCATCATCATCCTATAGACTGTGATAAATATGTGTTCAAAATTTCATCTCAATCGGATAAACGGTGTCGAAGTTCATTGAACCAACCAACCAACGAACACAGATTGATTTTTATATATATCACATAGATATATAGCCATATATATACAGATATAAGCCGGGTGAGTTTTTTATCTTGAGACAGTCTTATAACTCCAAAACAGTGCATTGTATGAAAAAAGTTTCAAATAAAAAGTTTTATTTATATCAAGGGGGAAACTAAACTACGCTATTGTTTTGTCGACGTAGAACAAGCTTTCAAGAGTATTTCGAGGTCAAGTTCTGTTTTTAAATAGAAGCCTATATGTTTCTGTACATATTTTGAATCTACCAAAAAAACTGAACAACTTTTATTAAAACTATTTTTTTTATACATTTTATACTGTTTAAAAAACAGAAGTTGACCTCGAAATACCCTTGAAAGCTGGTTCTAGGTCGACAAACAATAGTGTAGTTTAGTTTACCCCTTGATATAAATAAACTTTTATTTGAAACTTTTTCATATAATGCACTGTTTTTGAGTTATAAGATTGTCTCAAGATAAAAAAACTCACATATATATATATATTAGGGTGGTGGGGGACTTATTTAGGAAATTTTCATATTTTTATGGTCCTAGTGGCTCATATTGGTTCGAAATAAGTAAATAATAAAAAATATCCTCAAGTTTTAAGACTCTCTATATCACTAGATATCTTAACTTATGCTGAATGCACATTGATGTAAGTTTACCATTTAAAATAGCATATGAGAAACTTATATAACTTTGCGGGGTAGAGTTAAAATTGTCATAGAGATCTGAAACTTGGGGGATATATTTTTTTATTTTGAACCAATGTGAGCTTCTGGGAGCATCAAAATGAGAAAATACCCTAAATAAGGACCACCTTATATATAAAACTTACCGGTTCTAGGCCTTTTGCACACCTTGATATAGGGCTAGTTTCTTTATCAGATTTTTTTAATGAAAGCCTAATTTGAATTTGCGAATCATCTTCACATATGGATAGTGTCTTATTCAGCGTTGACTTCTTATCTATTATTATTTAAAGTAGGAATTTAATAGATCAATATTTCAATTAAACATTAAATACAGGGTGATTCATACGTTCATTGGTACGTTAGACGTTTATGGAGAAAACAGGATGCGCAGGATTTTTCTGAAAATATAGCAACACATTTTAGCATAGCATACATTTTCTTACCTGTTCTATCGATCTAAAATATTTTCAGGATTGCGACGTTTCGGCTTCCATCGAAAACTCGTATCAACTCTATTTTTTTAAATGGAACACCCCGTATATTAACACGTTTTTATAACCGCCCTTTTATTAAAATACTTTTTCTTAATATTTTCCTATACCTTCGATGGAAGCCTAAACGTCGCAATGCTGAACATATTTTAGATCGATAGAACAGGTAAGGTGCTAAATTTTCAGAAAAATCCTGCGTTCCGTTTTCCATAAACTTCTAAAGTGCCATCGACCGCGTGAATTACCATGTATAGAGGGCGAAATTTTTGAAAGGTTTTTTTCGGCAAAATTTAAGGGGGTCGATCATATAATATTATTTGAAAGACTTCCCTTAATTTTTGGTAAAAATGTTCCGCCAAATGCATTTTCTTAGGATTTTTTGAAATTTATACAGATTATTATTTAAATACTTCTGCGTCGATTGGTGGCAAAATGAAATTTATGAACAATACAGTTCCGGAGATATTAAATTTCAAAAATCGAATTTTTCAGGCTCTTTAACATTGCAGTGTACGGGATATCGGAAAATTTACATACATATTTAATTATAATTAAGTATCCGTTCTTACTATTTTTATAAAAAACTAAACCAACATTGAACTTTTGTCGCTTCCATCTTTTTGTTTTTTTCTTTTTTTCGACGAAAAAATCGATTTATAATGTGTCTTTCTAACCTAAGAGGTTTGTGAAATGACTATAAATGGTTGTGTTTCTAAAACATTTAATTTATTAAATTAAAATATGTTTACAAATGAGATTTACAATTAATTAAAATATCTTACCTAAAACAAATCGATTTTTATAGTCCATAATTATATATAGTTTATAACATTAATACAACAATTATACAATAGAGTGTTTTTGACATTTAGAAAAATTTGTCTTGGTAAGGTTATAACAAATAAATTTGGAATAAATCTAAATTGAGTAGAACGCGGGAAATACGAAAGTATTTTACATATATATATATATATATATATATATTAAATTAACCATTGTGTATTACATTAATAAACTAAAAAAAAAATTTAAATGCCCTACTGTTAAAAATTTAGTATTTTGTATAAAAAAGATGTGAAGGTCGTTTATCAATAAATTATTTAATTAATTAATTAATAAAAATCTTTATTATTTATTTATCCCATACCATATCTATATTATCTATGTCATATAATATTATTATAGATATATATTGAAGACTATAATATATACATTAACATATATTGCACCACGCTCATGTATGTAAACTCCGATGGTATATATTGGTTGTGTGTTATATTAATAAACTAAAATAAATATATATTAGTTGATAATCTCAAAAAAGCTTATAATCATTTCAAAGATGCAAAGGGGGTTATTTTTATTTTGATGTTTTAACTCGGTTTATTTATTTTTTATTATACTTTTTTACTCTCTTATATTTATGCAATAAAGACTGATTATAAAATAAATAAATAAATAAAATAATTAATTTAATAATTAATTAATTTTATTTTCATTACTGAAACCTATCTGAACGGATTTGAATATAATATAATATAATATATAATATATGTTATATTCAACGATGCGTTCGATCTGTATACAAATTTGGACCCCACCAGAAAAAATATAGCCTATATGTATGTTGTGATTTGTTTCAAATTTCATCAAAAATCATTTTTTGTCTTTGGACCCCACCCAAAAAATATAGTCTATGTTTTTTTCTGTGAATCAAATTTCATAAAAAATCATTTTTTTTAATTTTTTGTTGTTGAACCCCTCTTGGTCAAATTGGACCCCATAAAAAATATAGGCTATGTTTTTTTCTGTGAATCAAATTTCATAATAAATCATTTTATTATAATTTTTTGTTGTTGGACCCCTCTTGGCCAAATTGGACCCCATAAAAAATATAGGCTATGTTTTTTTCTGTGAATCAAATTTCATAAAAAATCATTTTTTTATAATTTTTTGTTGTTGGACCCCTCTTGGTCAAATTGGACCCCATAAAAAATATAGGCTGTGTTGTTCTGTGAATCAAATTTCTTAAAAAAATCATTTTTTATTTTGGGACCCCCTCAGCTAAATTTGACCCCACCAGAAAAAATATTGGCCATCTGTATCAAATTTCATCAAAAATCATTTTCATCATTTTTATGGGACCCTCCAGCCAAATTGGACCCCACCATAAAAAACATATGCTATATGCTGTTCTGTGAATCAAATTTCATAAAAAATCATTTATCATTTTCTTATTTTGGGACCCCTCAGCCAAATTAAATACATATATTTATTTTTCAAATATCTTATTCAAAATATATCATTTAAAACAAAATTTATATAACCGATTCAGAATATATCTTTGAAATATATTTAAAAACATTAAAAAATTTATACTGGAGAGATATAAAAATAATTTTATTTTAAAAACATATTTAAAACACATAAAATTTATATCGAATTCTGAATATATCGTTGAAACATAGTTACAAACATTAAAAAATTTATACTAGAGAGATATAAAAATAATTATATTTTAAGAATATATGGAAAACATAAACTTTACATAAATTTAACACAAAATTTTTATATTTTTAATATATTTTCAAAAAATATATAAAAAACATATTTCGAAAATCTATTTATTTCCATACGGGTGTCGAAAGAAATAATAGATTAATTTCAATGTAGGGCGATTGATCTAATAAGATGCATAGAGTCAGATGAACAGATGGAATAAAATCAGCATAAAGGTAGAAACGAGTCGTAAATTGGAAATGATAGATACAAATTGAATGGAAATTGATGAGACAGTCCAAAATTCGAAAAAAGAAGATTTAAACCAATGGTTCCCAAAGTGGTCCATGATGACATACAAGGGGTCCATGACAATGAAAAAAAATTGGGGGTCTATGAGAGGTAAGTGGGGGTCCACGATAGTGAATCTCATTTAAGCTGGCCGTGACTTTAATTTTGGCTTTGAATGTAATAATTCACATACACAGAGAGATTTGATGCTTAGTTTTTATGTGAAAAAATAATAAATAGACTGACGGTACAATGCGGTTTTCTATACAAACTTATTGCCCTAATTATAATATTAGCAGCGAAGTGGGAATTTTATAGTGTAGTATTTTATTTTATTTACTACTGCCAAATACATAATATTTAAATTTAAAATTAATTACATACTAATTGAATTAGTATATCTCATAAAATTGACATGCGAATGCGAGAGAAATGTTTATTTGTTTCCAGAGTTTCAAAAAGAGAAGTACATGTATTAAGAAAAATTTTCAAAAAAATAAAATGGTAGTTAGGCACATACCTACTATACATGTATCATTTCAACATTTTTGGAGAGATTCTTAAATTTAATTTTTAGGAGAGATATAAAAATAAATATTATATTCGAGCTATGTATATAATATAATATTAGAATAAATTAAAATTTATTTAAAAGTAAAACTTTATTTTCTTAAAAAAATTCGAAAATGAGAAGTAAGGGGGGACCCTTTGTATCACTTCACCATGTTTGGTGAGGTTCATAAATTTAATTTTTAAGACAGATATAAAAATAAATATTATATTCGATCTCTGTATATAATATAATATTAAAATAAATTAATATTTCTTTAAAAGAGAAACTTTATTTTCTTAAAAAATTCGAAAATGAGAGGTAAGGGGGAGGGACCCTTTGTATCACTTCACCATTTTTGGAGAGGTTTATAAATTTAATTTTTAGGAGAGATATAAAAATTTATATTATATTCAAGATCTGTATAAAATATAATATTATAATAAACTAATATTTCTTTAAAAGTAAAACTTTATTTTCTTAAAGAAATTCTAAAATGAGATGTAAGGGGGAACCCTTTGTATCACTTCACCATTTTTGGAGATGTTCATAAATTTAATTTTTAGGAGAGATATAAAAATTTATATTATATTCAAGATCTGTATAAAATATAATATTACAATAAACTAATATTTCTTTAAAAGTAAAACTTTATTTTCTTAAAGAAATTCGAAAATGAGATGTAAGGGGAACCCTTTGTATCACTTATCTATTCGTTATATATACGTAGGTTTTTTTCCATCAAGCAGAGGACATGCTCATTAATTTATATTCATGAATCAACCCATCTACCATCGAGAAAACAAAATCTTTTCATTTATAATAAAAAGAGTTTTTGTCAAAAAATTGAATTGACCAATAGTCAACTTAAAGTGGAAGCTTTATCTATTATTAAACTGTTTAATAACGTTTCTTTCAATAACTTAGTTGTTAATCAAAATATCTGTAGATAGGCAGGAAGGTAAAGTTGTTTCTATGGTGAGTTTCTAACCGTGGGCTGGCAACCAGCGGGACAGCAGAGGGCCAGAACGCAGTAGCAGCAACAGTAGCTGTTGCCAGATCAGCTTTTTCAACCCTAAGCGTATTTCTTAAATGATCTAGATAGATGATCGCAGACGCTTTCTTGACAGAGTATTATCGACGGAGAAACCATGTTAACATCACCAAGTAATCTCTTGTGAAAGAGAAAGATATCATCATTCCTAATCATCAACTTCTCGGTTTGAAAATAAAATTATATATACCTCTAGATAATAAATTGCTATTTTATAAGTTGAAGTAGCATTTTCATTTATAAGAAATAAAAAAAAGATTAAAATAGATGCAAATTCAAATCAATATTTATAAAATTTAAATTTGAGGGCCCAGTTAAAAACTTTTTAAGACTCGGTTACGGTCTTTGCATGTTTTTTTTGACAATTTTCAGGGTAACGTATAAGCGTAAATAGGAATCCTATCTGTCAGAGCAGTGTAACATGAAATGAATAAGTTAACTTGAAATTTACTAGGTAGAATAGAATTTTTCACACGGTAAAAAATAAAAAATATTTTAATGAAATACTAGACTAATAAATCTCATTAAGTAGAATTAGGCTGACATTTTTTAGGTGTAGCCTTGTGAAATTTCTTATTTTGACAAAAAATATGAAATATCCAAATTATAGAAATTTTAGGATATTTGAGATCAGACGATCCTAGAGAATTGAAAAAATATTTTTTACTTCAAATATCTCAAAAAAAAATTGTCGAAAAACGAAAAAAATGTCAGGGCTAGTATTTGTTTGCTTTATTATGTTTCCAAACAGTTTGGACTTGAAGTTGAAAGTGTCTCAGAGGTGCAGTTTACTAATACAAATTTTTCTGCCGAATTTCAGCTCTAAGCGAAAATTTTGTCGAAAAACGAAAAAATGGCACTGCTATAGTCCCAATAGTATTTGTTCGCTTTATTATATTTGCAAACAGCTTGGACTTGAAGTTGAAAGTGTCTCAGAGGTGCATCTTACTAACACAAAATTTTCTGCTGTATTTCAGCTCTTAAGCAGCGAGTAGTAAAAAGTTAAACAACTGTTGTCTGAAAAAATATTTTCCAAAAAATTTAAAAATTTTGATAGAATTTGTCGTGATTTTCGCCAATAATGGCCCTTTTATAAATATTTTAATTATAAATAAAAGAGATAGATACAACGAGAAAAAAACTTCAAAAACAAGGATCTAAAACCTCTAGAAAACATCTTTAGAAGTGAGCGACAAGATAATAAGATCACAAGGCCAGAAAAGAGCTGAAGAAGACATCTTCCAGAGCGAGCGTGCTATATCTGAGAAGCCATTTGAATTGAAAGTTTTTATAACCTCCTTGGAACTATTAAACTTATTTTTATAACTAAAATAAGTTCTTTGGTTGAAGAAAATGGAAATGACAGATAAATTTCAATTCGATAGATTGTGATATACTGATTGGAAGTCCCTTTGTCAGACTTTGATTGAAATTTACTTCTGCATTGCGAGTTAAAATTCATATTATATAAATAAATAAATATATTTATTTATTTATGTGACTTTATCAAAGAAAGGCAAGAATCGAGAAAGGATTATCATGTGTTGGACCTACCTGGATAACGATGATCTTGAGAAATCTTTAGCTGAATGGGCCTCCTCGAGGAGTTCTCTCCAGACCTGCAGACAGATAAATAGAGAATGGAAAACAAAAGAAAGAATTTATAGAAAAAGGACTCATTTGAAATTGGAAATATCAAAATTATGGACATTTTAGTATATTTGGGATCAGACGGTCCTAGAGAATTGAAAAAATAATTTTTTTTTGAAATATCTCAAAAAATAAAATTTTGTCGAAAAACGAAAAAAAGGGAAGGATATAGCTTTGTAAAATTTCTTATTTTGACAAAAAATTTGAAATATCGAAATTATAGAAATTTTAGTATAATTTGGATCACACGGTCCTAGAGAATTGAAAAAATATATTTTATTTCAAATATCTAAAAAAAAAATTTTTATCGAAAATTGAAAAAATGCCAAGGCGCTTGTGAAATTTCTTATTTTGACAAAAAATTTGAAATATCCAAATTATAGTAATTTTAGTATATTTGGGATCAGACGGTCCTAGAGAATTGAAAAAATATATTTTATTTCAATTATCTCAAAAAAATTTGTCAAAAAACGAAAAAATGGCAAGGCTATACTATATACCTATTATAGCATTGTGAAATTTCTTATTTTAACAAAAAAATTTGAAATATCCAAATTATAGAAATTTTAGTATATTTGGGATCAGACGGTAAGGTAATATAATTAAAATATTTAATTAATATTTTTTATAACAAAATGTAAAAATAAAAAAGGTTATAAGCTGAAACCAGAATAAATGACTCGACTTCCAAAGTCAGCTTATTTTAACTTTCGTTTATTTGAATATGTACCAATAAAATTTTCAGTGACAAAAAAATATTAAAAATACCAAACCATTTAATCTTATTTATTTTTTAAAGACACATCATTACAGAAAAAACATTATTTTCTGTTATTTGAAAATCATTTTGAAAAATTGATTGTGATTTCGGAAATAGCTATTTAATTTTTCAATATTTTTGAAAAAAAATACATAAGTATTAAATATTTTAAATAAAACTACATTTGGGCTTAATATTAAAATGTTTAAGTTTAAATTGTTTAGCACAAACCCTATTGCATTTAAAGTGGCGAGAAAATTCTTAGAGTCCTCTCCCACCCCGCAGGTGATAATTGTATTCGAGACAGGTGAGAATTCGGGTCTTGTACTATATAGTGTGAAACGTCGCGTGGGCGTAAAATATCGCCTGAACCTGAATAGAATGCCAAGCTTCCTTAACTGAGATTTTGCTATAGAGGTAATAATTGTCATTCCAAAGAATAAATTGGAAAAGAACGAATTATTAATATTAGTATTAACATAATCAAGTGGATTTATTTACGATTTAACGATGTGAAGTGACAAAAGAATAGACTTTGCTTTCTTCATTAAGTTAATATTCATTTACTACTACAATTCTTTCTATTTCTCCCTGCCTATTCTAATTTCTTAAATAAAATATACGAAAAATGCAAAATAAGAGAAAAAAATAAGTTTCTAAATGACACTTTGAAGTAATTAAGATGAATAGGTCATTGAACATTTAATGAATACTCAGTTATTTTTACTTTATTCAGATAATTGAATTAGTCACCATTAAATATTCATTAATAAATAAATAAAGTTTAGTTCGAAATAAAAATAAAATTTACTAAATTGAAAAAAAAATATTTGTGAGTTTTTTTATTTTATAATAAAAATATATAAGTATATATTATATATATAATTTTTTTATTTTAAATGAATTGCACCTGAAAGAATTAATATAGGATTTAATGGAATATTTAAGTTTTCTTAAAGTTAATGAAATTTCAAAATGGCCACGTTTTATTATCTAATTAGGAATGTGGTAGTAAAATCAAGATTTTTTGTAGAATACCTATAAATTTTATAATATTATTGTTCATACTAGTATAGTCAAAACCTGATTGTCTAATGGGAGTGAAGAAGGATTCAATGTAGTCTGACCAACTGTATTATATAATGTATCTTGAGTTGTTTAACAGTCACTAAAGGGTTACACCAGCACTAGTAAAATATTTCTAAATTAGGGACCGAAACGTTGTGCATTCCAATGAGAATGCTATTAAAAATGTCTGTTTTTTGGTCAGTTTTCTTCTGATGAATTGCATAACTCTTTTCTGAGTGAGCTTGAAAGAGTCACGGCCCTAGTGATCGAAACGTCTGGTATTTTTAAATTTTCAATAAAATTAAACTATTTTAAAAAATGAGCATTATTCTAGAAATGTTGTGCAAATCATCAATAGTAAAAATAACTAGTAAAATTATGAGGCAAATTAAATTTAATGCAGAATTTCATTTAAATGATAGTAAAAGATTTTTTCTGGTTAGACCAACTATGAAAAGATTATAAAATTTTAAATTAATAATTAATTTTTTGAATGTCATCTCTGTATAATTATTTTATTTGAAAATAAATAATAAAAATTTTGTATAGAGAAAAAAATTCAATTTAAAAACCTCAAGACAATTAGAAATAAGTCAATGAAAGAACAAGTTCAAAAATAAGAGGAAAATTTTTTTTTGGCTTTTCGGCCTTTTTTAGACATAAGCCAATTTATCATACTATTTATTATTTTTTTTTTAAATTTGTCTCTACCCCGGGGTCAGATTTTTAGCCAGATACCTCGAGTTGGATTCGAACCCGGACCCCACTTAGTTAGCAGAACTGGCACGCTAACCCCTAGCCTCACCCGATCCCTATAAAATATTTTTACTAAAGAAATAAAATCAAAGAACAAAGAAAATCTTGTATCATATATTTTGAAATGTTTTCTGTAACTTGCCTTATCTTCAGTCTAAAATAATTTCACATGAAAACTTTATGAAGTTTTGGCCAGAGGTGAATTTATTACATTAAAAACCTCTAAAGTAAGAAGAAAAATTCATCCAATTACGAAAAGGGAAACCGAGTTCCAGTATCTTAAATATTTTCCCGAAATGTACGAATTTAATGAAAATAAATATCGAAAAAAATTCCTATCTTTTGCCGTTCCAGGTAAAATTATTAATACCATTTAAATTAATGACGTCTATAAAAAACCTGTTTCGATATACTTTTTTGAATTATTCGAGATTAAATTTAGGTAGCGATGGCGGGCATCCAAATTTATATATTTTAGATAATAAACGAAGTCGGTGAATATTTAAAAAAAAAACGTATAGCTAATGGGAGATATGTAAAAGGCATGGGGTTTACGCACAGGTTTATTTATGATAAATTTTCAAATACGTGTTTTCAAAACAATTTATTAAAATGCGATTATATTATGTCGATGTCATTTCGACCTATTTTCCTAATACAATAGAAAGATTATATTTATAAGATCTATTTCCTCTCTCCCCTTAATTTCTCTCTCTCCCTCTTAATCTTCTTTCTTTCTTTCGCTTGGCCTCAATTAATGAACCAACCGAATTCTCTAATCTCTACATTACTCCTTTTATCAATTTATTTTGATAGCTTTCTTATGATAATTCAATTATTTTCTGCTAAAATTAAAATCTAATTCTCTCAAAACTTGTACGAAGAAATCCCATTAAAGGCATTCAAAGCCAAAGATAGTCAACTCTAAAAAAAATAATTTACCTAATTTTAAAATCGGTACATACATCTAGTTTTTAAAAGAAAATCAATGTGTTTTCTGCTTGATTCGGAAGTACCCCAGGCAAGTTCGATAGAGAGAGCGTGCACTACCAAACTACCCTTACATATGAAATTGGATCTTTTAGAATCCACTGAAATTAAATTAGCTCTTTCAAAAAATTTAAATATTTTAAATAACCACTTAAAAGTGAATAAAAATACAATTATTGATTATATTTTTAACCGAGTTCAAAAAAGCAGGAGGTTCTCTATTCGACTGATTTTTTTTGTGTCTATGTTACCTCATATCTCCGCCAATTGTGAACCGATTTTGAAAAAAAATTGCACTGGGTTCAGTCTAGCTTCCGATTGGTTTTCATTGGTATAAGACCTTTTTTGTTAGGTTTGTTCAGGCCTAACTTCTTTGTTTATGAACTGATTTCGATGATTCTTTTTTTATTGGAAAGGGGGTATCTTAGGGGTCAAGTTCTGATGATATGATCACTATTAATAACATCACTAAAAGAGAAAAATAAAAATAATTTTTAAGAAAAAATGTATGTTCAGCGAGAACTTTTTGCCACGTGGACCGATTTCGATGATTCTTTTTTTATTGGAAAGGGGTACCTTAGGGGTAATCTGATATTAATTTGGTCAAGTTCTGACGACGAAATAACGTAAATCTCCAATTCTTATGAGCAAATAATCGAAATTATGATCTTTTATAAAAAAAATCTTATAACATTCATTTAAAACCCACAAACGTTTCGAGATAATTTCTATATTTATGAATTGAATTTTATTATCACTTTCTGGGACGAGGTCCTGATTGGATCGAATATGGAATTGGAATAATTATCGGAAAAGAGGTTTTTTCTTTAATTAGTTTTTCCTCTTAATAAAAACGAGGACTAAAAGATGATCAAGGACAGTCGATGGTGGAGAAGTAATCTCCGGAATCGAAGCTCAAAAACAATGTATGCATAAATTCATGTAAAATAATTGGTTTAATAAAATTTATAAAAAATTTTATCATTTTCTGATTCATTCGCCTGACGCTTTCTCTTACCAGATGCATGCAAGGTATTATATTAAGTCACTATTAATAACATCACTAAAAGAGAAAAATAAAAATAATTTTTATAAAAAAAATAAAACCGACTTCGAAAAAACTTAAATGCAACAAATAAAATAATAATAACTTAAAAATAAAATAAAATCCACTAAAAGGTATAAAATAATTATCTTATTTAGTTACAACTAAACGACAGAAATATTAACATGAAATTACTTTTTGAAGTCGGTGCCAAACATATACATTTTATGAATCACACTTGACGGATCTTACTTAGTACGTTTGGCGGGTACGCTCGCTTATATAGTTTGTTTGGAACCGACTTCAAAAAGTAATTTCATGTTAATATTTCGTCGTTTAGTTGTAACTAAATAAGATAATTATTTTATACCTTTTAGTGGATTTTATTTTATTTTTAAGTTATTATTATTTTATTTGTTGCATTTAAGTTTTTTGAAGTCGGTTTTTATAATAAATATTATCAACATTCTTTCTATTGTTCGCACATTGCATATTAACATTAAGGTGACAGCCCTTTCCATGTACCATTCTATTCCTTCTTATAAACTTAGGTATACATATTTTCCCACCATCTGGCTAAAAACTTACTTGTTCCATCTGTCGAAAATATTAATTCTCACTACGTTTTTTCCTCCCCTATCTTTCCCTCACCATACCTATTTCCAAAAAATTATTATTTATAAAAATGTTTCCAATTTATATTCAGTTTTTTATGACTCCTGAAGATGGGCTGACAACCCGAAATATATCGAATTCAAAATTCATTTTTGTTTTATTTTTTTTTGTGATTCCTACCTCGCAATTTTACCAAATTTTTATTATTATATAAAAATATTTCACCTATAACCAACACCTATCTCTTTCAAAGTTACCCTTTACATGTTTACAGGAAGCAACTTGCGCCATTTGACGCCTCTGTAAATTCGCACAGGAAATCTGTACAGGGCTGAATATTTTCCTCAATACAGGTTAATTATCTTAACTAAATTACCAAATTTCATAATCCTATTGCTTCTACCTTCCAAGTAGAAGAAGCCATAGATAGGCTTTTTGGTCACTCACTGACTGACTCACCAAAATTCTAGAGTACTTCCGCTGATCCTGGAATACTGAAATAGGGTAGAGTTTGGGGTACAATTAAAGGAAAAAATCGACAAAGCGAAACTTTCCCATCTTCAGGACCTAAAATGAAGGGGTAAAATTTTTAGGCTTAATTAACATATAGTGAAAATACAATGAGCCTAGAATGCTCAAATTTGGTATAGTGTAATAGCTTGAAGGACTAATAAAGTGAGAAATCGAAAAAAAGAACTTTTCCTTCATCCATCTTAAATATAAAGACGTGAAGCTTGCATGCTAAATACGCGTCTATAACACTATCTCATATATATTTTTACTATTTCTTTTATCACGTTTCCTATTTTTCTACTAAAATAAATAAAACACTTAAATAAAAAAATCCAAAATTTTAATTTAATTTAATCTACTTTTATAGAAGTTGAAATAATATATTATATTAATATTATATGATGCTTTTCTTATATATCTTGACCTGAATCTTGTAAAATTGTAACAAAAACTAATAAATATTAAATTACCTAATAAATATAAGTGGTATTTTAGAATAGTATACATATACTCTATTAAATTAAAAAGTTCCAAAGTGATTGGCTACAATTTCTTTTTAATACTTTGATTATATGATCGAATGCCTACTCTTTTTCTTCAAATTGGACTCGTAAAGTTATTGATTTTTTTTTGTTTTGTTTTTTATTTAAAGAATGCATGCAAAATTATATTTCTGTTATAATTTGAGGTGAATGATGAATTTACATTTCAATATTTCAAGATATTGTTTTTTATTTTGTCTCTAATTTCTTTTAGCAATTGTCGATAAATATATAATATATAGGGTAATTTACCAAACATTTGAAGGTGGTTTGCCATTTTATGTTTTTCTTAAATGAAGACTCCTAGAACAAAAAGAAAATATTTCGTGCAATTAAAGGCTTTACTTTAAAATACCAGATATGATTAATCTCACATATTATGTGTGCAAGTTTATTCTAAAGATTTTTTCATTTTAATTATTTAAGACTGTTTTACAACTAATTTTTTCCATTTTCAACTCAAAATGGCAAATATCATTGTAAACATAAGAGTTCGCAAAAATTTCCAATGAGGGTATAGAGATAAATAAAGCTTGGGGAGATAAATAATTTAATCAATAAATTTTTATTTAATTATGCAAAATATTAACAAAATTATACTTATAAAATCTGTGTAAAATAATAATAGGTGTAATCATTTTGTAAAAACAAAGAAAAATAAATATTTTAAATTAATGTATAGGCCAGGGGTTCCTAAACTTTTCCGAGTCGCGGCGCCTTTTTTCAATTAAAATTTTTTCCATGGCCCCCTACTCTGAGTAAAAGTATGTCTAATCGTAAAAGTAAGGGATAAAAATAAATAATAAATAGATGTTTAGTTTCTCACTTTGTTTTTTGTCTAGTTAGCCAATAAATAAATAAGATTTGAGTCACAAAAATAAAAGCTTCAACAGCTGAACTGGAAATAAATTATTTGAAATAAAAATAAATATGTATAGTATTTATTATTATTATTATTATTATTATTATTTTAATAATAATTAATATTTTGTTTTATTTAATGTTTGTGTTTTGTTTTGAGAAATGTCTTATATTGAGAAATGTTCATTCGTTTATGTATTTTAATTCGGATTTCCAAACCCACGATAGCGTAAAAACGAAAGGTCGTAGAAAGTTCATTCAGGTCCCATAATAATATCTAATGTCGATCTGTCCAAATTCTCATAATCCAAGATAATTTTTTTTGTCGGTCCGGATTCCCCATTCTTATCACTAGTTAAGAAGACAGAATCGTTCAGTTCGTTCTAATGCCAAAAAATTTGTATTTTATTTGATCACACACGCAGATATACAAAGAGAGAGATTTTCAATTTTTTTTAAGATACCTGAAAAATTAAATTCGAATTTTTTTATGAAAATAAAAAATAAAATCATTTTGATTTGGAAATTTTATTATCAAATTAAACATGCCCTGAAGGCTTTAGTTTGCAACCCTACCAAGGAAATTTTAATAAATTATTAATTTTATTAAAAACAAATTTCGTATGAATTGATTTTCTAAAATGAACACCCCATAAAAATATCTGTTAATTCTTATTTATTTGATTAAAAAATCTACCTAATAAAAATAAATTTATTGTATATAATTATTTAATGAAAAAAATGTATTCAATAAATTTTTTCGTTCCTTAAAAGCAAATGAAAAGAATAAAGAATCCACCGAAAGTTCGAAAAAAGAATTCCCATTTCTTTGAAAATATTTTTAAAAACAATTCAAGATAAAAATTAAAAAAATTCTTTGAATTGCAATTGGGGTAGAATGTCTCACTCTGGTATAGAAAGAAATGGTGCGAAATATAAGATTGGGCACTTTTATAGTAATCGCAGATACATGTCGAGACAAGTCCATATCCATTGGAGACATTGAAAAAAGCTCAGGCACGAAATAAATAATTTTCTATTAATCAAGTATAGTACGAGTTTTATCAATAGCGTCTAATTCTCCTTAACACAAACAAGCTAACTATTTTAATACTAATAATAAAATTGAATGCAAAATCTATTATATAGAGTTGAAATATGTTAAAAAAATTGCAAAATAAAAACACATGAAAAAGAATTATACTCTCAATCTATCGTTATAGTTCAGGTGTTCCCAAACTGTTTCGACTCGCGGCCCCTTTTTTCAATTAACATTTTTCCATATCCTAAGTAAAAGTATGTCTTATCGTAAGTAAGAGATAAAAATAAATAATAAACACATTTTTAGTTTCTCACTTTTTGTTTAGTTATGCTAAATGCCTTGCATCAATTAATTATGAAGGTTCGCGGCGCAACTGTGAAGAGGTCGAGGCGCACAGTTTGTGAACCTCTGGTATAGGTTATATATAAGCTATGTATATAAAATTTACTTAAATAATTCATAATCTCTTCAGTGAATAATTATGAATAGAATTAGAAAATACTAAAAGTATATTCGATTTTTCTTTTCAATTATATTTTAGCTATTAACACTTAAAGTTATTAAGAATTAAATACCATCTTTTGAAATGGACATATTGCTAGCGTATATATTAACTTGCCAATTACATCTCAAAAGAGATATCTCAATAAAAATCATGCAATGGAATAAATTATAAAGTAATTTCGTTTTACCAATTTCTATGGATATTAATATATTTTATTAATTTTATTTTAAATATATAATGTAATCAATTATAATAAAATGCACATATTTTATAATGTGTTTATGTGTGTGTGATTCTGGGTAGATTGTTTAGGAGACAGATTATACCATAGCCGGACAAATTTTACAATGAAATGGGCAGTAAAAAGGTCTCCTGCTCTGGACGCCAAACAAAATATTACATTTTTAGTATTTTAATCAATTTCTATGATTATAAATTTAAAATTTTGTTTTAGAAAATAAATTAAAGTAAAAAATTTAAAGAAAAATACCAAAAATGTATTTTGTAACTATTTATTTGTGATATTAAAGTACTAGGATGTTGTATCCATATTAGGATTTTCAGGATATGTTTAGAGCCCTCCTTGCAGCCAGGAGCTTGGGCTCTGAGGCCACTGCCCATGATGGCCAGTTGAATAATTTCATTACTCTGGAAAAGTTTCCACATGCTACTTAATGTGCTTCTGCTACCCTTAGCCATTATAAATAGGAATGCAGAGGGTGAGTTGGTAGCCGTGCCAAATTGCTAATAATAGTGCTCAGTGACAAAAATTATTGTGTTTTAGTTTAAAATTAATGGATCTGTCTTTTTGAATGGTTACGAATTGATTATATGTTTCAAGATACGTTGTTTTCATTAATGATCGTAAGGAAGGCCTTTTTTGTATGTTGAAGTCTTTCGCCTAAATATTCGCTAATGAATTCCATAAATTTTTTAAAATAATTTGTTCTTGTTTGGGGGGCAAGAAGAGCAGTGCCCCCCTCTAAAAAACTATTCGCCCCCCCCCTAAAAAAAATCGAAACTCCATTATTACGAGGCATCACTTATGTATTTCTCATCAAATTATTTCGTTACTTACAAAATTAGTCAATATTCTACTAAAAAGTTAGTTGCTCTCTAAACGGAAACCGAAATTGAAACTTTGTGGTGGCTAATCAGCTAGCCGGATGCCCTCCCGCTCCTTAGAAAACTCCCTAACTACGCCAAGGAGAAGCTCTTCCGTACTATCTCTCTTGCAGTTTAAACTTTTAGGGTCTTGAGAAGGAAGAAAGTTTTTTTATGTTAACTACTAAATAGAAAATGCATTGAAATTTTATATTACTGTCACAATTTTCTGTGGTTCTCTATGTAGCTTGTAGCATTATCGAATTCGACCTATGGAGCGAAAATTGTTAACTTAATTTGTTCTCTCTATATCTTTCAACTCAGATGAAATCAAATCAAAGATTCCCTTTAAAAGGTCTTTTAACAGTAGTACGCGATTTGCAAACCTAGAACAAAATGATATGATACTTTAACTCTTTGAAATATCTTTCTACTTCTTCTTTCCACTGTGAAAGAGTTCAGCCTAGATTAAAGGGGCTGCGCCTTTTTGGTAAAAAACCTCATTGAACCAATATCATTATAAAAATAAACTGTAACGGATCGTTGGTAGACTTTATCCATAGCCATTTGAAATATTAATATGTTTATTCCTTAATTATTAAACAGATAAAAAAATTGTTCACTTTATAAAATGCTTGAGACTGTAAAGTAAGGTTTAATACTTTGAAATATAATTTTCTTAAAAACTTTAGACTTTTTTGAGGTTCTCATAAAACTTAAATAGAACATTAAATTTGTTCAAAATTGGTTTAGCCATTTTCAAGATATTTATAAAAAAACTAAAAGTTCTAGAATAAATTTCGTACGTTTGTGGGCCAATGTGTACCAAAAACTAATAAGCGCTTAATTTTGTTTACGTAATGGTATTTTTTCAATTTCATTTCAATCTTTTGAACGGTGTGGAAAAAATCGACGAAAAAAAGTAATCCATCTATCCTTGCCCACTAGGGCAGACCTTATTTTTCGACCATTAAATTTTTTCGGGACAGAGATTCAAATTAGGAGCTTAGGTAAGAAAATAAAATGTACAAAATTTGAGATCGATCGGACATCGCGAAGAGGTGGCGCATCTCATTTGAAAATTTGAAATTTTTAGAATTTCGCACTATTCGGTTACTATATTTTGTTATACGTCGTTAAATTGAAACAAAGAATAAAAACATCGATGAGCATGAAACTACTAAACATTATCTTCTGAAATCCCGCGCCTACCTTCGTCATTCAACCATTATTATACACATAGAGCAAAAGAAAACAAAATTCAAGTGAATTCAATATTATGCCTACCTCCTAGGCGTACATCGAGAAACAGATTTATTTGAGTAATATAAGTATAATAAAAGTAAAAAGAATGTTAAATATATACACAAAATATCTATACGAAATTCAACCTGATCGCATACTACAATTCAGTGACTTTGTTTGAGACTATGGGTTCCGTAGTTTTTACCCGAGGACCCTTTGAAATCGCGCTTGGCGCGAGACCCATTACAATGGCTTATCCATCTGCTTCGATATGGATAAAGTAAACATGTTGTTATTATTGATAATTATCTTAATTAGTGAGATTTAAATATTTAGATTATCCGAAAGTACAATGTTTAATAACAACGCTTTTTAGTTGATTTTGCGATGTTTCAATCTTTTATTTAATCTTTAGACTTCTGTCATCAATTATTATAATAAAGCGTATTCAGTTACATATTTTATGTAGGCACATTGCCTTTCATAGTGATCATAGTTACTGAATCAATAGTTAAAATTGTGTTTTCATTATAATTATTTTAATATTAAAAGCTACTCTGTGTGAAATGTACTTACCTAAATAAACTAATTTAATACCCTATATAATGATGCGAGCCTAAATAAAATGTCGAAATGTCGCATCATCAAAAAGCGTGAATGAATTTTCATTTTTCACCTTTAAATACTACCATTGAAGATTAGTTGGGTGATAAAAAAATTATATTATTTTATATTTACAATTACAAATATTTTCCGTTGACTTGTTTTCGGGACATTTATTTCAGTTGTATTTTTACATGAAACTATGTTTACACACTCTGTCTCTTTTAAAAGAGTTAAAGCGTTAAAGCTCACTAACACGAAGCCTATTTAATTTCAAATCCTACCCAATTTTCCCTTCTTTTAACAAAAATACTAGGCTTTCAAAAATAGAAATGTTAATTTCTTCTAAATTTGTTCACAAAAATCGCAATGGATTTTCTAAATGACTCCCGAACACGTTCCTCCTTGAGAATTCCTAGTCTAAATAAATATTAATAAGCATAGGCATAATTGAATATATTCATTAATATTAATAGGCAGTGTCCTTAACCGGGATTTCTAATCGTATTTCAAACGGAAAAGAAAAAAATTATAATAAAACATTCCATTCTTGAGTTATTGTGGATATCAGAATCGAGACAGACAGACAAACAGAAAAAAATCATGCTTTAAAATGATTCTAGGATGTTTTTTTGCACATATAATTTGTTCCGAAGGGCCATTTGAAAAATTAATTAGGCAGTGGGGAGGTTAGGCTCGATAATATCCTATACTTTTTATAAAGTATCACCTACCTGCTATTTATTTATTATAAAATAAGAAATATGTTAGGATATTTGGTAAACAATTAGAAAGTTTTAAAGGCCTGACGTTTGAATCTTACCGATTAACATATAATCTAGAAATATGTTGGCTCTTCCTAATTAGATAGGGGAGACTTAAAAAGTATTTTATGTTTAATTTTCTGTATTTTTGAGCTGAAAGTTTTAAATCTAAAGAGGAGAATTTTATCCGTTTACCACATTGGAAGGTACCGCCAAACGTCGAGTGCGATTCATAAAATGTATATGTTTGGCACCGACTTCAAAAATAATTTCATGTTAATATTTCGTCGTTTAGTTGCAACTAATTAAGATAATTATTTTATACCTTTTAGTGTATTTTATTTTGATTTTTAAGCTATTATTATTTTATTTGTTGCATTTAATTTTTTTAAAGTCGATTTTATTTTTTTATAAAAATTATTTTTATTTTTCTCTTTTTAGTGATGTTATTAATAGTGTAGTAAAATGTTATTTTTAGTGATGTTATTAATAGTGATATTGGAAGAACAGGCGAAAGCCTATAGAGAAGATGAAGAAGAAGAGATTAATAGTGACTTAATATAATACCTTGCATGCATCTCGTAAGAGAAAGCGTCGGGCGAATGAATCAGAAAATGATAATAAAATTCAATTCATAAATATAGAAATTCTCTCGAAACGTTTGCGAATTTTAAATGAATGTTTTAAGATTTTATTTATTATAATTTCGATTATTTGGTCATAAGAATTGGAGATTTACGTTATTTCGTCATTGATAATATCTTCAGAACTTGACCAAATTAATATGGGACCACCCTTAAGCTACCTCCTTTCCAATAAAAAAAGAATCATTAAAATCGGTTCATAAACAAAGAAGTTATGCCTGAACAAACCTATCAAAAAAGGTCCAATACCAATGAAAAAAACGAGACCAATCGGAACCTAGACTGAACCCAATGCAAAAAAAATCATCAAAATCTGTTCACAATTGGCGGAGATATGAGGTAACATAGACACACACAAAAAAAATAAAAAATCAGTCGAATTGAGAGACCTCCTCCTTTTTTGAAGTCGGTTAAAAAAATGACTGAATTCAAAGTAACGAGTAGAAAGATTGAACAAACAAGTGTGAATCTTGAATAAAAAAACGCATTTTTGAGCTAACATAAAAATCAGATTAATAATTTAATAAATTGAGGAAGACAATAAAAGAGTGTGTCTTCTGCTGGAATTATAAATTTTTAATTTATTTATAACGAGACTATAGTTTCGAGGGCCTTGCTCCCTTCATACATTAATTCCTCTGAATCAATTGTAATAGACTGTTGAAGAGAGCAAGTCCCTCGAAACTATAGCTTCGTTATAAATAAATTAAAAATTTATAATTCCAGCATAAGACAGACTCTTTATTGTCTCCTTCAATTTATAAAAATTCTCCTGCTCTCAGCAAAAAGAAACTTAAAATTTAAAAATATAATAAATGTAATTAAATTAACCAAATTTGAATTTATATTTATAAGATAGGAAATAATATATACTTGAATAAATTTCTATCTAAGAAGACTTAGTTAAAAAGAAAAATGTATTTTTTTCTGATCAAAGTAACATGTCAGATTTATTATTAAGATTAATTGCCTTTAATTTGGATAACCAGTAAATCTAAAAATATACAGTTCACCGTTAGTATCGCTGTGATATAAATTACTTTCAAACATTTGGAAGTAACCTTTGAAATGATTGACTTTCTCAAGCTGAAACGTTCGTGGCCTGCTTGATGATGTTGTTGTAAAACTCACGGATGAAACAAAAGCTATATAGAGAGGTTGCTTAACTTGGTAGATCATATGGGAACTGATGCTTTCAGCATGCCAAAGCCTCTGGCTCATATATTTAACTATTTTGAATTGTATAATGGTAAAATTAATTGTATTCAAGTTGTGCTAAGTTCAGCTACTTTTAATCATTGTTCAATTACTGTGCTATCTCGTATAATATTGGCTAAAATTATGAAAGGTTTCTTAGAATAATTAATTACTTTCCACAGAAGGGCGGATCCAGCTTTCTTCCCAGGCGGCTCTATAGAATTAAATCACGCATAAAAATAAATATTTGCTCATTGTGCTTTAAAATGTCTGAAAAGAGGAGGAAAATATTTTTCGACTCTGATTTTTTCTCTTTGTGTGTCTGAATTCCGATAGGTACCCAAGAAAGCCCAACAACGGAAAGTTAAAAAGTTGGTTTATATCAAAATACATAGTACTGATTAGATTTTGGAAAATCTCGTTCAAAAGGCAGAAAATATTATTTTTTGAATTATTCTATTGAGATTTTAAGAGGTTGTTATAAGTATACCCATACATGAACAATTTATATTTAAATTTATTAATAATTACTTATTAGGCAGCTCTAGTGTATCGAGTCTTGGAAAAGTTTTCACTTTTTTTATTATTTAATATGCGGGTGAGTGATTCTTTCATTAGAATGAAAGATAGCTACAAAGAGCGCGGATATAATAATCTCTTTCTTTAGAGCTACGTGGGTATTAAGATGCCTGAAACAGTTCTGGACTTGTAAGTGGCATCTATTTACAAGAACAGATCTATTTCAGACTATTAGATATGAATTTCTTAATTTATATTATTCTAGGAATGGCCTTTCGCACTTGGACCAAAACGATATATAGTATTTACTCGTTATATAAAGAGGGAATATTTAATACCATTAGAATAATACAATCAGGGCCGGCCCAAGCAAGGCGCGATACTACATACAAGTGACGCTTAGCATCAGGGCGCCCTCGTAAGGGGGTGCCGTACAAGATTATTAAGAAAAAAAAATTGTAATATAAATAAAACCCGTTTTGTTTTATCTATACTACTTAGAAATTGTGTAGTGTTTTATGTATCAAATTAATTACATTATTGTATACTCTTTATACAAATTTATATAAAATTAAATTATTAATAACAATTTTTATTGAATGTAATGGAAGGCAGTCCAGAGGTAGTGAGGAAAGAAAAAATTAACACATATCAAATAAGGTGTAATTTATTGGAATCCTTCCTTCTTTCCTTTCAAACCGACGTTTCGGAGGATTTTTCCCTCCTTCTTCAGGGTTTCAAAGGGTTAATGAATGAAACAAATAAAATGTTTCCTTCTTCTCTCCACAGTAGTGTTTAAAACTTTCTTCTTTTTTAACAAAGGCATAGAAAAACAATTTTTTTTCTCCTTTTCTTAATTAGATTTTCTTTCCTCACTACCAGTGGGCTGCCTTTCATTACATTCAATTAAAATTTCTACCAGTCCGTCTCTCTCCAGAGAAAATTTCGTTGCAAAAGAATTAATAACAATATTATATTTTTATTAACCGAAAATTAGCCAATATTGCTTCAAAAAATATAGGGGATGGGGGCTCTATAAAAGAACATTGCACCAGGACGCCGATTACTCTAGATCCGATCCTGAATACATTTATACATTTACTTTTCCGCATTAACCTATTATACATCCTCGAAATTCCAGTTTTTTAAGGTTCAATACGTTGTCTATAAAATCAATCATAGAAGTTATATTTATATGATGAGCCTGAGACCGATTTGAGGTAGAAAAATGAAATTTGCTGTTTGATAATTCAAATTTTTATGCCCAAAATCAAAGCATTATCTATGACCGGGGGTGAACTGCGACTTAATATTGTGTATACCTACTTCCACTTCCGCTTTCATTTCCAAGTAGAAGACAATATATGAAGGGTCAAATTCCAAAATAATTCTACATAATTCCAAAGACGTGTACACCTAATTCCAATCGCGGTTCACCCCTCAGCTATGACCATTGAAACTTCTTATTTAATAAGTCGATGTTTTATGAATTTTAGTATGTTTTAATTTAAATCCAAAATCTAATCAGCTATTCATAGGTACAAACATTTTGTCACCAGAATGAACTTTTTATTATCTTCTGTCCTCAAATTATTATCAGTTGTTCGTATTAGAAATATATGAATCCAGACAAACTTACTATGACTTTTCGTTCAAGATTTATCTCATGTCCATCCCCATCCACATATGCCTACCTTACGGACAGAAAAAGTTTTTATGTGAAAATAAATTTTCTCTATGGGTCATAAGTTTCTAAACAAGTTAGGCCAAAAAAAATTGTGGTTGAATTCAAAACACTGGTAATAATTTTTCAGCCTATCCCGAAATGAAAAAATAAATAAAAACAAATTGTCTTTTTAATGGAATTAGATTATAGATATACGATTTTGGTGTTATTTTTTTCATTAAACTTTTAACTGGATTTTACACATAATAACATTATATAATACTATTATTCTTTATTCATTATTCAATAAATAATTAAATTAATTAATTCTAATTTGAATATTATGTAAATTGAAAAAATTGCTAAAGGCTAGATTTATCAATTTGTAATGAATTATTATTATAAATTAATGAATTAACCATTTGATTTTACTCGGGTGTAACCATAAAATAAATCTCAACAAAAATGTCCGAGACATTTTCGTAATTTAATACCTAATTATGCGCTTCAAGGTTGATTTTTGCACGCTCCATCCGAATGGACACCAGATCCGAATCAGAAGCCGAGGCCTCTTTCCTCTTTCGGTTTGCCTATTTATTTTTCTACTTGTTTCTTATTCATCTTGGACGAAAAAATGCCAAGTCCAGGGTGGAGGGGTGCCAGCCAATTCGAAAGCTCCACAAAAACAGCTGTAAAATGAAGACATAAAAGCGAGATCGTAAAAATTATTTTAACCCAAGACCCTAGGGGGCTCAAAAGGGCCTGGAGAGGTGCCGTTCACAGACAGACCTCCGGGAGTATAAAATGAAAATAATCGGATTCTTGCTAGAGAATTTGATTTTTATATGAAAATAAAACGAGATAGGATCTATTTATTTATTTTCCAATGGAGAATTTTCAAAAAAGAATCTAGATTTATATTGTTAAAATGAGAAATGACTCTTTGCGAGGGTGTAGAAATTAAAAAAAAATTCTATTTACAAAGGTTCAATGAAAAGGCAGCGGC
The DNA here is from genome assembly GCA_024734495.1 of Forficula auricularia. Taxonomy (NCBI): domain Eukaryota; kingdom Metazoa; phylum Arthropoda; class Insecta; order Dermaptera; family Forficulidae; genus Forficula; species Forficula auricularia. The sequence goes on along the minus strand of JALMQS010000095.1, from coordinate 209,469 downwards.
TTTTTCTTGATCTTTTTACACAAAATATAATTAAACTTTTGGAATTTTTCGATATACTTTTGTTGGTATAATCTTTCAGGAAGCTTAAAAAATGATATATTCCGTTATTTTGATGGTTTTTCTTTGGTTATACACCTGGTCTGGGCACACAGCTTATAAATAAATCAGGGATCAGAACAAATTTGATGCCACATTGATAAATCAAGTTCATTTTTATTCTTTTAATAAACATAATTTAATTTTTCACTTTTTAACCGACTTCAAAAAAGGAGGAGGTTATCAATTCGACTGATTTTTTTGTCTATTTCGCCAATTGTGGACCGATTTTGATGATTTTTATGCATTGGGTTCAGTATAGTTCCGAATGGTACCATATAAATTTCATTGGTATTGGACTTGTTTTTATTATGAATGTTCAGGCATAACTTCTTTTTTTATGAACCGATTTTAATGATTCTTTTTGCATTTGGATCAGTATAGTTCCAAGGTAGTCAAGATACCTCCCAAATCGCATTTTTATGTATGTTAAGCGATAACTTTTTGCCACGTGGACCGATTTCGATGATACTTTTTTATTGGAAAGGGGGTAGCTTAAGGGTGGTCCCATATTAATTTGGTCAAGTTCTGATGAGAGATGATCAATGACAAAATAACTGAAATATCCAATTCTTATGAGCAAATAATCGAAATTATAATAAATAAAATCTTTTATAAAAAAAATCTTAAAACATTCATTTAAAAGCCGCTAACATTTCTCTATTTATGAATTAAATTTTATTATAATTTTCTGATTCATTCGCCCGACGCTTTCTCTTAAGAGATGCATGCAAAGTATTATCTTAAGACACAATTATTAACATCACTAAAAAGAGAAAATAAAAATAATTTTTAGAAAAAACCGACTTCAAAAAAATTAAATTCAACAAATAAAATATTAAGAACTCCAAAAGTCAAATAAATTGCACTAAAAGGTACAAAATCATTATCTTATTTAGTTACAACGAAACGACGAAATATTTACATGAAATCACTTTTTGAAGTGGGTGCCAAACAAACTATAAAGCGAGCCTACGCGTTTTTGTCTTCATTACACAACCAAACGTACTAAGATCCGTCGAAAATGTATATGTTTAGCACCGACTTCAAAAGAGATTTCATGTAACAATTTCGTCGTTTAGTTGTAACTAAATAAGATAATTATTTATTAGTGGATTTTATTTGATTTTTGAGTTTTTATTATTTTATTTGTTGAATTTAATTTTTTTGAAGTCGTTTTTTTCTAAAAATTATTTTATTGAATGATATAACGTAATAGTTAAGCTAAATAAACCATTATGATTTAAAACATTAACACACAAGAGACAGTAACCGCATAACAAATTTTTGTTTTTCACTTCCTGAATATTTAATTTTAAAAAGTTCAAGATAACAAATTTAAGGGATAAATTAAAATATATTTAAATGATGTTTTAAGTATTAAGATAAAAATAAAAGTTTGTATTCCTCATTTAAAACAATGTATAGTCATTATATTAATATTAATGTGTCTAGAGATTTAATCACTGTCACTATTTGCAAGATGAGAACTGATTGTCCTGGAATAATAATTCTATGCGCATTTTTGTACAAAGTAAAAAAGTTAAAATAACTTCTCTTGGTTGAGTAGTCAAGAATTCATAAGATAACCTATTTCATGTTTTACATTATATTTTTTTAATCTTAAATTTTAATTTTAATTGAATATTTATTTAAATCGAAAAATAAGATTAATTTTCATAATCATAATCTTGATGAAAAGTTAAGTTTATATTTAATTCATTAGGACCTGGTTGATGGTTTCATCAAGGCCTTCGACTCCCAGATAACCCTTGAATATTTCATCATTCTCACTTTCCTTCAAGGATGCAACAGTTATTATTTTCCTTATCATTAACAAAATATATTATAATATTTAGACTGTTATAGCTTTGTTCGTTTCCTATATTTTCCCCGAGCATCGTCATTTACTGGCACCTCGACACGCTTATTAATAGGATCTTAAAAATGAAAAAAATATAAATGAAACATATTTGATAAATTAAATCAGTTTTGAAAAATAAAAAATGTGCCCTTCTTTTAATATTTTCAATATTTTCATTGGTATAAATATTTGGTTAATTTTTCCAAAATACAGTATGAGTGAGAAAATAGGTACCCACAGGGCTAACTGCCCACGCCTCCTGGATTTTATATTATTTATTTATTTATATACAATAGAATCTCGGATCTGGGGGGTCAGATAGGCTAGGCGGTAGCATGACAGCGAGCTAACCAGGGGACCCGGGTTCGAATCCGACTCGAGGCATCCAGCTAAAATCTGACCCCGGGGGTAGAGACAAATTTAAAAAAAAAATATAACTAGTATCGTAATTAGGCTTATGGCTAGAAAGGCCGAAAAGCCCAAAAAAAAAAATAAAAAATAAAAAAAAGAATCTCGGATCTAAGCTAGTGTTTTTGAAGACTTAAATAAATAAAATATAATAACTTAATAAAATCAGAAAAGAGAGATGATAAAAAAGTTAAGAGGCATGAATTATAAAGAAATATCAGTTGTATGTTCCATCTAAAAAGACCTGAGAGCCCCGAGAATTGGTCGTGTAAGAAATTCGGCTAGAAATTCATTCTCATTAATGATTTATTATGAATTTGTTATCATTCAAAGATCTGAGTCTTTTAATGATAATTTTTTTGCAACAAAATTTATGAAAATTGTGTATTTTTAAAATACCTACTTAATATAATTTTTGAGTTGTTAAAGTTCTGTTATGAATACAATTTTTCAATTCCCCCCCCCCCCCCACCTACGCAAAGGGAGGAGATTTCGAAACGAGCTAAAGAGAGGAGGGATTTGAATTGGTTTGATTAATTTAAGATGGGACACCGATTACTTACAACATAGTATTCCATGTCTTTTGGAATACGTCGTAAGTTTCAAGGATCACTATACTGAAAAAAGGAAACCCTATCGACGATACATAGTTATCCCCAACATTAGCTTTCCAAGATACTCACCCGTATCAGCTGACTAGGGTATATGACCTGTAGTATCAGTTCCCAAATGAAAGACTTTTCTAATAGTCTTTCGACAAATTATATAAAAGACACAAGTCACTTAGATAGATGATATGACCTATCTCTCGGGTATGTGATGAACAGTCATGCGATTCTCTCGAAAGCTGGAGTTGACTTGTTTTATTGGGATTAGTTTAACTTGTGGTCTCATTTGTATTAAATATAAGAACATATTTAACATTGAAAATGAATATTTTGCATAAAAATTTACTAGAAAACTATATAGAATCAATCTAGAATAAGTAACATTATAGTGAAATGAGAAGAGAACATAATATTATTCAAAATTCGAATCTTATAAGTAAGTCTTTGGCAACAGATTCAGTACATTCTATATTATAATTTAATTTCCTCAAAAAAAAAAACAACTAATAATAATAATAATAAATAAAAATTTATATATGTGTATCTGTCCAAACTTCGTCTTCCCCAACCTATCAGCCAACAACCAACTGAATGCCGCTATGGCTATATGTATGTTTAGGAATATTTATAGAAAGCATCGGTTAGGCGTAAACTTTTCAGGTTTGACTGACTGTATTTCATTTGAAAAAGTGGAATATTTTCCAAAAAACATCTGATTTCATTGATTAAATATTTCAATCTTGACAAAGTAACAAATTATTTTATATATCGTATATGTATATTATAGTAGTCATAGAGTATTATTGATAAAAATAGAATTTAATTAAATCGAAACTTATTTGTAAAAAGAAAAGTTTTCATATTAAACTAAAACTTTTCTTGTAATTTTGTTTTCCAAAATAAAACTTTTCTCTCCGCCTTAAAAGAGAGAAGGCTGTGATTCTCGTTAAACAGAAAAAATAAACAGCTCTTAATTGTATTCATTTAATCATTCCCAGAAGAGTATTCAGCTTGTTTATCAGTCGAAGAGATACTAAATGAATGGACCATTGATGCACACACCAAACAAAAATTCAGTTCCAAAACCTAATCAACAATTTCAATAATTATTGTAAATGAAGGAAACGACCAAAATAATATACAAAACACATTGAAATAAATGAACAAGTAATTAAACATGAAGAACTTGTGAGTGTTCTAAAGAAATTTGATAAGATAATTGACAGAGATGGCCTCCGAATCATTTTAAGTAAAATTTAAAAATAGAGTAATAATTAAATGGAAGATTCTTTACGGCTAGACAACCCATGTTGAAATTAGAAATTTAGTAACCTGATTCAGTGCATCACAACAACATCGTTATTAAATATCAACGTGGATAAACTATATCTATTATCACTTGAAAACGGATTTAAAATTAGAAGACATAATTTTTATAAAAAAAAAAAAAAAAACCGAATTCAAAAAAATTAAATGCAACAAAATAAAATAATAAGAACTCAAAAAAAAAAAATGCACTAAAAGGTATAAAATAATTATCTAATTTAGTTACAACTAAACGACGAAATATTAACATGAAATCACTTTTTAGTGATGTTATTAATAGTGACTTAATATAATACCTTGCATGCATCTCGTAAGAGAAAACGTCTGACGAATGAACCAGAAATTGTTAGATAAAATTCAATTCATAAATATAGAAATTCTCTCGTAACGTTTGCGGGTTTTAAATAAATGTTTTCAGATTTTTTTTATAAACGATTTTATTTATTAAAATTTCAATTATATGCTCATAAGAATTGGAGATTTACGTTATTTCGTCATTGATCATAACATCAGAACTTGACCAAATTAATATCAGATCACCCCTAAGGTACCCCCTTTCTAATAAAAAAAGAATCATCGAAATCGGTCCACGTGGCAAAAAGTTCTCGCTGAACATACATAAAATAAATAAATAGGTATCTTGACTATCTTGGAGCTATATTCGCAGAAAGAATCATTAATATCGGTTCATAGACAAAGAAGTTATGCCTGAACAAAGATAACAAAAATGGTCCAATACCAATGAAAAAAACGGAACCAATCGTAAACTATACTGAACGCGTTTTTTGGCATCCACGTTCATTCCCGACAGGGTCAAACAATCCTTCTGACATAATAAAAATAATTCATAACACCTCAGATGTAGTAATTGATTTCATGATTTTCTAACATAGAAAATATAACCCTACTACTATCAGCATTTGTCTCCTAGGTTAGGCATTTGATTTAGGATATTTCTTAATTGAAATCATAGAAAAATCTACTTAATTTGATTATTGGCCAAAAGATTGGCATACGACTAATTAAGAAATTTAATTTTTAAAGCCAAAAAGTAAAAACTTTCCTAAAAGACATAATATAGTCTTAACATTTTGAAAATTTAAGCATTATTATTATTAAGTCTTAGAAAAGTTTTTACTTTTTGAATTTTAAAAATTAAATGGATTTCTTTATGCCAATCTTTTTACCAATAATCAAATGAAGCAGATTTTACAATGATTTCAATTAAAAAATCTCCTAAATCAAGTGCCTAACCTAGAACTGATTAAAAATATCCATTTCATTTTTAAAATCCAAAAATTAAAAACTTTTCTAAGACTTAACATAGTCTTAACAAATTTTGAAATTTTCTTTAGGTTTGAGCTAGAAAGTCGAAAATTCCATTATCCATTTTATATAGATTCACGATTAGAATCTTTTTCATTTCTCTTAAGATTCTTCAACTTTCAGAAATAAATTACAACGAATTCTTAAAGCCTCAAATTTTCTCCTTCGCTATTATTGTTCTTGACGTTAGTATTAAGAAAGCTCGGATTTGTACGGCTGAATCGAATTTAAATTTTCGAGTCTCATGACCATTTGGTTTTAAAATTACAAGAAAAGTGATTTCCAAAAAAGTAAAGAAAAAAATCAATGCTATTATATTATTGTTTTGATTATTTCGAAACGCATTTTGGTAATTGAACCGACAATAACAATCACACAAATCAAACCAACAAATAATTTTAATCTTTCTCATATAATATCTTTATTATTTTATTTTAGATAGGAATCCAAGGTCATTTTGAGAAATGTATTATGAAAGTAGGGTATTTGAACTTTAAGGAAGGCTTCGCGCGAGATTAGATAATTAGACAAACAATAGTGGAATGACCTTCTTTAAGTGCTGAAACATAAAATGAAAAATTTAACTGTAAAATTAAAGAATAGGATATAAAAATATTTATGTAAAAAAGTATAGTTAAACAGATATATAATTTGTATTGATGGAATTTTCTCATTAACAAATATTTCAAACATAGCGGATTTTCGGAATTTTCATTTTATATCAAGATTAAAAAAAATTTTAATTAAATTAAAATTTTAGTAATATTAAAGGATTTCTTTGTTAATCCATGTTTCATTGGATGTGGAACTTTTCGAGAAGTAAAGGAGCTGGGATAGGATAGAGTCAAATGGAGGCTGAGTAGTAACGACAGGAAACCCATGATTAATGTGGTTTTGATTTATACGCAGCTAATTTTTAATACTATTCCTTGAAATATACGGTATAAGTTTTGATTCGTGCGCCCGTCACACAAATCTTAGGAGGCATATTAAATTCGTGACAGTTTGATTAGTGCGGTATATTTAAAGGATCCATTAACCGCACTAATCAGGGGTTTTCTGTAGTCACAAGTACTCCAACTAGCTGAGCCGTTTACTTATTTAAATGTGTACCTATAACTAGTTTCTCAAAGTCAAAATAACTAGTAATTGTACTCAGTCGAACTCAGTTCCTTAGAATTTAAGTAACTATTATAACCTGTTCTCCACAAGTGATGGAACTCATATCCTGGGTCGAATGGTTGCGTCAAAACAATCTTAGGACTGTATTCACTATGAGCATAAGTCCAAAGGTTAAAAGTAGTAATTAAGATCAATTATCCAAATAATTTTTGAATTTTCTAATAAATTATAATGTATTCAAATGGATTGTGTAGATCAGTGGTTCTTAACCTTTTATTGGTCGCGACCCCCTTAAAACACGAAAGTATATTCGTGGCACCCTTAAAATCCGAAAGTATATTCCCTTAAAATCCTAAAATATTTTCGTAGCCAGAATTCCCCCTCGATCCCACCATTAAGTAACATACTCGTAATTACTCGTACAAAAAAACTCTCAAATGTAACAAAATGTAACAAGAATTCATAAATGTTATTGAATACACTCCACTAATTTGTCTATTCGCACTTCAATTGAGTTACTTTTAAAGCTATTCGCATGCGAGAGTCTATTCGGAGTCGTTTACGTTGCTTTGTTTTAATATTGACCATTGTGAAAAATCCCTTTTCGCACAGATATGTGAAAGCAAAAGGCAATACATGTTGTATGGCGATAATGAACAGGTATGGATATTCCTTCCGAATATGTATCCAAAATAGTACCAAACTTTTTTTCTTGAAAAGTGAATTCAAACTTAAATCTTTTATCAATTCAATGAGAGTGTCATCGTGGGTTGGTGATAAATTGCTATTATCCCAGTTATTATTCGGATCTCGAATCCACAATTTTCTGCTATCAATTTCATTATTTGTAAAATATTTGTCAAATTTTTCAATTAATTTTTGGAGAAGACATTGAATTAAGTAATTTCTATGTTCTTTATCAAATTCACAATTATCTAATCATTTGAGAATAATTTGGAAACATTTCGAAAACATTCGATTCTATTTTTCGAATCGATGTTCCAAGTTTCATTTCCACTATTTTATTTCGCATGGAAAAAAAAACTGTGTTGATTTCCTTGCATAGATAAATTTAGTTTCTTTATCAGATTGTCAGTAATAACATATTTCTTGAAAAATAGGTATATTTGCGCTAATGAAAGTATATTTGCTATAGTATTAAAATTGTAAACCTAGACTTATAAAAAATATTTACACGGTTTTATTAAACTTGTAATTTTGTCTGTCTGCCTGTTTGCGCTCAACATTTTCATTTAGTTTAACCATATAAAAACTTAAAAAATTCTAATATTTTCGCGGCCCCCTTATTAAGAATCGCTGGTGTAGATTACAGAAGACCCTACTCCGGAAAATTATGAGAATTAGAATTTATTAACTCAGTAAACTTGCAAATCCTCCTTTATAAAAGCTTGTCAATGCATTCTCAGCTCAGAATAGAAGCATTCCTAGACAATTAGCAAAATAATTTAAATTTAATTATTTTAGTTGATAAAGCAACACATAGTTTCAAGTTTCCGATTTGAAAATGTGAACGGTCCTCTACAAAGGGGAAATTTATCCGAATTCCTTCCTAATAAAGCCTTTATAAATATGATAAAAAATTATAATATCATATTTTTGATTTATGACTAGAGAAAACGACAAGAAACATTGAAATCAAAATATTTAAAAATTAATTTACAGATTCAGTTTGAAACTCCAAAAAGTAAGACAGTATTCTATTAAAAGGTTCTAGATGTTAAAATAAATAATAATGCCAAATAAATAATCATTTTAAAACTTGAATAAAATTACCTATAGAATTTATTTTGTTATGTGAGTAGCTTGAGCTAAGTATATTTTTAAATTTGAAGGACTAAAGTATGTAGTTGTAATTTAAAAAATATATATCTTCCAGTAAAAACCCGTTTTTTAATAAGAACGGGTTCTTACTAGTTAAAACATGTTTCACTGAATACCTTTGTGGCAACTAGAGTTTACTGATATTGGTTGTGTTTGATTCCAAGGTCTAGAATCTTCATTTTTGACCTTCCGCCTCATTTTGGGGGTTTATTTTCAAAATTTTTTAAACGAAAATGTCAAAAATTACATCCTCTACAACTTTGCTTCTAATTTTTGACATTTTTGTATAAAGTTTTTTGAAAATAAACTCCCAAAATGAGGCGGAAGGTCAAAAATGAAAATTCTAGACCTTTGAACCAAACTCAACCAACATTAGTAAACTCTAGTTGCCACAAATGTATTCAGTGAAACGCGTTTTAACTAGTAAGAACCCGTTCTTACTAAAACGGGTTTTTACTGCAACATAGCAGACCTGTTATATATAGAGTATATTCATATGTTCCATAGGCAGGAACAGTCATTTCCAGGACCGATACAAAATTCTCTTTAGCATAATCTAACTAGAACTTGCTCATTACTAAAACCATATCTACTCATTTAATATTTGTTATTTGTTATATAAAATTATTTGAATGTTTTCGACAACAGTTCAAGACCTTTTGTTTGAACACTTGTATAGATTATGATCGAAGAGACCCATACTTCAAAAACATGTCACTGAAAAACCTTATCATATGAGACATTAAGCAAACGTTCCTATTGTCGTGAGTAAGTATTAAAGTCATCATGAATAAATATATAATCATTAAGTTTTCACCTGTTTCGCTCCTGATAAATTATTCTCTTGGCTTCTATCCCTTAGGATAGTTTTCAGAAACCTCTTATCACCCAATCAATACAATTCTATTTGATCTCATCCGATCGACAGCTCGACTCTTAATTCAGAAGTCATTTCCTAACATTTCGAATAATATAAAAGGAGTTATTTTTAAGAGTAAATCAATGAAGTTGTCCTCTGCTTGATGTACTAGCAAATGAACAATGAAAACAAATATATTATAGATTAGTGACATCAAGCAGAAGACATCCTCAATGATAGTTTCCTCTTTAGAATCAACAAAACTGCTACTCTCGGCAAAACAATATTTTCATTACAGGTTTGCCTGGATGTTTAGATTCAAAATAATCTAAAAATAAAAAAATAAAACCGAAAGTTTGTTCTGGTAGAAATTAGGAACTAATTGATTTTAATCCTTTTAATAAGTTAATGGAGAATCGTGGAAAGGTCCACAGTGATCTTGTAGCCAAAGTTTCCGTTTGTATGTATTATTATTGTTGTAAAATGTTGAGGTATCTCGGAAAAATATGATACGGATGGTAGGTATGTAGTAAAAAACTTTTTATGTAGTTTTTGTGTGTTTTATGATGTACATTTGCTTGCAAAAGTTTCATACCTACCATCCGTATCATATTTTTTCCGAAATACCTCAACATTCTACAACAATAATAATTAATCCTTTTATTTTCAACAGAAAATGAAATAAAAAATCGAATCGCTATATATTGAGATATGGTACGGTTATATGAATATATAATTATAAAGATCTGAAATTGGAGAAAATATGTTGGTTTTAATAAACGCTGTGCCTTTGTATCAAGTTTCATGTTCCTAGATCAAACCCTTTTAGCTCCCAAGAAAATTGTCAAATCACCAAAATTTGCATACAGCACTAGTATGGAGAATGAGTTTATTTTAGTTTTAAATTTTTTTTCAAAAACTACTGGAAAAAATATCACAAATATTTTGAGAAATTAAAAAACTATGTTTTCCAAAAATTTTAGTCATTTGTGAATTTTTTTTGACCGCAAATATTTTAAACTAGTAAACTGAAATTCGCCCTAAAAGGTAATTTTATAAATATAAACATATCTTTGAATTTTAAGGCTTCATTAACTACAACAATTACAATTTCAATTTTTTCGAAATTTTTCAAAAGGAATTAATATAGCTAAAAAACACAAAACCAAATAGTTATTTCTTTAAAAAATACCAACATGTTGACAACAGAACTAACTATTTTTGACCTTCGGTTCTTGACTTTTTTTAAGTACAAGAATCTGGTAAAACGCAGTGAGTCCTGAGACTTACCAAGAGACAGACAAAACCATGCCTGAAAATTAATTTCCTCCACGTTTAAGACATTTCTAAACACGAATAAGCAAAATGATTGAAAGTTCTCAAGTTAATTCAATAATCGGGCCACCCGGCAAGCTTACCATCTCAAGCGTACCAAGTAATAAACCTTTTTCAAATAATCCTGTCGTTATTTTAATTATTTAATATTTTTTTTAGTTATTATTTAAATATAGAAGAGACTTTAAACTAAAATAAACATACTTACATAGTTTATTATTCATTTATTATACAATGGTTGATTCTTTCAAGATAAAAGTGGTATATAGTATAATATATCACATTAAAGGAAAAAATAATTACTTTATTTACCAAACAATCTACGACTATAGATATGAACGATATTTTATTCACTATCTCTTTTTGCTTTTAATTATAGCGCAAATGATTTATGAATGATATAGAGTCGGAAAACCATTTTCGCAATTAGAAATTTTAGTTATAAAGTTAATTAATATTTATAGTCAAATTCAATTAGTTGTTTAGTATGGTTTATACAGTCCAAAAATATTATCATTACCAAATTTCACCCATCCTTTGATACTCTGTTTCATTGTTACTTCTCATTCAACTATATAAAACTTCATAAATAAAGCACAGATTGTATCTTCTGCTTAATTAAAATATTTAACTGCTTGAGTGCTGAACAAGTCGAAAATTTTCCATTCTGTGTGTGTCTGGATTACGATATCCATAATAACTCAAGAAATTTCGTTCTGGTACCAAAATATTTATTTCTCAAAAATATAAAAGTTTAGTTTATAGATTTCGGGCTTTATGGTTTTAATGATTCCGGGAAAAATGCAGAAAATCAAAAAAGTATCGAATTGTTATTGTCGATTTGGCAGATAGTGTACCTATTCTTTATTTATTACAAGTTATTCGAGTATAAGAATATACTGGTATCATTCCCAAAATATATTTTTATTCATATTCAAAGTTTAAATCTTTTGATAATATTACTACCAGAAGTTAGAAAAGTTCTTAACACGTATTTATGGTATTTTGACTATTGGCTTTTTTCTAAACTTTTTGCATTTGCATTAGCAATTTTATTGACTATTATTATTAGTATGGAATGTTTTGAATTTCATCCTATATCATATTTCACTTATCTTTTAGAAAGTTAGAATACTATATGTACTCGTATATATGAACATTTTTAGGTTGAATCATAATTTAGTAGAAAAATTTGAATTTTTCTAATGATTACTAATACTATGGTTTCGATTACTCAGGTTGACGAAATCTTATTGATTTATTTAATATTTCATTACATATTCACTTGAATAACAAAACGTGATGACACCTCAAGTGAATGAAATTTAATCTCCCCCTTATGAAATTTTCAATCGATCTCCCAGCAAACACTTTGGCCGATCGGAATATTTGATTTATTTTAAAATTTCAATTTTTAGGGTTCCGTTTTATGAGGCGAGACCTTATTAGTGTGGCTACAATATCTGTCTGTCATTTTACATATAGCTCGAAAACATTTTAGTGAAACACTAGTAGGTATCTAAATTAATTGTAAAACACCAGAAAAACCTTTAACAATCTACATATAATTAAATAGAATGAAATTTAGATGTTAAATCGAAAAATGACATTCAATCTAAAGAGCTTTCCTGGTGGGAACATCCATGGTCAAGTTGGTAAAGGCGCCCTTCGGCTAAAGGAGAGAGACACGAGTTCGAATTCCGTCGGATGCTCAATTCATTTTTCCTTTTCAAAAAATAATAAAATAATTTTCTAAATATGTAGAATTAACATAAGAAAATATTGATTACATTATTTAACTTTCGCGGCTCAAATTGCATTTAGATGTTAAATGTTATCATGTCTCTCGAAATCGAAAATCGTTTTAAAATTTTATTTGAATAATTATTTATGGGAGGAATTTTTAGTGCGCTAGAAAATGAAAATTTTATCATGAAGCTGTGAGCTATCCCTGTGAAGGTCTCTTTAAAGAGAGTTATGATTAAAATTATTGTACGAGAGAGTCATTGAGACGACTACAATTGAGCATTGCATTGATAAGCCTGGTACCCTACCATTAATTTATATTTCAGCATTTGCAGATCATTTATTCGACGACGAGCATCCCCAAATAATCCTTAAATAACTTATTTGATTGAGCCTCAAAGAGGTGATTTTTATACATGTCAGTGCTCAGTAGTGGCTTAGCTTAAAAGTATGAAAAAATTGCACGAATTCACTCATTCACTCCCTTATCAATGGCAAATAATAATTAATTTGATACCTAAATTTAAAAGTATTTTGGAAGATAAATGAAAAAAGGAGGAAAAAATCATTTTACAGGATTAGTTTTTTTTTCTATCTATCGATTTGTGTGCATTTACCGTAATAACACAAGAACATTAGAATAGTAGAAAATTCGTTTGGATTTCAAAATGTTTGTATTTTTATTGCGAAGAATTTACTACATTTGAGAGTTTATAGCTTCAAATCTTCCGAATGAAAAAAATGCAGAAATTAAGAAAAAATCGAATCATTTTCTTGGAGACCTCATTGTAGCAAATTAAGTTGAAATTTGGCACAAAAGTTAGTATTAATATTCCGTATTTTGTGCAAAGTTTTAAATTTTTAGCTTAAATTCTCTGCAAATAAAAAATAAAATAAAAATTGCCAAATCACCAAATTTATCAAAGAAAACTTTTTTCGCCTTTTATTAATTACAACGGGATCACATTTTTGTAAACATATCACACAGAAATATGCAGGTAAATACATAACTTCATAAAAACTTGACAAAACAAACAATAAAAATTAATGCTTTTACAGATAACAAGAGACGAATGGAAACCATGTAATAAATAAAATTAGTTGAGCTCATAATTCTTATTTCTTTTTCATTTCTAAAAGTATTAGTAATTAATTAAAGATTATATTTTCTATATTTATTTATAAGTATGTATATGTTTGATTATTTATTAATATATGGGTAAAATTTCCAAGCGTGTTTCAAGCACAAAAAAATTCTGATTTATTACAAATTCATGGTCTTTTTCAAATTTTATTTAAAAATAATAATGAAACATGGCTGTACAGATGAATTTTTCAAAGTGTCTTTGCTGTGTTTCAATTTTATATCTCAAAAGATTTACCGACAAAATATTGCAAATTATCAAAATTTACCAAGTCTTCGAATAAGGTTTCGCTTTTTTTTAAAATTTATTTAAGAGCAAAGGGAAAGGAAACGCCTTCTAAATTATAGTTCTAAATATTTAAATATTTTACAATAGCCAGAAGAGACAATCTGTAATTTGATCCTGTCAAAATATACTATATATAAGAGGCTAGATTAATTTGTAACAACGCTCTGAGAATGCTGCCGAAAGGGAGCGCTGATGCCGTCGGTATATTTGCGGCAAATTTGAAATATAATTTTAATTGTAATTTGAAATGAAAGACTCCAATTGATTTTAAATTAAGAAACATTAAATATATTGATAATTATTCCTCCTCCCCCCCCCCCGCCTCACCACTCAAAAATTAAATATTCAATTCGCTTTTCTTTGCGCACAGAAAAATAAATTAATCACATCTTAGTTGATTTATATTTTATATATTATTTGTTTATTTTTTAATAATTTGCAACTTTTTTATAATTTTTTAAAAATCTAAATTTTGTTATTCTTATTTTTGGATTTTTACAAAATTGAACGACTTAAGACACGCATGCCCGAGTTTCTCATGGCAATACTGGAGGGAGCAGCCTGTCATATCATACAAACAACACCTGATCTCTTTTAAATATTTGGAGCCTTATATACATTATCGAATTTTAAAAAAATGATATAATATAATTCTCCTCCTCACACAATCCCACTTATTTAAATAAATCTATTTCCACACAAAAAATATCACAATGCTGTAGATTATAGAGAAAAAAATACTTCCAGATTCATATCTAGAGCCTCATTTCTGTAGCTGTGTCAGAACGAAAATGAGGCGAAACTTTTAAGAGACTATGTATTTTCGGGAGTTTACAGGTATACATTTGGAGTGTGGTGTTTTAAGAGGAATAAAATTTTTGGACCGAGACGCCGCCCGCCAGGGCACCAGCCCGGAGGGCCGAGTTTCGAGGGCGTGCCGAAGGCACGCACGAAAAGCTCGTATTAAATATCTATGTGCAAATCTTTTATGAATATAATCTATCCAGACGTTTCAGAAGAAATTTTTCCATTATCAATGAAAATTTGAAAACAAAGAGAAATCAATGAGGTTGTTATCTGCTTGATACATTAACATATATATTACAAATATAGATATGTATAATTTATTTGTTTGAGACTATAGTTTCGAAGGTTTAACCTTCATCATCAGTCTTTAAATTATAAATATTTTATTTGTTGTTTCTCAAGGGCTCAATTACCCATTGAATATAGATAAATTTGTTTAGTTGAAGCAAATTAGCCAAACAATTATTATATATATAGTATATTTGAAAAAACAAATCTTTTATAAAAAACAATACAAAACACGTTTATTTAAAAGCCAAACGTTTCGGGAGAATTTCTCTCCTTTTTCAATGGAAATTTGTGAAGAAAAAGAAAAAGAAAAGTTCCTTCCTCTAAAATTTAGAAAGCAATACTAAGATATTAAATCTTTTTATAAAGACAATTGTACATATTGTCTTGATGATTTATTTAAAGGTAATCTAGATCACGAAGACAATATGTACAATTGTCTTTATAAAAATATTTAATATCTTAGTATTGCTCTAAATTTTAGAGGAAGCGAATTTTTTTCTTTTTCTTTTTCTCCACAAATTTCCATTGAAAAGAGAAATTTCACCGAAACGTTTGAAATAAACGTGCTTTGGATTGTTTTTTATAATAGATTTGTATTTTTTCATTTATATAAAGTATAAACAATCAATAAATTTTTTTTCTTTTCTATACCTACGAGTATGTTATGTATATTTGCATCAAGCAGAGGACAACCTGGAAAAGCGGGCATCGCCGTTTTGAAATCTCCGCCAAAACTTCCAGATTAAATTATTCTTATAAGTTGGCACTACCGACTGGATCCCGGGAGGAAGTGCTCATGGCTTAATACTATCAAGTTCCACTTTTTTGAGCCAACCAACTAATGGCGCATAACCTATAATAAAATCACGTGTGTTACATATATTTTTCGTCTTTAATTAATAAATCACCCCAAGCATCAAAACCCCAATTATTCACAACCTTTTTTAATTTCTCTTTTAAGTGAATCAACAGCTCTGCTACTCTCGGCAAAAATAAAATATTTTCAATGAAATTTGACAAAATTTAATTTCATAACGAGAGAATTTCTCCTAAAACGTCTGGATGTTTAATAAACGTTTACAGATTGTTTTATAAAAGATTTGTATTTATTTATATACCAAGAGCAATCAATAAAATTCTTTCTAATGTAAATATTATACTTACAATTAAATATGTCTGAGGGAATGGACTAAAATAAAAGTACTCGCCCCGGCTGCATTGGCATAGAAGACCTTGCAATCGACAGGTGGTCAACAACAGCGGGGGATTTATTGCCCCTGTGGTCATTTCTGGCCCCGATCTGATCCTGCCCCTGATTATGCCGGGATGCATTTGCAAAACGGGAATAAATCGCTTTAAATTGAAGGCAGCTTCTTTATGGCGTCGCCGGGCGAGCGAAGGACTCCGCCACGCAGAAACATCACCAAGGGCATTGCCAGTTTATTTATTTGCAAACACCTCTCTTCATAAACTTGATGATCTGGACGTGTTCAGTGCGTTCTTATCGGATCTTCCTTAGGTGCCTCTCTTTCTCCACCCAGATGTTCAATTTCGCACAAAAAAGTTTTTTATCTCCGAGCTCAATAAGAAAAGAGGATAGAGTTTAAGGGGGAAGTTGATGAAACGAAACTTTCAGCTCCCTCAGCTCTCATGTTTAGATAAACTCAATAGCAAAAGACTAAGTACGAGAAAAACACTTTGGATTAAGCTAAGAAAAAATGGCTAAGTTAAATAGCTTAAATGCTTTACATACATTTTTAGGGTTCCATTTAAAAAGAAATAGGGAACATTATAAACTCCCTATATGTCAATCGCGATTCGGAAAATTTAACACCGCATTCTATATTGTGGTTTGATTTTAAATTTTTTTGTTAAAAACATTATTAATATTATTTGTATTGTTTTATTATATATAAACTCAATTTCAGCATATATACATGTATATATATATTTTACTACAATTCCCATCTGTCTGATTCTTTGGGGAATCGAAACAGATGATTTTTTTTCAGAATATTCAATAATAAATTTTATTTAGAATGTTTATATGTTAACATTAAATGAAAGCGAAAGTTAAAAACTTTTATACGGTCAGTGCCCTATTTTGGTGCACTTGGGACCAGACTCGTTTTGATAGTGAACCAAGAGTTGAAAAAATATATATAGAAAATTTGATTATAGGATCTAGTCAGGAGATCCATCGCCTAAATGGAGAAGGCACTGCGGGCTTAACGCGGAAGATGTCGGATCATACCCGGCTGGGTCCTGTATCATTTTTTTCAACTCTTGGTTCACTATCAAAACCAGCCTGGTCCAAATTAAGCTCCATAAGGCAAGAAAAAAAATAAAAACCGACTTCAAAAAATTAAGTGCAACAAATATAAAAATACACTAAAAGGTATAAAATAATTATTATCTTATTTAGTTACAACTAAACGACGAAATATTAACACGAAATTACTTTTTAAAGTCGGTGCCAAACAAACTATACCTATAAGCGAGCGTACCCGCCAAACGTACTAAGTAAGATCCGTCGAGTGCGATTCATAAAAGGTATATGTTTGGCACCAACTTCAAAAAGTAATTTCGTGTTAATATTTCGTCGTTTAGTTGTAACTAAATAAGATAATAATTATTTTATACCTTTTTAGTGTATTTTTATATTTGTTGCACTTAATTTTTTTGAAGTCGGTTTTTTATTTTTCTTAAAAATTTTTATTTTTCTCTTTTTAGTGATGTTATTAATAGTGATTATATCATCAGAACTTGACCAAATTAATATGACACCATCCCTAAGACACCCTCTTTCGGATAAAAAAAGAACCATCGAAATCGGTTCATAAACAAAGAGGTTAGGTCTAAACAAGCCTAAACAAACCTAATAAAAAAAGGTCTAATACCTATGAAAAAAAATCGAAAAAAAAATGGGACCAATCGGAAGCTAGACTGGACCCAATGCAAAAAAAATTTTCAAAATCGGTTGACAATTGGCGGAGATATGAGGTAACATAGGCACAAAAAAAAAAAAAAAAAAAAAAAAAAAAAAATTCAATCGAATAGAGAGAACCTCCTCCTTTTTTGAAGTCGGCTCAAAATAGGAGACAGTGACCGAAGATAAAGAGTTTACAGCTTTTGCTTTCATTTAATGTTAACATATATATAAATAGTTTATGCGCCGTTTAAACCAGTTCTACCCAATCCGATTGAGCTGAAATTTCGTACACATTTTAGATGCTGGGTACAATAGAATGTAGTATACCTACTCAGTTATGTATTTTTTTTATAATTTACATGTAATTTTAACAATATCACATTTTACGCCTATGGTGCTTATACAATCAAATGTATTTATTTATTTATTTGGAGAAAACAACAGTCATAGTTCACAAAAAAAAAATAATACAAAAAACAAACATAATATGATCAGAAAAAATAAAAAAACTATGACTTATTGCACATTTCTCACTGAGGAAGATACAGCATAAAAGCAAAGTTGGAGATCAAGGGACAGAGCCCGAAATACAAATTTTAGCATGTTGAGTGATTCTTATCCATTCTCAAGCTTAATAGAAGGAATCACATGGAAATGGACAACTACATCTAAATCAAATTTGCTAAAAGACTGAAACAACAATAATAACTTAACTTAGAACAGAGCCTCTCTCAAACAAACCAACAAAGGCTCGCCGGCTCACCCATAGGTCCTCCCCAGTCGGCCCACCTCTCAACCCAAAACCCAAAGGTCAGACTCAAACCAGCCAAAAGTCAAATAAATCAAAGTCTACCTCCATAGTCACCAAAATTAAAATCAACAAGCAGAATAAATTAAATCATATGAGTCAAAAGCTAAAAACCAAATAAATTGAATAAATTAAGTCGTTAAGTTTAAAATGAACAGTCAGAATAACACTGAATTGAAATTCAAAACTAAAGTCAAACTAAACAACAACCAATTACATCAGATATAATCAGAAATTCAAGGTAAAAAAAAACTGAATAAAATAATAAATTAACCCACCCAAAATGAAAAGTCATGAATGCAAAAACAAAAATAAATTAAACAAATAAATAAATCACCGCAGTCTAACATTCAAATAAATTAAACAAACGAGGACAAGTAAAATCAAAGTAGTCAAAATGTCAAAGCTGAATGAATCAACCAGATCAAGCGAGTTGCATCTCGCCACACAATAGGATCAGGGAGA
This sequence comes from Forficula auricularia, assembly GCA_024734495.1. NCBI lineage: Eukaryota > Metazoa > Arthropoda > Insecta > Dermaptera > Forficulidae > Forficula > Forficula auricularia. The sequence continues at coordinate 190,201 of JALMQS010000095.1, read as the reverse complement.
GTAACTTACGTGGCAACGATCTATTTAGCCAAATCAAAACACTCAAATGTGAATCATGAAAAATCAATCTAATTGCTCTTGAAAGCTCACGAGCGTTGTATTGATAAAAATCACAGCCACAAAAATTATGATTAAGTCACACACATTCGACCAACTGGAGCTCCTCCGACCACGTTAGTATGACACTAGACTAGGCAAATACGTGAGACAACCTGGACGCCGCACGGGACCCGGAATCTATCTGTGCCAGAAGATCAGGGCAATCCCACCTCAGACAGACAAATATTTCCATGTCATCGCACCAAGAAGCAACCTTCAACTTCCAATGCCTGAAGTTTAACGATGCGAGAGTCGCATTTCATATGAGCATATCGACTCAGTTCAGTCGGTGAACACTATTCTTGGAAAATTTTCTCCGCAGACTGACCATATTTCCTTTGTATACCTCATATATATGGATTCCAAATAGCAGAACCGTACTCTAGCTGAGACCTGACCAGAGCCCGATAGAGTGTCAAATATGGATCTGCAATCTAAATTTCCCAGAAGTTCGACATATATAAACGCCAGCATTTGATAGGCCCCATCCATGTAATCATCCGGATATGTTGGTCGAACAACCAATTAGAGTCAAACATCACCCTGAGGTCCCGGATACTAGTCACCTGTTAAGGACCTGACCAGAAGAGACGCATAACTGCGACTCATTCGAAATCTTCTTCTGAAAATGTCATAACCCTGCATTTATCAGTGGCATGATAATCCATTCAGAGAACAATTACGACGTAAAACGGTTAATGCCAACCTGCAGCAATGAAGCAGTCAATATGAGTATCGATTTTTATATTAAATCGTCCCGCATACAATAGTATATTGCTATTAAGAAAACATTTATGTATGTCATATATGGGTATAGATACAAAAGGCCCTAAAATAGAGCCTGCAGGTACACCGGAAAGTAATAACACAAGATGATATGAATAGCTCGCTGTAGTACAACGATTGGTGTCTACATCTCAAATAAGAGGCAAACCATCGTAAAAGATCACCTCTAACGCCATTGAAGAATAATTTCCTCAGCAGAATCAGTGTCCACCTCGTCAGAAGGTTTTCGGAAGTCAGTATAAATACTATCAACCGAGGCGCCATGGGATCTAAAGTCCGAAAGACAAGTTAGAGTACACCAACAAATTAGAAACAGCAGATCTCGACTCCACGAAACCATGTTGACTGAGAGAATACTTAATTTTTAAAAGCTTGTGATGCAATTAATCACTGAATTAATCCTCTCAAAAATTTTCACGATGCAAGTACAAAATGGAAATGGGCTCTATAATTCCCGACATCATTTCTAGCACCAGACTCGTAAACTGAGCACATGTTGACCGCTTTCAGACAAGTGGCACAATGCTTCTGAGACAGACTTTTTATTATAAATAATAGTGAGAGGCATAACAACACGTCAGAGACGTTTCCCTTAGAAGAAGGGAGCAATTCATCAGCACCCGCTCCCTCGTCAACGTCAATTGACCCAATGCTCTCCTAACGTCACTACAGACAAGACCATACTTGAAACACACATACCATTGCAGGATCCACGCAATCCATCAAGTTATCATCATCAACACCATATGCTCGATCCGACGTGGGCTCAAAAACCGACACAAAATAGTTAGAAAACATTTTACAAATTTCAGCAGGATCGCTAGATGAATCAACACGCAGTTTCATGGAAGAGGGATATCCGGTTTTGCTGTTTTTTAAACTGTGAGTGAACTTCCAGAAAGATTTGATGTTGTGGGTAGTCGATTGTTCGACATGCAAAATATATTCATCATAACAACTGATTATCAATTTCTTTACCTTAGCACGAGCCCATGAAAATCTGTCATAGTCAGATCTACTGCCATATATTTTCCAGCGTTTCCAAAATTTATATTTCTTATTCAATTGCATCTTTAAGTCCTGAGAGAAACCAACTGGGATATCTACGTAACTCTGCTTTAGTGGAGGCACATAGGTGTCCAATATACGGTACAAGTTTGTATATAAGAAGTCCACCGCCTGCTGTGCGCCAAGACTATCTAAGCTCTGACACCAGTCAATACTCGAAAGTTCTGCATTTATCTGTGAATAGTCAGCCTTCCTAAAGTTATATTTAATTACCTTATCACTACCGATCGTACTCCGGTTCCGCGGAATATGAAACTCACAAACAAGTGGTGGATGTTGAGGGTCAATGTTGATGAGTGATGAGGTGCACAGTGCGACATCGCAGTTCGAATCAGTAAACACCAAATCCAGCAGACGATCATTAACATTCTTGATTGAGTTGCATTGCTTAAGATTTAAAAACGACATTATGTTTGTCATAAAGTATGGCGCGTTAATAGAGCCACAATCCAAGTTTTGATCACCATCAGGCCACCAACGAATGCCGGGCTGATTGTAGTCACCCATCAGAATGAAATTGTGATTCACATAATCCGGAGCGATGTCATATAACTTATTAAAATGAACATCATAAGTAGCTGGACCGGAGAGAGGGGAATGTAACTTGCAACTAGTATGACACCATGTCCTACTGAAGGTAGTAACAATATGATCTCCTCTACACACGGGCTCTCCCAATCGCATTTCCTGTAAGAGCAAATATTCTTCTTAATCGCAATTAAAACCCCACCGCCGTCCTTTTTGGTAGATGTAGATGAACATCGATCTCTTCTATAAACATAATATCTGTCATCAGCTATCTCACTATCACATATGCCAGCCCTGAGCCAAGTCTCCGTCAACACAATCACGTCATAATTTGAATTTAGCAGACCCAAACGCAGGTCAAGAAGCCTATTTCTTATACTTCGACAATTCTGATAATAAATATTTAAGAATTTCACCGTGTCAACCATAAAGGAAACAAGTTACAGAAACAATCATTTCAACACAACGCGCAGCTATCATAACCAATTCACCTCCCAAAGCCAACAAAATGCAAGGGCACCCCAATGAAAGCCGAAACACATCACAATCCACATTCGAAGTACAATACTCAATACCACAATCCACATCCACACAGACGCAATGTTCAACAAGGCCCATAACACAGCAAAAAACAATTAGCATAAGCACAAAGGGATGAGCCATATCACAAGGCAACTCCAAAATACAATGAACACACACACGACGATATCCATTGAAGGCATCGATCATCACACAAACAAAAAAAAGAGAAAAAACAGCACTCAGCGTCAAAAAACACAACTCAAAAATTCACAATATTTTAAGCAAATCACTGTCCTCTCTAATTCGAATAATTTTAGATGTATCTGTCTTTCGAACGAAAATAGACGAGTTCTTAACCCACACATACTTATATGATTTATCCGCCACGGTTTTTCTTGCCTTACTATACAATATCTTGTTCGCCAAATTGAGATGCTCGTTCACATAGAATCTGCGAGGCGGTGTAGTTTGAATCCCTATTTGGTCAGTGGATAGAGTCCGGCGCACCCTCGCAGCGTGCAGCAACTCGTCGCGCAGGCGGCGTGTAGTCAGCTGCAGCACCACGTTCTTGGGTCGATCCGACTGCGACGCGGCGGCCGCAGCCACACGGTGAACGGCGCGGATGCAATTTGATGGTATATCCACACTTACGAGCTTACCGACACTCTGCACGATCTTAATAAGGTTTTCGTTTTTATTAAAAGGAATATTTTGAAGCTCTATATTACAACTCCTGGAGGCCTGGTCGATGTCATTCAATTTATTCACCATATCATGCATTCGGTCCTTAAGTTCGCTATTCTCGCTTTGTAACACCAATGAAATTTCATCCTGTGCAGAAATTTTCTCCTCCAGGGCGATGAGCTTGTCCTCCCACGCGTTAATTCTATCAGACACTGCCCTCAACTCATTCCTTAGAGGCAACAAGAGTTCCTGGAAGTCATTTCTGCAACACTCCAACATGCTCGCAAATTTGTTGTCAAAATAGTCCTTTACATTTTTATCCAACAAAGCCGACGAGGACGGACCGTCCCCAGAAACGCTCTGCTGCTGGTGAATCAAACGAACGGGTGTATTGGAGTTATTATCCCTCAAAATACGTGTACAGGCATCCGGACACCTCCATGCAGACTTGGATTTTGCACTCAGTTTAGAAAAGCCGCTCCTCGTCATCCCAACGCATTCAAAATGGTAAACATTCTTGCAATCAACAGTTGAACATTTCACAGATTCACCCTCCTTCACCACCCTTTCACACGCCAGGCATAAACTCATCTTGTCTGTCTAGGTTCTATTCTTCAATTTCACTCATATATATAAATAAATAAATTCACAGAATTATATAAATATTCTTCATTAGAGAGCTTATCTTGACAAGTAAGAAATCAATGAACAAAATCCCCAGAAGAAAAAAAGCACAAAACGAGCCCAGAGACGCTGGCTAACACAACAATAGACACATCCACAAAAAAACGGCTCCTCAACTCACAGGACAGCACAAAAATCACAAAAAAAGACGGAAAAAAACCCATCAAAACATCGAATCACTTGAGGAGCGATAAAACGTGCCTCCCTTCCACTAGAGTCCGATTTACTAGTATTCTTAAGCATAGAAGAGGAATACCCTACAGGCGAGGCATTGAGAGGCGGCCATGTTTGCTTATGACTTTTCACGGCCTATAAACTCAATTTCAGCCTATATATATAATAGAACAATATAAATAGTATTAATAATGTTATTAATATTAATATTATTAAAAATTTTTTTTAATTAAACCACAATATAGAATGCGGCGTTAAATTTCCTTAGAAGCTCATGAACTAATTAAGATAGAAACTTGATTTAAGTATACTAATTTTCTCCGAAATCAAATTTTGTATAAGAATTAAAATAGAGTCAATATAATTTGAGGGAGGATCGAATTTTTCTTAGAGTCAAAAATAAAAAAAATTTTATCATGAAATATAAATTTTTCTATAAAAAGAGATCTTTAATTAATATTTATGAGGAAAATGTAAGTAATTAATGATCATTTTACATATTAACTACAATTTATATATACCAGTTATATCAAATATGTTGTGTAACATAAGCTTGAAATTATGTATTGAAACAAATACATAAACAGAATGCATAAATATTAATTTATTAGGGAAATAATATATTCAAAAAATTATTCTATTAAATAGTAAATAAGTAAAAATTTGTACATTTGTTTTTTTCTTTTTCTATAATTAACCGACTGGATTTTTTTTGTATCTATGTTACCTGATTTCTTCGCCAATTCTGAACCGATTTTGATGATTTTGTTTGCATTGGGTCATTTAAATTTCATTGGTATTGGACCTTTTTTGTTATGTAAGTTAATTGTTCACGCATAACTTCTTTGTTTATGAACCGATTTCAATCATTCTTTCTGCGTTTGGATCAGTATAGCTTCAAGGTAGTCAAGATACCTAACTATTTATTTGTTTATTCATTTACATGTATGTTCAGCGAGAAATTTTTGCCACGTGGTTATTATTTTATTTGTTGAATTTAATTTTTTGAAGTCGGTTTTTTTCTAAAAATTATATGTGTATATAATAATAATATTAAAAAAAAAATACAAAAAGACTTTTTAAGTATAAGTTAGATTTTCTATTATACCTACTCCAATTTTTCTTCGATTCACTGTTTCATATTTTACAAGATGCGAATTGGACTTTATCAGGAATGACTCATGGCTGGGAGAGATTCCTCCCAACATTTTCTCGCCACCCCTTAATTTAATTAGAAATTTAGTGTTTGTTAAATAAATTTAATGAATTATCTTAATTAATAAATCTTTTTTAGACTTAAGATGAATTAAAGACCTTGGAGGAAAAAGTGAAAACTTTCTCAAGATTTCTCACGGTCTGTGCAAATTTTGGTGATTTGGCAATTTTTTTGTTAGCGCAGAAACGGTTTGATTATATAATTGGCGGATTAATAATTATTAATACACCATCCTTAGCGGATTTATCCGACCCTGGAAAATCTTAATGGACAGGCCTCAATGAATTTATTTTTTTGGGTGAAGATCTCTAATGCACAAGAAATTTCCCCCGTTACGGCCGGCCCACCAGGAAACCTTCAGGTCTAACTCGCCCCTGATGGCGATGCAACTTAATTATACAAACATTTATGACAAATTTTAGATTGAATTCTTCAAGAGTTTCACATTACAAAAATTTGTATTTTATCTGATTTTTTGGATGTTTTGTACGAAAGTTTTATAATTCAAAATCCCAAAATCTAATCAGTTCTTTGTATTGGAAATATGTGAAAAAAAGAATAGAACGAACTTTCTATGTTTTTGTCTATTAACTAACTTAGCGTGGAAAGATTAGAATCTAACAATTCAAATATTTCGTGTATTGAAATGATGTTTCAGTTTTTAAACATAAATAAGTACTTTAAAGGGGGATGAATAAAATTACATTGCTTCTTTCCAGTATTTTTTATTAATTCAAGTGGTTAATCCAGAAATTTCGAGAGCACTACGGCACCTCTTTCTCAGTGAAAACCACTTGGTGAGCTGGTGGTTTCCACTGAGGAAGAGGTGCCGTAGTGCTCTCGAAATGTCTGGATTGACCACTTGAATTGATAAAAAAATTACTGGAAAGAAGCAATGTATAATTTTATTCATCCTCCTTTAAAAATTAACATATCCAGTACGCAACAAGCCATTTAAATTTCATATTAATAAATAAGTACAAAAAAAAATGAAATTTTTTGATGAATTCAATACATACTCTGCTAGTCGTAAAGAAACCTAGTAATTTAATGCAGAGGCAAGAAAATGGGCAAAATATACACATCTATTCAAGGAGCATGCAAAATGTTTAGTGCAATTCGAGTGCTGGAAAAGATAGAGGAATAGATAGATAGAATAAAAAATGAAGCTGCAAACGGAGTAGTGGATCGAATAAATAACATCGCCACTTGAGTATTCTTCCAAATATCAGATTTTCTCTTCTCTTTCGTCCTAATAAGGTTATCTATTCTTTGATAATATTTATTAGTATCTCCGAGTTATACTTCAGCCACTTTCCGACCGAATAAAGAATAATTTAAAAAAAAGCGGCCAAGTGCGAATGCAACTTCAAGGGTTGAATACCAAATATAAATAATAATATAAAAATTCAAAGATTCACTTCTTTTATTCATAATATTCAATTTGGCCTAATTTCATTAAGTCAGTAGCAGTATTTTACATTCAGGTATTTTATAAATTGAGTAAAATTTTTTGCTTGGAAAATACCTATGTCAGAATGATTTCGCCTCTAAATTGTTAGTAGTCATTTGACTAAAATATAGCAACGATGGACGTTAGATTAAAAAAACCTATAAAATTGAAAAACTCACTCTTTTAATAATTATAATAATTTATAGGGAATAATGATTTTTCTTTCAAGCCCGAAATCCAAGATTTTAAATTTCCATTAATCGTGTATAATTTTTTGAAAAATTTAATAGCATATTTCAGTGATTCTCAACCTTTTTTTCGTCATTGCACACTAACAAAAAAATAAATTAATAGAAATTTATTTGGGTTATTGATTGATGTACGGTACCTATTAAATTATCATAGGACATTCTGCATCCTGTAAAATGTTACTACCTCTTCAGTTCAAATGATCAAATACATTAAATTAAATGTAATGTCAATTAATAAAAAAAGGTAAAAAAAAATTCAATTCGGGAGGGACCACTGCCCAGCAGAGGCGGCACACTTCAAGAATCTTGCGGCACACTAAAGTTCTGCGGCACAGTGGTTGAGAATCACTGACCTATTTCATTGATTCTATGACGATATCGAATTCTAAGAAGCATCTTAATTTTTAAAGTTTTCAATGTTTTCTTTAACTAACCGAGGTAGTATGAAAATAGGGTGGACCTTAGCTCTATCTGGTGAAATTTTTTTTCTAATAAATTTTCGGGACACCCGCTCAAATCATGACACTTAGCAAGAAAATTTTTATTTGAAAAACAATTTAGAAACTAATTTATTATCTCTATAATTATATTTTATATACATATTTTTCTAGTTAGGTATATGATGAGAATATTGCAATTATGTGTATGTTTTTTTCTATAGTTATATTTAATAAAATGTAACACTGATAATTAAGTATGTTTCCCTTCGTAAGTAGTGGTACGAAAAATCAGTGGGTCCTTTCAAAAATGAATATGGCCTTTTATTCAAAAGATTGCCCACCCCTGAGCCTTGACAGATAATTCGGATAGACGAAGAGCTAGTCGTAGAGACACTAGGCGCAGACAGGTTCCGTTTTACGGTTGTACAGAACCCAAAAAATGAAATAATGGTCTAAAGTTGATTGTATAAGGAGTCCATTAATAAGCCACGCGTCAACGAGCGCCTCTTCAACGTCTCTATTTACCAATTTGCATTTCATTAGCATAGTTCCTTCGATTTTTCTATTTAAAAGCTACACACGAGTCATTCTCACCTTTGAAGTTCCATGAACCTCATTTTATCAGCACCAAATAAACACATCAAAGATAAGGAGAGGATAAAATTTGTAAACAAGCTAATATTTTGATTAAATCATTTATAAAATAGTCAGTCTATCTATTTGAGAAATAAATCACTTGATAATCATGGAAGAGATTGTTTTTATTTCAGCCTACACGTGGAGACTCTACGAATGACTTGAGAATGGAAGAGAAGACAATTTGCGAAGTTCGGAATACTCATTAAGAAGAGAACAATATACTGGCTATCTAAACAATTCATGCAGTCATTCTTGGGACTTACATTTTTCGTGTTTACTTCCTACATTAGAATAAGATTAGAACAGAACAACATCGATAATAGGAATTATCAACAACATTGTGTAATATACATATTCGGGTGTGTCTAATAAAACAAATATTTACTTTTTACTTTACCATACGACTAGTGGCAAGTATTGCAGAAAAATACTTATATTTTTTGTTTCTTTCTGTTTTTCTTTTTCGAAATATCAAAATTGGTGGGAAGTATTTTAAGGCTTACAAAAATGACTTAAATAGTGAACATGGAAAACGTAATCAAAAGAAAAAGTGAAAACTCTTCAGAGCCTACCCTCTTTACAAATTTCGGTGATATAATAATATTTTTGATCGTATATGTCCTGAGCTAGAAAATTAAAGATTGGTTTTTCCGTTTTAAAAAATAAAATTTCATTTCGATTTCGAATCTTCAATTATTTCAATTTACTATTTTATAGAAAAAAAAGACAAAATACCATATTTTGTATTTTCATTTAAAAATCTCAAAAAGTTATCTTCTACCCCTTATTAAAAGTGAACATTTTAACAACCCTTTATATATAATTTTTCAATTAAGATAAGAAAATAAAATTTCAATTTCCTTAGTAATTTCACATTATTCCAATAGAGAGGAAAAATATTTTTTTGTTTTTAAAAAATATACAAAAAGTTGATTAGTCTCGTCAATGAAAAGTGAAAAATTTATCAATAGTTTCCTTCCTTTTAAAATAGTTTTTCCATTCAATAGTGAAAAGAAAATGCTAAGAGATTTTCCATTATTCCAAAAGATTATTTAGGAAGGGAAAAGTATGTTATCACTTAAAAATTTTCAAAATAATTCGTCCTGAGTAGCTGTGAGGTTAAATTTGTCTGCTCTCTATTTCAAAAATCGATAAGAATTTAAAACGTAATTGAAAATTGTTTTTTATTGAGATTTAAAGGGGTTAAAATTTTGATTCTGATTGCAACCTCTATTATACGTTTGCTCATGGCATTTTTCATCTTTACCATGTCACTATAAGCCTTTTTGTATAAACCCCACGCTGTGATTTACTTAATTATTATTCTTTATTACAATAGTTTTTTATGATATTTTTTAAATTCTATAACAAAAATAAATTGTTTAAATATATTTAGGTACTATAATGGGGAGTCAGTAAAATTTGTTTAAGTCAGAGGCCACATTTTATTGGAATAAGATCAATTTTGTTAAGGGAGAATGGTGTAGGTTCTTGGTGAAACATATTAAATAAAGTAAAGAAAATTTTTGTGCGATTTGTGAACTCCTGAAGATGGGGTTATACCCCGAAATATATATAGAGTCGTGCTAAAAAGCATCTGATTTTTTATTTATGTGAAATCTATCTAGTATTTTATATTTTAAATTTTAAAAAGTTTCTAAAAAAATTTTCAAAAATTTTCTTTATATATATATATATACTTTATATAATAAAATCAACTAGTATTTCGCAACATTTTATAACCAATAAAAAAAAATCGTTTTTTCAATCAGTGCAAATGAGTTTTCATTTGATTAATTATCTGATCTTCATCAAATATGCATACATTAAAAAAATAGTATTTTTCCTTCTTTAAGATAAATTTTTTATTATGATTTTTTAGTTTTTCAATCTAAATTTTTATCATCGAATTTTTAATTTTTTTTTTGTCTCGATATATATATATAGGTATACCTATGTATGTAAAAGATAAGATTAATATTTGATTGAGTGATTGATTGATTTAATTATACTTATATCTATTTTAAGTAATGCATAATTTATTAGTAATGCTTCCTTTAAGAATTTGTTAAAAACAATTCAAATTAAAAGTATAACTGTGATAAAACACAAGTAATTATTATATTATAAGAATTTTAATGTTTTAAGAATTTCATCATTCCAACGATAGTGGCTTCTTTCATGATTCTGATGTTTTCCAGGAGGGTAGTGTGAATTGTAATCGTACATGAAAAAAGTGTAGTTTTTGTTTCATATTTTCAATCTCAAGAAGGTCTAAGACTATTATGATAAATGAGCGAATTCACCACGTTTCTGTCTACAATAAAACCTTGTATAGTGAATATCGGAAAAATTAACCCTTTGCATTCGTATGTCGCCGAATTCCAAGTTGGTTGTTATGGTAACCTTCTAAAAAATAAATACGAGTTCAAAGGGTTAATATTTCAAGATATTTTTTTTTTGGCTTTTCGGCCTTTTTAGCCATAAGCCACTTTACGATACTATATATTTATTTTTCAAACTTGTCTCTACCCCGGGTCAGATTTTAGCCGGATGCCTCGAGTCGGATTCGAACCCGGGTCCACTTGGTGAGCAGGATGACGCGCTACCACCTGGCCTAATCCGACCCCCATTTCAAGATATACTAATTATTTTGTCGAAATGCCTGTTAGTTCATTAATAGGTTAGAGAGTGAGTGTGGGTTACCAAATTTTGGGTACACTCTAACTGAAAAACCAATGAAAATATTAAAACGAAATGTTATATTTAAGGTATTTTATATTGATATTAAGAGCTGATTAGATTTTGGTTGAAATCGGACCAGGTATTAATGGGCGGGGTTAAAAATTTGAATCCTTTGACTGATTTGAACTTAATTTTGCACAGTTAGCCTTTAAGGCCTTTGGCAGATGTGTGGTAAATTCATGAGGTGACCACATTCAATGAAACTATTATAAAATTCTAGATCTATATTAAAATATACCAAAAGAAATATATTTTGTTTTTTAAATATTTTACGTAATAATTATGGTTTAAGTAATAAAATAAAATCCTGCATTTTTTATTTATTTAATGTCACCGGGAACAAAGCCCATTTAGACAGCACATAAGTAGAGTGTTAGTAGGGTTAGTGAGGGAGCCGAGTTTTCAGCCGGTAGAAATTTTTATTTGCCAGCTAGGATCGAGCCCCGGACCTCCACTTCAACATCGTCATAATCGATCGATGCCGAAGCAAAGCCAGTGCATTAGCTGACTGAGCTACCCGACTTCCCAAAAACACCCTGCTTAAATAAATGAAAAATTGTTAACTTTATTATTAGATATTTAGCAATTTTTTGTCAGTGAATGGCTTGAGCTAGAAAGTTAGAACTTAAGGCAGAGAAGCATTTTAGATCAGCTATTCTTCTAAAGAATACTAACCTGGGTGTCAAATTTTAGCTATTAGCTAGCCGTTCGATAATAACAATTTGTTTTCTGTTTTTCTACTATTTTTCACAAAAAGTTCCGGTGTCAAAAAGCGCAAAATCTAGACTCTTTTATTTTTAGAAATACAAGCATTTCGGGGCCAGAAATGAACTTTTTACGATGTTCCAGTGTAGCAGTATCGAGAGTAACGAAATTCAAATAGGATCAGAGAAAATGATTTTTCTCCACGTTTCGAGATACTCTGAATAACAAATTTATTCGTATTTCTAGTAACCTTGACCTTAGGGTCATCAAAGTAAAAATATAGTCTGTCCAGGTTTTATTAAATCATCTTTTTTCGCAAACATTCTTAGAATTTTGTACTTATTTTAAATAAATAATTAAATTACTATCATAACTTGAAGACAAGGTTAGAATTAAAAGTCAAATCTTTGAATAAAAGATTTAAAAATTCCAATTATTTTTTAGCCATTTAAAAATCAAATTTGATCTAAGTTGAAAATTTCTTGATTTAAAAATATCTATCTAAAATGACACAATTTTTTATTTTGTCGCCAACAAGTCTAGAACTTTTTCTATTAGATCTATTTGTATATATCTTATCTTATAAAATTCCTCCACTTATCATTCGATTATTTTATTGAAGCAAAGCGTATATATTTTGACTTAATTAAATTAATTATAAATCCTCGTTGATGAAGTTCGCTTCTAGTCACGTAATCGTGTTCCGGAAACCCAAGAGAATGTTTACTTCTTGAATATAAATATTTTCAGACAATCTTTTGTGATAAATGACTTCACAAACACTTGAAAGCAACTTCACAGATAGGCGTCATAATACTGTCTATTCTGATAAGTCATTAAAAATGTTTAATCCAAGTAGTTTCAGTTTTTAAAACATTTCCACGGATTTTCACTTTTCTTTTTGAGGTTTTGTTGGTTTGACTAGTAGAAGAATATTCTGATAGGTGACCACTCATAAGAAAAAATTTTAATTATTTTTTAGGGTGAACAACGATTTTAAATATCATCCCTTGAAGTGGCCTATCCTGAATGTTTTAGCCATCGGGCTGAATCTTTACATTTGCAGCTTTTTATATAGGTGATTGAGTACCTACAAGCTTAACTTGATTAATAATAAATAATCTATGAACTGTGTCAAATTTATTCTTTGTTTTTTGAGTTTCGAATCAGATGTGGTATTGGATTTTACATTTTGATCTCAAGATGACACGCTGGTTTTCTCTAGTCTGGTGACATACCGCTTGTGCCTGTCCATTAATTCTTACTATCATTTATCATCTATAGTTATTATATTTTATCTTAAAATAATAAAGATAAGAGTAAATAAATATTATATTTAATATTCATTTACTATGAGTTAAGGATTCTTGGTCACTTGTTTCACATTAAAATTAAAAAATTATTAAAAGATATAAATTTTTTCTTTTTCAATATATATATTTCGGGCTATCAACCTATCTTCAGGAAGTACAGAAAATAACTGAAACAAGTGACCAAGAATCCTTAACTCATAGTAAATGAATATTAAATATAATATTTATTTTCTCTTATCTTTATTAAAGATGTTTCACCTTGCACCAACACCACAATCTCTACTAATTCTTAAAATAATAGTTTATTTGCAGATTCACATAGATAATTTAAATTTAAATTTAATTCAGTAATAATTGAATAGCATTCTTAATTATTTTTCGAGGCCCATCCACAAGCATTTCGTGGCTCGACAGTTTAGAGCCACGGACTTAGATAATCCAGGAGACCCTCCTAGGATTCCAATGCCATTGTTTAAGGGCGAAAATCAGTAACCCCTTGAGGCGCTAGTCAACGGTTAAAAACATAATTTCTGCACATAAGAATATGTTTATTTTTCCCCAGTGGCGAGAGGTAGCGAAAATATGTTAAAGGGTGAAATCGCATTGAATTCGTGATACGTTATTAATTGTTTATGTCTTGTATAGATCCCCTATCGTGATTCCAATAAATTCGTTACGCCGTTTTAGAATCGGAATTCAAAACGTTAAAATGTGTGAAAAAAGCTAAAAAAATTTCAATTTTTTTATTTCGCCAATTTTGTAGGATTCTAACAATTTTAAAATCAAATTTGATCTAGCCTAGAAGTATCACGTTTTAAAAATATATATCTATATGATGATGATGACACATTATTTGTATGTTGCCAACATGTCTAGAACTTTTCTTTTTTTTTTTTTGTTATCTTTATCTAATGATATTCGTTTCCATATCATTCTGAAATTATTTTATTATTATTATTATTAATAGAAGAAGAATAATCTTAAAAACGCTACTATCTTCAAAAATATCACTAAAAAATATTAATACAGATTGTCGTAGGTCACTCGATTTCATATCATTATCGATTATATACATATATATTTGGATAGAGACAGATTAAACTAATTGAAGAATTAATATTCACCAGCACGATTTAACTGCGTATTATTTAACATTAAATGGCTGGTTCATTGCACTGCACCGGTGGTCGTATGACGAGTTCAAGGAGGCTATTTAAAGATTAAATATTGAAGGAAGAGAGTATTCTTTTCCAAGTTTATTAATAAAATGATTATAATTCACACTTACGTGATTGATGGGAAGAATCTGCGTCGTTTGATCTCTGTTGATTTCGTAACACGATCGATCACTCTGCATTTTTGATTATCCATACGTTGAATGGCCTAGAAAACAATTTAATTAATTATTTAATTATACAAAGCGTGATTGAATAAATAAAAAAAAAAAACAATAATCTTTCAGAATATCATTTAAGGTCGTCGGGTGATTAATTATAAAGTATTCAATATTAGAGTATGAAAACTCGTTAAATAAACAGCAAGGAGGAATATATTTAGTCGTTGTTTAAAAGATGATGACTATTCACCCTCTAGTATGGCAGAAATTAATTTTTTTTAATATTTCTTTGACATTTACAACCAAGCAAATACATATTTAAAATCGTTTTAAATTTAGATTTTTACTTTGACTTATATCCAAAATAAAATAAGCTGACGTGTTACGACGTGGCCATCCACTTGACTCTACAATACAACCTGGCCCTTCCTTATATTTAATATTTATTAAAATTATTTATAATCATCTATGGTAGGGGGGTTGGTTTTTGCATTTTTAGACTCCTGGGGGCCCACTGATTATGTATACAAAATTTGGTTGAGTTTGCTCAAACGGCCTAGATTTTTAATTTTTAACCCCCCCTCCTCCACTCCCTTAATTTTGGGTCGATATGCACCTAAATCTAATCAACTCTTAATCTCAATGGACCAAAACTACGTGTGAAATTGGGTTTTGATTATTCACATTAGTTTTTGAGCTAGCTCGTCCACAAAAATTGGTAACGCACAGACTAACTAACAGACAACCAGACAGACTAACAGACATTTTGACAATACAATTATTATCTCAGAAAATATAATTTTTTCGATGTTCACTTATTAGGGCTTTTTTGTAGAGCGAAATTTTTTAATCAAAATAGTTTCAGCCGTTTTTGAGATATTTCGAAAAAAAAATAGAAGCGAAAAAACCACTTTTTTCATGCACGATTACAATACTTGACCATATCCTGTATGGTAAAGTAAAAAGGAAAAATTTAAATCACTGAAGATTTTAGATAATCTATTTATTTTATTTAAAATTCTTTGAAATTTTAGTTATAATTAAAATTGAATCTATCGATAAAAATTTTTGTTAAACATAATTATATTAACTAAAAGAATATTTTGAATACCTATGTTTTAAATCAAGGGTGTCCAACCTTTTGGCTTACACGGGCCACATTTGAAGAAAAAATTGCCTCAGACCTGGATAAAATATTATAATTCTATTGATATTTGTTATTCAAAAAAAAAATAGTTAATAATGTAGAAATTAGAACTTTATAATTTTTTTATCACATAGTAAGCTTCTAATTATACTTTGAGTAAATTATATGCATGAAAATAGCTTCTAGTATATGTAAATGCATACCTACATACTTACAAAAAGTGATATTATGTATTAGTATTTGTTTATATTTTTTTCCTGGCTAGATAATTAACATAAAATTTTAATACAATAAAGAGACAATATTCAATTTTTCTTTCAGATCGGTATTTAATTGTTGATCTAAAATCAATCAGAAAGTTTGCAAGTAGAAAATTTATTTCTAATCAAAATGGAGTCGAAAATAGACCAAAATGATGATTATTTTTTCGAAAATCTTGAAATCTAGTTCCAGATTCAAAATTTAAAATTAACACTTTTATTTTTCGAAAACTTCACAGTAGATTTTCAGATTTCTTATTTTAGAGAAAAAAAATTATCAGGCAAAATTATTGTGTCTTTTCCAGTATCTACATATAAATCTCAATGTTCTAAGAAATTTTATGACTTTATATTGGGCCACGGGTGGACAGCTCTGGTTTAAATGGAATGGGATTAAAGAATATGATGAATGATAATTTATTTTTTAAAAGGGTCAAGGATATAATAATCTCTGACTATCCATTATCTCTTGACTTGTAAGAACGTGCAAAGATCTAAAAAACAAGTCCTGACACGTTTTCGTCCAAGGGAGAAATTATCAATTAATTGTGATTGTTCTAGATAATCCCAATTCCTTGTTTATTTTTTAAAAGGGTCACGGATATAATAATCCCCGACTATCCGTATAAGTTTCGCTACGAGTCTGTTTGTCCATATGTCATGACATTGCAGTTCTTAGACTAAATATGATACAGACTTAAAATTTAGAAGAAATACGTGTATTGGAATAAGCAAGCCCAAATCAAATTTGGGGAAAGTCGAATTTTTGTGGGGTCCAAAATGAATAATATTTTTTTTCTTGGAGTGGAGAGCTCAATAAGTAGAATAAAGCTGAATTTTATCAAATTTAATTCTATATAAAAGGCGATGTGAAAGGACATCAAATAAGAAAATTTTATACAAATTTTATATTAATATAGAAATTAGAGCTAATATTCAAATTTATATTGCTATAATCTTAATCAGCACCCGAAAATTACTACCTTTTTTTTGAAGAATAACAATTGTTGACCAGTGTTATTAATCATGATTATTTTTCTTATATTATTCATCAATCATCATACAACATTTATTCTGATGAAGAATTATCTTTTGTATTTTTAAATTTTTTCTTTTAAAGTCAGTTTTAGGGCTGTTTTCATATGGGGATATATTCAAAAAGTTGAAGAAATTTCTCTTTTCCATTGACAACTTTTATTCCAATTAATTTTAATCAGTAAATTAGATTACTTTCCATTTAGAAGTATTTTTATTTGTTAAAAGTTATTAAATGATATTGTAGCTGTTGTTGTTAGTGTGTTGTTTGTTTTGTAATTATTTTTTAAATAAATGGAAAAGGAAAATAAAAAAGTTAACTGCTTTTATAATATTGCTTTTTTTTTATATTCGACAAGAACAACAAGGGAACGACATCAAAATCAACACCAAATATTTCCTTATATTAAGAGAAGTTAATTTTTTCCCAAATGTACGTATTTGAAAAAACATTTAATTTCGAGTAGCAAGATACAAATTTATTATCAAATGTAGTGTTAAGTCAGCGAAAGTTTAAAAACACTATTTACTGGTGGGGGGGGGGCAATATCTTTGTATATTATCATAATTACAACTTGAAAAGGGTTCACAGGGTAATCTTATCAAGGTTATTGACACTAAAACAGCAGGTGACTATCGATGCTATTCGACCAAGAGGTTAATACGAACTTAGTCAATATTTGCGAAAATCTCGATATGGGTGACATCTCTTCGAGTTAAATTGAATTAATAATTACATGTAATGAAATAACGAATTCACTTTTCCATTTGGGGGCAGAAATTTCTTGGGAAACAAGTTTTTTTCTCACTTAAGAACAATATCTACATTTACTTCTCCGTTAACTAGCGACTCTGATCTTTGCTAATAAAATATACGAAAAAGATTCCGAATATTAGCTTGATTAATTAATAATTCAATGTTACCGGAAATCTATTAATCGAAATCCCATTAAGCATATTATTCATATGTATATATACTTTTGAAAACCACTATGCTTATCAACACAAAAATTAAATTCAAAAATTTTCTTATAATTTTATCATAGCCACTTTTCTATTTTGAAAATAAAATTATTTTATTTAAAAAAGTCCTCGCAAAAAAAAATCAATAGAAAAATTCGAGGGTGAACCGCGACCTAATATAGGAGTACACCTACTTCCAATTCCACTTTCATTTCCAAGTAGAAGACAATAGATAAAGGACCATTATCTAATGAATTCCAAAATAATTCCACATAATTCCAAAGATGTGTACATCTAATTCCAATAGCGGTTCATCCCTCGGAAAAATTTAAGTCAAGTCATTTGAAGACAGTTTCGTAAGGTCTGCTTCATTTTTTTTAATATTTTCACAGAGAAATGTCTACTTTTAGTCAGAATTCAATTCATTCAAACGAAAGTACGCATAGCTTTAGTATTTTTAGGGTATTTTTAACAAAAAAAGGATTTTTTAAATTTGTATGATAAATAAATAAGCTATGGGTTGACGCTTATTTTTTAAGAGCTATAAAAAATTGACAATCCACCCCCAGACTTAAATTCTCTCCCTATTCCATCATTTTCAAAGTTTACAATTTTTATCCATTTTAAAATTCAACATTGGATTCTAAGCGAACCCTTGCATTTTACCTTCATCTCTGAACTTTATTATTATTATTATTATTTTTTTATGAAAAAATCAACTTTAATGTAATATTTTCTTCGAAAATGAATCTCTCTTATGATATGATAATTTGTATTATAAAAGACAAAATTTGATTAGAGGGACATCTTGTTATTAAGTCGTGAAAGCATGAAGATATGGGTTCTAAATCCCGCAGCTTTTTCTAAAGTATGGGCTCATTTGATAAGAATTATGTAAATTTTTAAATTAAATAGGAGGAAAAAGTAAAAACTTTTTTAAGCCTCCGTTCTCTATCTGTAAATTTTGGTGATGTGGTAATTTTTGGCTTTAATAGTTTTGACAATAAGTTTCAAATCTGGCACAAGGTGTAGGTTATTAATTTAAACTTTCTTCTCAATGACCACAGTACAAGAGCTCCCCAAATAACGATACGATTTTTATTTTATTTTTATTAGTTTTCCCATTGGATTAAAATCAATTTGGTGAATGTAATAAATTTGTTGAATGAGACAATAAATAAGAGTGTGTCTTCTGCTGGAATTATAAATTTTATTTATAACGAGACTTTAGATCTTCCTGTGAATCAATTGTAATAGACTGATGAAGAAGGCAAAGCCCTCGAAACTATAGTCTATAAATAAATAAATAAAATTTATAATGCAATTGGATGTTGATGAAAGCAGTCCACGGTGGTTGTAAAAAATAAGACTATAGAGGTTTTATTATTTTACATTTATTTGTTAAACCGACGTTTCGGAGATTTATTCTCTCCTTCTTCAGGGTAACAAAAAGTCAATGAAAGTAGTTCAAATCATTGACTTTTTGTTACCCTGAAGAAGGAGAGAATAAATCTCCGAAACGTCGGTTTAACAAATAAATGTAAAATAATAAAACCTCTAAGTCTTATTTTTACAACCACCGTGGACTGCTTTCATCAACATCCAATTGCATATTTATACCAGTCCGTCTCCTAAAGAAAAACTCTATCAATTAAAATTTATAATTTCAGCAGAAGACACACTCTTTTATTGTCTCCTTCAATATATAAAAATTCTGCTACCCTGGGCAATGAACTTTGAATTTTATAAATTTGTACTTTTTATTTAAATCGACCAACAGCTAGCAGGTGTCCCTATCTATAGGTTTATGTGATTTTCTGAATGCCAATTCGTTAATTATTATTTATGTATTCTAAAAGGTATAGTTCATTTATTAATTTATTTCAGGGAAAATTAGATAACACCCTATTAAAAGTGACAGAGAAAAAAGAAAAAAAACCATCGCGCTATCTTTTTGTTTTTAGAGTGTAAACCTGCTAAATCCATTTTTTATCGCATATGACATATTAATACCGTTCGAAAGAAAAAGAGATGCAGCATCATCCAAGTAAAATTGCTACTTAAAATTACAATCGTAAGTTGTAGAAAAAATGTGAAAAATGGTTTCTTTCCTAAGCAAAAATATTAAATTTTGTGAAGTTTTTTGTCTGCCCTGTAAAATATCCTTGAAGTGAGTTAACAGGTTTACACTCTAAGGGGACGAAACGTGGCCGATAGAGACAGAGCAAATAAGTCGGACTCGCTGATATCAAATTAATTCTTATTTGTCATTGATAAGGATAGAATTACTCTAGGTTCATAAAGAAAAAGAAGGAGGTTGTCCTCATCAAGCAGAGGACAACCTCCTTGTTTCTCTTCATGAATCAACAACTCTGCTACTCTCGGCAAAATAAAAACTTTTCAATTACTGTATGTATGGAATTTTGTCATAATTTTAATTTAGACCACTTTTGAACACAGGTACAAACATCATTTTTTTTTTTTTTTTTTTTAATGCAATCGAATGCAAGAAGGGGTGCACCAGTAAAGGTGTAGCCCCTATGGATCTCGAAAGACCCTTGCATTACCGAAGAGAAGGGAAAGTTGATTAAGTGAGAGGGTGTAGACGTAGGTGTCTATGCACCCTGGTTTTGAAGGTTTGAAGATCATAGGTGCTGGGAAAGATAGAGGCTGGGAGAGAGTTCCAGTTCCTTGAAGTCATGGGGATATATGTATTCGCGAATGAAGTGGTCCGGCACTTTTCCAATTTGACCGCAAAAGAGTGTTGGGAGTCGGCAAAACGTGTGCTGCGTGCAAAGTATGCTTTGGGGGGAATTCATCTAAGAATTACAACTTTGGCGCTCTCTCACACAGTCATTTTAAAAATAAAAAATATAATCTACAAAAATTCGACCCTCTCCGAAATAATCACTAGATTAAAATTTTAATACGATTTTTGATTTCGGGGAACTTGCAAATCTCATGATTTTTTAATTTTTAATTTACGAACTCCTTTACTGATGTGCTGTCTAAGTGGGCTTTGTTCCGGGTGACAATAAATAAAAAAATTACGAACTACAATGTTTTGACAAACGTGCATACAGACAAGGAAAGGATTATAAAGGATAGAAAGATTACAAGGGCGTTGCACTCAGTTTTATGGGACAAAACGATTAGGAGATCCACAAAAATAAAAATCTATATCAGTCTCGTTCGTAGTGTTACTACCTATGGGGCAGAGGTATGGGATATCGGAGTTAGAAACCGAGGCCGACTTTTAGCCACTGAAATGGATTTCCTAAGAAGAAGTTGTGGGTTGACGAGAACTGATAGAGTTCGAAACGAAGAAATAAGAAGACGAATGAACATGAACTTGGATTTTATTGACGAAATCCAAAAAAAAAAAAAAAACTTTATCCAAATTCATTTGAAATATTAATATGTTTATTCCTTTATTATTAATCAGACATCACTTGCTATTTGCAGTTCATTTTAACTTTAATTCAAAAATAATGATCGATTCTCATTTAACAGTCGAGGAATGACCATTCTACATTAGATTTTTGACGCTTCGATTATTATTGGTAACCATTGCTAAAGGCATGGAGAAATTGACTTAAAATCAAAAATAACGATCGATTCTTCAAGCTTGAGTTGTTTGCCTTAAAAGAATTTAATCTTTTTGATTTTAAGTCGATTCTTCCACGTTTTCAGTAGAGGTTGTCATTAATAGTCAAAACATCAAAAATGGAATGCAATAAGGTTATTCCTCTAGTATTAGATAAGAATCGATCGTTATTTCTGATTTTAAGCCGATTCCTCCATGTCTTCAGCAATGGTAACGGATAAGAAAACAACGCGGTTGCTATGGTTACTTATAAAATTTCCTCCCAAATTTTTACCATTTCACAGCGAGAAGCCTAACCATTCTTACTTAAGTTAGGTTAAATGAGCTATTTTAAAACGATCAAATGAATAAATTTTAAAGAATTTAAAATAAAAAATTATAAAAAAGTACTATTTTACTCTAGAGTAAAGTACTTTAAAATATGATTTTACAAAAACTTTATTTAACCTTTTTTGTGGTCCCCAAGGTACTTAATTAGGATATTAAATTTCATCAAAATTGGTTAAGTCATTTTCAAGATATTTAGAAAAAGCTAAAAAAGTACTGAAATAAAGTACTAATGTTTGTGGACCGATGTGTACCAAAAACTAATCAGCGCTTCATTTTGTTAAGCTAATAGTAGGCTTTCAATTCCAATTGAATCAGTGCAACGGTGTGGAAAAAATCGTGGACGAAAAAAACGATAACATACATACATACATTCCCACGCACTTCCAAAAAAAAATGGCACTTTTTGGCCTCTCGACGAGATTCCAGGTAATTTTTGGCAAAACCGACACGTGCTAAAATTCAATCTCATTGAATACTTCAATTTGTGACCTTAATTGAGTCCATGGGTTCCGTAGTCTTTACCTGAGGACCTTTGAAGTCGCGCTTTCCGCGAGACCAATTACAATACTTTCCCCCATGCTTCGCAAAGTAACAATTAGTTTGGTTTGGATACGTAAAAAGAATGGACGAAGAACGAATCCCAAAAAAGGATCTAGAATGGATCCCGGACCCAGGCGCTTCTTGAGGACGAGGTGAACAAGGCTATGACTTCCAGAAATCTCGAGATTGTGGAT
Organism: Forficula auricularia; assembly: GCA_024734495.1. Taxonomy (NCBI): domain Eukaryota; kingdom Metazoa; phylum Arthropoda; class Insecta; order Dermaptera; family Forficulidae; genus Forficula; species Forficula auricularia. The sequence goes on along the minus strand of JALMQS010000095.1, from coordinate 167,482 downwards.
GTCTGGGACCGTGAAACGTGGAAATTGGGAAGGAAGAAGCGTCGCCAGACGTAGAAATCCGGAAGAAGAAGACATATAGACAAACATTTTATTGACTCTTATAGGGTCCCGTTTTACTTTAAAAAAACAACTCTAAAAGATAGAGAAAGACATACATGAAGAAAAATTGAAAGAAAAAAGTCGCAGAAAAAAGAAAGAAGTAAAATACAGAAGGGAAGAAACAAGTATAAAGTGATGGTTAAATAAATATATTATATCAAATGGAAAAATTGAATGAAATCAAAATAACTCACAAAGAATTCGAATATAATAATTAAATAAATAAAGGCTAATTAAATTACAGTCATTTCAGTCAGCAATCATCGAGAGTATACAATTATGATTTCATTGCAAAAATTAAATAAGCTCTTATCAACTCGATTTAATCCTAAATTTAGCCTAAAAAATTGAATCATTCAATACAATTTTTTTTTTTGAATATTTGTTTAAGTGTTCGTGAAACTTCAATGCCATATACTTGACAGTGACATTATCAAAAGCTGATAAGGTAAATTGTTCATCTGACATTGGAATATTCGAAAATCACCAGTAACTTTAATTTAGGTTAATTTGCATGTTAATAAATTTATTTCACAGCCTTGAGGAAGACTGATTAGAAAGATATTGATAGCCAAAGAAATAATATTATCTCCCCCTTCAGGGCCATATTCAGATATTATTGACTCATCGAAATGCTTAATATTGTTCTAATTCCCAGGGCAAGTGGCCGTAATTTATTAATCAGCCTTCCTCTTCAATTTACATGCTATCTTAAGGACTGAATGATTCATTTCATTTCCGGTTAATAACAAAAAGGCTCATAAAAACTAACTAATATCATTTAAATTGAAACAAACAACTAAATTCATATATATAGGTTAAAATGATATATTAGTCAAAAGATAAGAACCATTATGATTATTATTTTATAACAAAAGCAAAAAGCGACAATCACAAAAGTGTGTCAAGTAATATAAAAACATAGGCTATAGTTATAGTTTCTCACAAGGACAATTTTTCTAGTTTCAAACTCCATTAAAACGCAGGAATTATTTGACGTATTATAGTGGTGTTTCACAAAGAGGAAATAAAATTAAAAAAATGTTTAAATTATATTGTGGAGATTTTTTTATTTCTCTCTATACATATATATTTCGGGCTATGAATCCTTCATCAGGAGGTTTAACCCAGTCTTTTGTTAAACCTCCTGATGAAGGGTTCATAGCCCGAAATATGTATAGAGATAAATAAAAAATCTCCAAAAACCAACACCGCTTTCCCTAAACGTTATCCATTAAAACGGATTTTATTTTGCTATTCGATTTTCCATTTCTACTTTAAAGTAAAAAGTTTAAAATATAAGGTATGAGAATTTAAAAAAAAAAAAAAAATTGTAAAATTTGAAGAATAAATTAGCATTTTTAAATTTTTAATTTATTTATTTATTATTCAAATAAACTTGTTATTTTGTTTGATTGATTTCATGAAATTATTGTTTTCTAGATCTGTAAATTATTTTTTATCAGAATATGTAAAATTACTAATGAAGCTATTGAAGCTTTTATTTTTGTTATTAATTTGATTAAGGTAGTTATTTCGCGACAATCCACACAACAAGTTTTAGCCTCGTAACCACTCTATACATATGAACGGTGCTAAAATTTTAGGTTATGCTTTTTTAACTTTTTAACGTAAGTAAAGTGGGATATGCATATTAGTTATATAGTCAATAAGGCTTATAGGAAATTGGGGATGTTTGGTAGAATTTTGAAGGGTACATCTAGAGAAGTTAAGTCAAAAGTTTATTTAACTTATGTAAGACCTAATTTAGAGTATTGTTCTGTGGTTTGGGACAAACATCCACAACGATTAGAGAGAAAAATTGATATGGTACAAAGGAGGGCGGCTAGATTTGTTTTTGGTAAATTTGATAGGTTTAGTAGTGTCACTTCAATGATTAATGAATTAGGATGGTCTAGCTTATTGGAGAGAAGGGAATGGGCTAAATTGAAAGTGATTTTCAAAGCCTATAAGGGTTTTAGGAGTTGGGAGGAAATAACGAATAGATTTCAGGAACCAAATTATTTAGGTAGAGCTGATCATAGAAAAAAGATTCGTAAGCCAAGATTCTTGAAAAATATCGGTTTACATTCATTTGTAGGATCTGGCATTGATTTGTGGAACAGTCTGTCTGTTACTACTTGGGATTATAGTCCTCTGCCCCCTATGATTAAATCAATTATAAATTTTGTCAAGTCCTAATGTCCTAGAGTTGTGCAAAATTTTATTTAGTTCTCACAAGCAGAGATTAGGTGAGGTAGAAAAAGGTCATACCATCCTTGTTAAGGTTTTGACCAGGTTTCCTTAACAACTTATGGCAAATGCCGGGATGGCTAATGCGTCGCTTACTCCTGGTATCGGGTTTTTGCGGGGAATTTTTAAATTACTTTTTGTCTTTTGATGGAAATCTATGGTCATGTTATTTGTTAATGAGCATACATTTCTATTTTTTTTTTTTTTTTTTTTTTACTTGTTTATTATTTGTTAAATTGTTGTAATTAATTTGTATTGATGTTTATTAATGTATTGTAGCTAGATTGTATTGATGTTTGGAGGACCTAGCCACCGAGGACTTGTGCCTCTAAGCAGGTCGAGGAATAAAGATTTATTTATTATTTATTTATAACGTGACTGTACTTTTCACACTACTATGTACATCCTCTTTATGAATGGATTGTTTTCAAGCCATTGATCTTATATCCCGTACACTAAAAATAATCGCTCAAATATGTTTTTTTTTTTATCAATAACTACGAGGTAAATCATTTCAATTTTTTTAAGTTACTGCGAATATATTATTCTAACAAATATTAGTTTTTCATTAAAATGGTAAAAGTTCTTCAATGAAAAAAAAATAATGATAATTTTCCACCCTTTCCCAATCTACCATATGTAAAAAAATTCATTTTTAATTGCAATTATTTCATGTTTGGTGTGGTAAATCGTCTTCAAATTTTAACAGTGGGTTTATTATGCTTTTAATGACTTTTATTAAGTTTCGAAGACTTCTTGAATTTTTGCATTTGTGAAAAAACTACCTTAAAATTTGAATTTTTTGTAAAATTACTTAATTAAATTAATATTGAAATGTATTTTACTTTTTTTAGGGGGGGGTGGGGGGGGGAAGTCAGTTTTGGCTTTAGATACACGAATTTATTTAGAATTTTTATTTTGGTGATTTATAAGTGTGTATGATTCAGTGTAAAATAGGAGCCATATATAAGAGCAAATCTCATTTAATCAGATCCTATGATATTATTATTTTTTTAATTTAAGCAATTATGTGAGTGTAAATTCGTGATAGGGGTCAGATTATAGCCAGCAAAATTTTTGCAGTGAGTAGGGCTTAAACTCAGACCCCCTGCACCCCGACCCCGAATGATACACCCCTCGTATCACAATTTAAGAAGAATGAAAATTTGTTCAGCTCCCCATTCTTTTAAATAAATGTTCTTATAATTATTTATTTAAAAATCTGGCGGCTCTTAAACACACCAGAGGACTTCAGCATTGGGATGTCCATTGTCCACTCTCGCATTTTTCATTGGGTCTGTGAGCTTACCCGAAAAAATCCTTCTAAATCGACAAACTTACAAACTTAAGTCTTACCAGTAAAACTTCAATACATTTGAATATTATTTAGGGAGTCAGGTTTTCCGAGGGATAAAGTCTCTGCCTACGGAGTAGTAGACCCTGGTTAAGTAAGGCCCAGCTTTCTGCAAAGATTTGACCGACTATAATCTGACCCCTACACCAGAAATACATTAAAAAAAAAATAAGAACTATCTCATAGGATCTGATTAAAAAGCGCTGCACAATATGCTTGTTTAAAAAAAAATTGTCTGCTTGATGCTGTAGATGGCTTCCATGGACCAAGCCGGAAAATAGAACATGTCCTATCTTTTAAATCTAGCAAGCTAGCCAGAAAGATAGACAACAGTGACGTCATTTCGATCCCGACAGCCCACCAAATTGCAAACCAGAGAGCTCCCATCCCACAAAACAGGTTGAGGAAAAAGCCTCGTGTGCAGCGGGCTTAAATGGGCTTTGTTTTTCAGGTCATAAAGTATTATTTTAAAAATTAAAAAAACAAAATACTTTTAAATAATTGTGTGCTGAGCTTAACAAATTTCCATGTTATTTCTTTAATTATTATATTATTTTAACATTTTCATATAATTATGTTTAAACATTTTTACAGTATTTTTTCAAAAGTTCATGTTTCTTTTTTCAAACAAAATTTTGGCCCCACATCCCTAAAAAATTGCATAATATCAACACTTAAGACTACTTCATAAGTAAAGTCTCTAATGTTGTGATCATATTAGAAAATTTTAAATTATGGTAAAGAAAAAATGTTTTTCCTAAAATATTAAACATTTATATTATTAGATTCTAAAAAGAAAACAAAATAAATCTACGCACACTAAATTCATTGATATTTATAATTAGATAGAAGGTATTATTTAAATTTAAAACACATATCATAATCTCATTTCATTCAAGTTCCAGAAACGTGTGTATAATGAAAAAATAAATATTTATTTATTAAATTAGTACGCATTACTATGATATCTAGAATGATTTCACGTATTTACGTAGGCCGGTCAAATAAACCAAAGTCGATTTTTCCCTTGGAAAGATCTAAGAAAAGCATATTTCAAAAAAAGAAAAATAACACGAAAGTCAGCCAGCATACTCGACGGATTCGTTTTTAGGAAATAATAAAATAATATGAGTGAAAAAAAGAGCGACGAGAGAGACGATGGTAAAGTAAATGCGATCTTAAATTTAAATAATATTCGTTTGAATTCAAGCCCAGAGGATGATTGATGATTTCTTTTTTTAAAGGCCCAATCAGTTGATTCCTTTGAGTTAAAAAATCTCTCTATCTTTCTAAGATTGCTTATATTTTATTTTATTTTTTTGTCCACCCTTTATTTATTTTTACAAAAGGGAACGACTCAAAAAAAGCGATTTATCTTCTTCGTAACAGATGTCCTATTTCTTAAGATTAATTTTTAAAATACGAAATGTTTACTCGACGTTTAAAAAACCCTTTTCAGTATAGCCTGTGTATTAACATATGATAACCATCTTTGTTTTTCATTATCAGGGTGCGTTTGATGTGACACATAATAATCTTCTCAGTTTTTTAAAACGTGTTTCGAATTTTTTTATAATTTTTTGGTAAAGAAAAGATCAGATATTGCCGATTATTTGAAAAATATTTTTCTTTTTAATTTGCTATAGAAGGTGAATGAGAGCGGTTTACTCTGACCGATATTTTGGCTGAAACGCAAAGGATAGTTCAAAGAACATAGTCATTTTTACTGTTTTTTAAATAGAAGAAATTAGGTTAAAAAATGATATTGATAAGGTATGATAAGGTAGTTGTTTCACCATATGGGTTTTAGGATTTTTTTGGAAATTTAGAGAGATTATATCTCCGGAGAAATTAAATTCAAAGAAGAGTGTTTTAGACTCTTATACATTGCACTATACGGGATATCGGAAAGTTTACATACATATTTAATTATAATTAATAAACTCTTCTTACCATTGTAATAAAAAACTAAACCAACATTAAACAATAACTAATACATTTTTTAAGAAAATTTTAATTCATAGTTACAACACAGTTTCTGAGATAATAATAAATAAATAATGAAAAATTTACACTAAAAACAAACTGACAACAACCCATGCTATATTTAACCTAAAAAGTGGATTAACTCTAGTACATTTTTGACATGTTTTCGCTTCAGCCATTGTAGCAACAGATTTTAATCGTTTATTAAGAACTTTTTGTTTAATAAAACGACCTTTATAATGTATTTTATCTGTCATTTCTATGATAAAAATATTCAATCTCGGACAGTGTTGCCAGATTTGTCAAACGAGCACTGTATTGGCTAGTAGTGGTACATAAACAGCAAAAAGTTTTGGCTTATGAATTATGAATCCTTATTGTTTGTTGTATATACTCTAGCATTAACTTTTTGCTAGTATTGTCGCGAAACAACGAATTTTGTTTTTTGATTTCGAATTTTCAAAATATCTCAAAAACGATTTAAAGTATTTTGATAAATAAAAACCTGTATAGTGAACATATATAAATTTATATTTTAAGATATTTTTTTTAATGTCTTGTAGTTAGGGAGTGGGTTAGTGCGTAAAATTAGACTACTAGGTATGTTTCCTTATCACCTCTAAATAAGAAAAATAAGAAAATCAATCGTTCTTTTTACGCCGAACAATAAAATTTATAGACAGTTTTAAATGAACGAAAAAATTTAAATTTTTTATTTCTATATTTCGATACGATTAAAATTTTGATAGTAATTTTGATTACGAGTAATTTAAATCCTTATAACTTTCAAGTTTGTGTTTTATTTAATTTAGGAGTACAACACTCTGATAAATGGACAATAAATTTAAAAAATACTAATTAGGTCTTGTTTTAAGATCGTACAGAACCCTGAAAAAAAGATTAAATGTTTCGTTTTGGTGATATATCTTTAAAAACTAAATAAGATTTAAAATTAAATCATAAGTAAATAATAGGTATATTATTTTTAATTTTATTTATTTATTTAGTTACCACTTTACTATACGGAGTATAATGAAGTACGAAGAACAAAATCTATCATATAAAGTAGTTTTTTTGATTTATATTTTCGAAATATTTCAAAAGTGGCTAAATAAGTATTTTGATAAAAAAAAATTGAACAGATTCACGGCGTTTCGGTTTACAATAAAATCTTGTAAGTATTGTCATGTATGAACATCGAAAAAAATTTACATTTTGAGTATATTAACTATTTTTCCAAAATGTCTGTTCGTAGTGTCTATGTGTGTTTCTTATCAAATTGTGTAGAATGTCTAGGTCAAAAACCAATGTAGGTATCAGAACGAAATTTTATATTTAGATATTTAATAGTGAGTTAAATGTAAAAGATAATTTTGGTTGAAATCGTACAAAAAAATCGTTGGAAGTTTTTAAAATTTGAAACCCTTTGTCCATTTTGTACAGTGACTTACAATTTCATAAATGATTATAAATTTACTTTTTATACAATTTTAATATGAGGGGAGTAGATGTGTGTTGTCATGATCACATAACAAATTTTTAATTATTCTCAAATTTCATCATAAATAGTACGTAGGTATAACCGAGAATATCTTCGAGATCATTAATCAGATCTCCAAAGAACCTCCCCCACTCGAAAAAAATCGATATATCTCTTTACGATTCAATAGTTTAGTCCAAATAATGTTAACGTAAATGGAAACTAGAAAAGAGTATGAAATTATCTTAATACATAGAATGCAAAAAATGCTCGAATTTCTTTACTATCTGGTACCAAGAAAGCAATGTAGCTAATTTAGGTCTTTGGGATAAATTCTCGCTTTTTGATTGCATTCGAAGCCCTATTCCACGAAAAGTGTAGACTAATATTACATAAACTAGAATTTTTCTAGAATAAACAGGACCAAGGGTTGCAAGAAGGGCACATGTGCAAGTCGTAATTGAGACAGGCTAAATTAAGACCCGTATCCACAGATACCTTCGACCCCCGCCCAATCCATAAAATTCTTTCTTCTTCTTTTCACGATGGAGGGGCCAACCCAGGCCTTTAGGGGTTACACCTTTTTGGTGTAACTCCTTCTCTCATCATTATCATAAAAGAAAAAAATTGAAACATATATTACGTGAAAAGTTAAATCTGTTTCAAATAGCGTTTGGACCTAAATTAAATTAGAGAGAAATGTGAAAACTTTTTCAATACCCTGTATTCTTTTTGAAAATTGTTATTATTTGTTATAATTTTTCTGTTTGAGAACGGTTTAAGCTGAAATCTGAACCATGATACAAATATTAGATTTATTAATATACTTATCGAGCAGGGCTTAATTTCTAAAAAAAAAAACGAAAACCAGACGTTTATCGTCAAAATTAAGCCCTGCTAGTGAGATAAATTAACTTTTAGAAAATCACGAGAGATCGTCATCTACTAAATCCGACCTCTCATGGATAATTTTTATTACATGTCAGATTACATCATTACTGTAGATGACAATCTCTAGGGATTTTCTTAAATTTGATCTCTACTACTAAAGGTAATTTGAACTTTTGTATTCAATTTGGGAATAGTCCAATTGCCAAAGTAATAAAAATTATCTATGATAGCTCAGTATATGACAATTTTTCGTGATTTCGTTAGAAATTTTAAGTCGGCTCTTATCACAAATTTCAACGTTTATATTCAAAATTCAGTTTATTAGCATTAATTGTTAGATAGCTTCCCAATATAATAATTCGAATTTTTTTTCATTTTCTATATTTTTATAGTTACAAACATTTTTACAGCAAAACAAACTTTATTCGACTTTTTATTATTGTGATGTCATCGAATGTTATTGGAATCTAAACAGATAGTCAAACACAGCACAGAGAGACAAACAGAAAAAGCCAGATTATTGACATGTTTTAGACAACACTAATAGGCAAAAAAGTGAAATATTTTGTATGAATTTAATACAAAATGGCTAAGTTAGGTCAGATTCACTCTTGGATCAAAAGTCAATATCGATTAATCATGAAACTTTAAAATAATCTGAATTTAAACCAACAACTAGGGAAAATTTTAATGCAAGCGCCTTATTTTAGGCAACATGTCTTACTTGCATTTGGTTTAAAATCAATTTTGATAAGTTAATTAGATTTATATTCTAATTTTGATTTACGGTGTCTATTTAAACCAGTAATTCTCAACCTTTTTTCGCCACGACACACTTTTAATAATTTAAAAATTTGACGGCTCACTAACAATAAAATAAATTAATAGAATTTTATTTGGTTTATTGATTGAAGTACCTATAAAATTATAATAGAACATTCTGACCCTGTAAAATGTTACTATCTCTTCAGTTCAAATGATCAAATAAATATTTGGATTAAATGTAGTGTCAATTGATAAAGAAATGTAAAATAAATAAATAAATAATTTTCAATTCGGAAGGGACCACTACCTATAACACTTCAAGAATCTCGCGGCACACTAAATTTCCGTGGCATAGTGGTTGAGAATCACTGATTTAAACTATAATTTTGGTTGAAGTTTCCATTGTGAATAAAAATCATAAGCGGTAATTAATTATTTTATTAAGTGCAGTTTCGTTTACTATCGGTGTTTGTTGTCTAGTAGTAAAACTAAAAAAAAAACTTATATTTTTATCTTTATTAAAGAAATAATTTATTCCTTTTTTCCTAGTAAAGTTACACGTACCTACCTATACGTTATTAACATAGATATTCACTGATAGCAGGTGTATAATTATTTTGATAATGTACTGTGTTTTTCCTACTAATTAGTTAATATTCTAAGAATGTGTGCATTAGTAATATATATATATATATATATATATATATATATATATATATATATATATATATATATATATATGTTTATAGATATAATTGTTTTTGCTTAACTTTCTTTTTTAGGTTACATTTATAACGCTAGGTATAATTTATAATAGGTTTAAAAATTTGATAAACCATCTAAAGCTTAAATAATATTTACATGGCATTTTTTAGTAGTGTAAGCTTCCTAGGATTAATTAAATTAATATTTTAGTGATTTAACCTCTTTAAGAGTCAAATCATGATAAGAAGTGAATATTTTGATAGTGTTTTAAAACAAATTTATAAAGTACATAAATATAGCTTAAGTGTGAATATCGAAAAAGAAAACATTTATCATCAGACACTGGCAATGTCGAAGGTCTTTCAACTTTTAAAATAAAATCTAATAAAATAGTCTATACTGTAAAAATATTTGAAATATATGAGTTATTTATACTAAATATAGTTCTGAATCGAATCTATATGAATTATTGGAGTAAGACTAGAATTAAATGTAGTAGGAATCATGGAGTCCTCCAGAAATCAACTAAAAACATGTTGAAACTAGTTCATTTAAAATAAAAGTTAAATATAATCTCTCTGCTCGGAGCTCAAACCAGTGATTGTCGAAATCTATTTCAAGGAAAAAACGATTCCATTTTATTTTTGTGCTGATATTCTCGATAATAATATAGTTTCTTAACCATATTTTTATCATAGACCGGTAGAAATAAAAATTATATTATAAAGATTGATGTTTGTTGATGTTCTCTTGTTCAATAATGTTTTCGATATTGGTAAGTAAATTTGTTCAAGAAAATCGAAGAGATGAATATATAGATAGCTGGTTTCTGAGTTTATTTTGGTTTATTATTAACTATTTTGATTATTTATCTCCATCGATTAAATTAATAAAGTGTTGTAGGGAAATAAGGACAATAGCTAATGCAAATAATTTTATTTTTTGCCAACGTTTTGTCAACTTTGTTGACTTCCTCAGAGCTCAAACAAATTAACTTTGCACATTTGTCATTTTATTAATATTATTTATTAGCAACATATAAGGCCAGTCATCACATAGATTGAAAATATTATATTTTCCAATTTAAATCTGTGTGATGACTGGCCTATATGTGTTTGCTAACAAGATTTCTGCCAACGTTTCGTCAACTTTGCTGACTTCCTCAGGGCTCAAACATATTAACTTCTTTGCATATTTGTCATTTATTAATATTCATTGTTAGCAAACACATATGGGCCAGTCATCACACAGATTTAAATAGGAAAGTATTTTCAATCTGTGTGATGACTCGCCTATGTGTTTACTAACAACGAGCTTTTCGTGCGTGCCTTCGGCACGCCCCTCAAGCTCGGCCCTCGGGCTGGTGCCCTGCGTGAGGCGGCGACTCGGTCCAAAAATTTTATTCCTCTTAAAAAACCACACTCCAAATGTATACCTGTAAACTCCCGAAAATACATAGTCTCTTAAAAGTTTCGCCTCATTTTCGTCCTGACACAGCTACAGAAATGAGGCTCTAGATATGAATCTGGAAGTATTTTTTTTTCTATAATCTACAGCATTGTGATATTTTTTGTGTGGAAATAGATTTATTTAAATAAGTGGTATCGTGTGAGAGGAGAATTATATTATATCATTTTTTTAAAATTTGGGATCGATAATCGATATAAGGCTCCAAATATTTAAAAGAGATCAGGTGTTGTTTGTATGACAGGCTGCTCCTAGTATTGCATGAGAAACTCATATGGGCATTCGTGTCTTAAGTCGTTTAATTTTGTAAAAATCCAAAAAATAAGAATAACAAAAATTTAGATTTTTAAAAAATTATAAAAAAGTGGCAAATTATTAAAAAATAAACAAATAATATATAAATCAAATAAGATGTGATTGATTTCTTTTTCTGTGCGCAAAGAAAAGCGAATTGAATATTTAATTTTTGAGTGGTGAAGGGGGGGGGTAATAATTATCAATATATTTAATGTTTCTTAATTTAAAATCAATTGGAGTCTTTCATTTTCGAAATTTGAGTCCAAATTACGATTATATTTCAAATTTGCCGCAAATATACCGATGGCGCTCTCTCTCGGCAGCATTACGTCAGCGTTGCGGCAAATTAATCTAGACAAATATATATAGTATGAATATTAATAAAATGACAAATATGCAAAGAAGTTAATTTGTTTGAGTCCTGAGGAAGTCAACAAAGTTGACGAAACGTTGACAAAAAATAAAAATTATTTGCATAAGATATTGTCCTATTTCCCTATAAGTTATTAATTTATTATTAACATTGCAGAAAACTAGGGGCTAGTCACAAATGAAAGTAATGTTTTTATTTCCTTTTCAACTCTAAATTTGGGTAGGTACTCTTTTTCTAGACATACAAAATTTGATTAAATTTTTGTTGGAAAAGGTCATTTTTAACATTAAATCTGAACATAATTCCAAAAGACACTTGCCTGTTAAATATAAGCTTAAAAAATTATTATCTTCAACTGGATGAGTTATTCTTAAATTCATCTCCTATCTTCATATCTCGAGATAACTATTTTTAAAACCCGTCATATAATTTGTTGCACATGCAACTACATTCAATTTTGCTTAGTTAAAGATTTATTATTATTTTATCATCTGTTTGTGATATCACTAAAATAAGAAAACAATGAATATGATTACAGCTAATGAAAATGTGGGAAAAATACTTTTAGATATTTTCATTTGTTAAAAATTTGAAAAATAAAAAAATAATCGTACTTATCTTTTAATCAAAATTAGCTTTGAAATAAAAATTCCAAAAGATGTGACATTACAACAGAAATGAGAGGATCCCTCGAATGTGAAAACCTGTGACATAGGGGGAGGGAGAGGTCAAAAAAACACGAAATTTGTGTGACGTAATTAATGAATAGTTCGCCCGCCAGGTGAAACCTAGCTCACCTGCTTCCAAAGCGTACCGAGTGATTATTTTAGTTGCTTTAAAATAATTAGTATGAATGACAGATGAAAAAAATTATGGCACCTTTGGCATGAGTATCACTAGGACTTAGTCATATTTTTTTTAATTTTTTATTCTTATCGATGCTGATCTATAATTTTGGCAAAATAAAAAAATTAAAAAAAGAAGTGATTATAAGAGTTAATAAAAATAATTTATGTAATTTTGACAGACTTCGATGTCTGGCTAATAAAATTTTCAAGGCTAATTTTTTTTAAAATAATTAATAAGTCCAAATTGAATAGGAATCAATTCGTTACTCGTTTGCTTCTAGGTCAAATACAAGAGGTAGTTTGTGGGCCGATTATTTTTATTTCACCATACATGATATGGTCAAGTATTGTAATCGTGGATGAAAAAAGTGCTTTTTTTGCTTCTTTTTTTGTGAAATATCTTACAAACGGCTAAAACTATTTTGATAAAAAAAATTGGCCGAAACCATGGCATTTCGGTCTATAAAAAATCTCTAATAAGTGAACATCGAAAAAATTATATTTTTCGAGATAACAACTGTTTTGTCAAATTAGTCTGTTAGCTGTCTGTGCGTTACCAAATATTGTAGACGAGATAGGTCAAAAACTATTGTGAATATCAAAACCAAATTTCACACGTAGCTTTGTTGCATTAAGATTAAGAGCTGATTAGATTTTGGTGCATATCGACCCAAAATTAAAGGGCGGAAGGGGGTTAAAATTAAAATTATAATATTTTCAAACTAAAAAACAAGAAAAATGAAATATATACTATAAAATGAACCTATAATAAAGATTTTTTGGCGCCAAAATTAGGGGGGGGGGCAAAAAATAAAAATCTAGGCCATTTGAGCAAACCCACCCAAATTTTGTATACATAATCAGTGGGCCCCTAGAACACTAAAAATGCAAAAACAAACCGCTCAAAATGTAGGGGGGGGGGGTCAAAAATGGAAATCTATACCCTTTTGTATCAAACTCAACTAGAAGTGTATGGTAAAGTCAATTGGATGGCCACATCAGAACGTGTCAATTTATTTTATTATTATTATTATTATTTTTTAATTAAGTTAATTTTTAGCGAAATCGCGTCATAAATATATTGTCATTGGATTATTTATTCAGCTCGATTGAAAAGGATATGACAAGGCGGCTCCCACGTGCCAGAAACATTCAGTAGAGCACGCGACTACTACATAGAACATACGATCCCGAGGACAAACTAAGTCGTCGGTCGACGTACCACAATCGGTTTCTATTTCTAAACACGATCACTCATTTGTTAAAGTGTTTGCTTATGCATATTATTTAAGACTTTTTCTTTTTTTTAAGAATTTTTCTTAAAAATGTCACGCAAACAAAAAAAGAAAAAAAAATTAAATATTCTAAAGGAAAAAATCTATACCTATACTTAATAATAATCTGCTTACGACTGCGTCGACGGCATGATCTCTCTGATTGGCTAAAGAGATCGAATGGGGATCAGGGATTGGGCATGCTTAAGCAATACGTTAAAGTTAAATAAATAAGTAGGAGTTTAAAAATAATTTAAAATCTAAAATTTTCAACCCCCCCCCCCTAAAAAGCAAGATGACCGCCGAAGGTTTATTTTAAACCTATTAATTTTATTATAATATATAAATATATATATATATATATATATAATACAATATTCCTTGCGAACGATAAATAAAGTTATATAATTGAAAATATTTTGTTTTTCCTAGAGTAGCATTATTTAAGAGACTGATGATGAATGTCAAATCGTCAAAACTATATACCTACTATATAGACTCTAACAAATAAATGATTTATATACAGGGTGAGGTATAAAGATCTCCCACATTTTGAAGAGGTATAAAAAAATGAAAAATTTAACTAGAAAAAAACTGAGTATATTTTTGAAAAGAACAAAAAATAATTTTTTTAAAAATATGTTTTAAACATTATATCAGACGAAAAAAACGGGGAGGTCAAAAAGGAAAATTCTAGCCCTTTCGACCAAACTCAACCAAATTTTGTATACATATTCTATGGAACCCCAGAAGGCTAGAAATGCAAAAACAAACTTCCTGAAATGTGGAGGGGGGGGGGTCAAAAATGAAAATTCTAGCCCTTTTGACCAAGCTATTTATACAAAATTTGGTTAGTATTTTTTTCATTTCTAGCCTTCTGGGAGTCCACAGAATATGAATACAAAATTTAGTTGAGTTTGGTCAAAAGAGCTAGAATTTTTATTTTTGACCCTCCCCCCATTTTGGGTGGTTAGTTTTTGCATTTCTAGCATTTTTGGGGCCCACAGAATATGTATACAAAATTTGGTTGAGTTTGGTCTAAAGGGTTAGAATTTTCATTTTTAACCCCCCCTCCCCCCATTTTTTTGTTTGATAATGTTTAAAACACATTAAAAAAAATATTTTATGTTTTTTTCAAAAATATATTCACTTTTTTTCTAGTTAAATTTTTTCATTTTTATATCTCTTCAAAATGTGGTAGATCTGTATGCCCCACCCTGTATATGTTTATTTGAATCAAGCAGAGGACAACCTCAGTGATTTCTCTTTATGAATAAAATTATAATTTGAATTAGCTATAATAGTATGTATATAAAAATTAAAGTAAAAATTTACTTAATGTATTTTATATTTATACATATATACGGTAAGTCTCAGCTTAATTATTATTCTATTATGAAAATACTTAGCTTTTAATTAGGTGATAAATTTATTTAATTGGGATACAAATTTTCAGAATAAATACACAAGGGAGGCTTGCCAGTCAAACTGTCTAGCTGGACTTTCGGGTTAGGTCATTTAAATTCAAATAAAATCGATCAAGTGCGATTGGAACTCGCATACTGAGGCTTTCAAACCTAATATAAGTAGGTACTGCACTATAATGTATGTACATTTTTGAGAATTAACAAATTTTTATTTAATTTAATTTAGTTTTTATTTGAATGAACATTAATATTGTCTAGAATTTTAGACAACTGTTTTTCAAGACTAGGTAGGCTCTTTTTATACCTTGTATTACGCCTAAAATATCAATAAAAATAAAGAAGAAAGTATGTTTTGCTGTCTGAACCGGAAGTTTTAAAGCTGAGAGTTCAATATCTAATTTGTTCTCCCAATTGAAAATACAAACATTTTTGGCACAAGAACGAACTTTCTAATAATTTTGAGTTTTTTAGGTTTCGGAGTACAAAGACACAGGCAGAGAGAAAACATATCACCGTAGTTTCAAAAATTTTCAAGCACAATGAGTACCTACACACTTTTTGAGTGTGACTATAGCTTGTGAGAATTCAATACTAAGGACTCTCGGAGGGCAGGCAATCCAAACATAAATTATTATAATTTACACCATGAGGCTATAAAAAAACTAAATTTTCAAAATCATTGAGAATTTCAACGAGCATTTATGTAAATGACTTAAATAATTTTTTAAATGAGACTTTGTTACCTAAATTGAAGATTTTTGGGGCTAAATTAGTCCTGAACAGGGGCGTGCGGTCCAAGGATGCAGCGTATCCCTGAAATTTCAAACATTTAGAGTATTTTCATAAAAATATAAGGTCAACTTCAAAATTTCAGGAGGATCTTTAAATTTTCAAATTATTATCTGTTATTTCAAATATTTCTATAAAAAATATTTTTCGTTTTAAAATTGGTTCTCGAAATGAAATAAAATTGTTACATAGTTTCAAGGGGCAATTAACATGAATTATTTTTCCGTAAAGGGCACAGATAGAAGGTTTGAAGTCCTTACCTGTTATATCTTTCAATTCAAGCATGTCAAAGACAAGTTCAGACAAGTTTTAGTTGAATAAAAATTGTTCTCGTCTGAGGAACTATTAAAATAGTAATAATACAAAAAAGGAATAAATAAAGATGAATCGAGAATCTTTGGACCAATCCATTTCTAAGAACTCTCAATATATAAGATCGGAAATAACTACGAGTGCTATAGACAAGTCATAGCTTGCTTATAACAATAGAATTAGGAGAAATTTAAGATTTTCTTATAGGCTGATTCATTGTGGAAGATGGTCAATTTCCATCTCAGGAGTTTAAGTCAAAAGATTTAATTTCTGACTCTTACCCTCACTCACACAAAGCAGTATCCGTTTGGGGCGTAGGTCCCAAAATATATTTATTAAAATTTTAATTTTAAATTTGAAAAATAACGAAAATGATCCCGTATTTGATGAAAATTGAAAAAAAAGCGAAGATTAAAATAAAATTTCAAAAAATGAAGGATACTTTTTTGGACAGCATCTCCTAGTTAAAAAGTTACCAACCGCTACTGCTCTTGAAGATAAATAAAAAAAAACGCATTTCTATAAATGCAAGCTCTTGGTTTTCTTATTTCAATTTCTATAAAAATAAATTTAATTTATTGAAAAATCGAAATTAGTAACACGAGGAGAAAAGTTCATTGTGTCTTATTACTATTAAAAAAATATATACCTACATAGTTATCGAGCTAATTTACTAGATTAAATTATTTTAGTAATCAAATACGAAATTAATTTGAATTTTAGATATTTTTTTGTTCTTAATTACTAGTGTAATCGTTTGAGTTGGACGAAAACAATTTTTTTATTACTCTTAGTCAGTGCAGCAATCTGCCTAAAAGGGCAATAAGCGTTTGTTATAACTTATTATTACAAATATAAAATAATTAAAAATTAATTTTTTTTTAATTTAGTGACAAAAACAATAAATAAAAATATTTTTCAAGAGATATTTTTTTATTCGTGATGAAAAAATGATGTGGCCATCCACATGATTTTTCTATACCCCTGGCCCCTCTCTTATTTTTTTTTTTTTTATTTATTTATTGTCACCGGGAACAAAGCCCATTTAGACAGCACATCAGTAAAGTGTTAGTAGGGTTAGTGAAGGAGTCGAGCTTTAACAGGTAGAAATTTTATATGCTAGCCAGGATCGAACCCCGGCCTCCCGCTTGAACATCGTCATCAAAGATGCTGAAGCGTGGCCAGCGCGTTAGCCAGATCGGCCAACCCCCCCCCTCTCTTATATTTTTAATATTTAATTAAATAATTTATTATTATTTACTAAGAACGGCCTCTTCTTAATTTTGGGCCCATTAGCAATTAATAGTATATCCTTTTAAGACCATTCTTTTAGAAATATCAGCTTTCTTCGAGAAAAAAGAGAATTGTAAAATTTTCATAATTATATAGATTAAATAAATGCATAAATTTTAAACAAGTGTTATAATTTATAATCTTTAGCACATTTGAAAAAAAATTATACTAGGAATTTATTGATTTTTCAACTTGCATTAATTGATTTAGGTTATCTAGATAGACCTAAGAATTAAAAATTTACATATTTTTCTGTTTAGTCACGACACAAGTAGAATTCCAATGATTCATACACCACCTCATTAATTTCCTCAATATATTCTGAAAAAGAAAGAAGACGAAGTAGAAGAAAAAGAAGGGCAAAACTCTCACTCTCTGTTTTGATGTTTTCCGCCTTATAAAAGATAAAATTCCGAAAAACCATCAACCTTCGACTTTTCAATCTGAATTTGCATACAATCCACCCAGCATTCTTCATTAATTGGAGATGAAAAAAAATCTAACCTGGAGGTCCACCACCCTTCAGCTCTAGAGGATTCTGGTATTCATTCGATTGGGCAATTATTAATGGTGTCAATAGACACACCACCATATAGATTTCAACCTTGATGAAGCAAAAATTAAAAAGGTAATCTTTTCGAAAGACAGTGACGAATTCGAGAAATGCTTTATTAAATATTTCTCTTCAAGAAGATAGAATGTATAAAATTATACGCCAAAGACCTCATTTATGACAATAGATTCTTTCTGCAGGATTATCATGGTACTTTTCAAGGATACTTATTTCTAAATACACAACATTTCATCGACTTTGTATATAAACCATTTTCTGGTTATTTCGAGCATTTAATTTATCATTAATTTAATGTCACACATATCGCAATTACAGCAATGAACTAGCTCAAAAACTTATATGTTACATAATATATATATTAAATCTGAAACGTGTGTAAAAGTCAATTTGGATTATTATTTTATTTTGTTTGTATTATATATATATATATGGACGTTTTATTTCTCAAACTTCAAAAACTAAAGATCGCATAAAGTTCATTCTAGTGCCAAAATGTAAGTTAGTTTTTTTTTTCAACTAAGAACTGTTTATAAGATTTTGAGCCTTTTCTTGCTATATAACTTCTGGATGACAAAATGCTGAAAATTAGAATTAAATAACAAACTTTTATGGGCAGCTTTTGATCGGTCTTAGCTAAGGTGCTGAAATCTGAGACAAAAAGGCAGATGTGTACCAAGTTTCAGCTTTCTCTAATCACAGTCATTTTGCTTGTGGCCCATTAGAATTAATTTTAGAGAGCAAAAGGGCAACTCACGGAATTCTATGTTCACTAGAAGCGCAAAGGTCTTAAGGTCCCATCACTGATCAAGCCAATAACTAACAATACTATTTCAAATATATGAATTTTATCCGAATAAAGACACCAAAAATCAAGGCATCAACCACTTTCTTAATTCGCCAATTATTATAGGCCTAACATAAATATAATAAATGAATGAGCGGCGGTAACACTTGTTAATTTGATCATCTCCGTTTGCCTGTTTTCTTTTTTTTGCTCATTGTTAAAGGTAAAAACTATAACGTACACTTTCGAAATTTTAATCACACGAATCGGTATCCAAAATTTGGCTTGTTTTTATTCAAAAAAATTTAAAAAGATTTTCTTGATAGGACTTGTTGATTTTTAAAAGATAAGGAATGAGGGTGGAATCTGTTTAAATATATATAATATATATTAGGGCGGTCCTTATTTTGAGTGATTTCGAATTTTTTTCACGATAGTCCTAAATTAATTCGAAATGTATAAAAAAAGTTACAGCTCTTAATATCAATATTAACCTGGCCCTCCTGGCAGCCAAAGTTTTAAAAAGAAATAACATGCAAAAATTTCATATCGTTCTTTGTAATTTCCTATGATTTTTCGTTAAACCTACTGGTTCGAAAGATATTCTAGGACAAAGTTATATTTATAGTCAAATTCGCAGAATTTTGAAGATTTCTGTAAAATCTTCTTATATATTAAGTTTAAGTATTTAATACCGATTTTTTAGACGAAATCGAAACATAATGACATCTACGGGCCATAATGGTGACCATGAAATAAATAGTTTAAAACATTTTTTTTTAATTTTATTTCCGTAAGCTTACCTACATATTTAGGAAATTTGGAATTCATTTAGGACTATCGTAAAAAAAATTCGAAAAACCCCAAATTAAGGACCACCCATATATATATATATATTAATCTATGTAGGTCTGGCACAAAAATCTTCTTGCCAAATTGACCTCCGTCGGCCTTGCACCGAAACTCTGTAAGTTGCTCGAAAGTTTTCTTTCAGACCGTAGTATTAAGGTTGTCATCGATGGAATATCATCTTCCCCTTCCACACCAACGCTGGAGTTCCTCAGGGATCGGTTATCTCCCCTACGCTTTTTCTTATCTATATCAACGACCTTCTAAACTTGCCCTCCAATCCGGTACATTGTTACGCAGATGACAGCACCCTACATAACGCCCCTGCATCGCATAAAAACCGTGCAGACATTGCCTCTTCAATTAATTTAGACTTGTGCAAACTTAAAAACTGGGGATCCCAAAACTTAGTTAACTTCAATGCAGGGAAAACTCAGTGTTGCCTTATTTCTAGGCGCGTCGACAGAAACCTCCCAAACATATCATTCGACTCCAAACTCACTAGAATTCAGGGATAAAATTTCAATGCTAGGCGTAACTCTAGGGTCTGACCTTTCATGGAATGACCATATCTCAACCACTGCTAAAGCTGCAGCGCGCAAGCTTGGTCTCCTATTTAGGTCTAGACGCTGTTATACTCCCAGTCAACTTCTTATGCTGTATAAGGCTCAAATTCGTCCCTGTCTCGAATATGGCTCTCATCTGTGGAGGGGTGCATCCAAGCATTCTCTTGCTACACTGGATGCAATTCAGAAGCGAGCAATTAAACTAATAGGAGACCCGGCTCTAACCAACTCACTCGACTCCCTGGCTCACCGAAGAACCGTTTCTGCCCTTTCCCTGTACTACAGATACTATCACGGTGTCTGTTCAGTCGAGCTGAAATCTCTTATCCCCCCTAATGCCCTCTTTACGAGAAACACGCGGTTTTCTAACGCTCAGCACCCCTTCGCTGTCAAATTGGATAAAAGTCGAACAAGCGCTTTCGCCAACTCTTTTATTCCTATGACCTCCAGAGACTGGAACTCGCTCCCTGCCACCATCTTTCCCGCGACTTATAACCTTAAGCTATTTAAGACCGCGTATCCACAGATACCTTCGACCTCCGCCCAACCCATAAAATTCTTTCTTCTTCTTTTCACGATGGAGGGGCCAACCGAGGCCTTTAGGGGTTGCACCTTTTTGGTGTAACTCCTTCTCTCATCATTATCATTAAAAAAAAAAAAAAAAAAAGGTGTATCCAGTGCCCATCCCCCCTAGCTTAATGACTCTCCCATGCTTCATGAAAAGTAACCCCCCCCTGTACATTATACCTATTTTATTCACTTCTAAAGAATTTGAATAGTTTTTTATTACCTTTAGTTGAATTTATTAACTTGACCGTTTTTATTTTTAGCATATAATGTTAATTTTGTAACAATTTTCAACCCCCCCCTCCTCCCCCAGAAATTTCAACGACACACTCTGCGTCTTAAACCCCCCTTACCCATGTGGTCACCTCTGGTGTATGTTTATTTGGATCAAGCAGAGGACACCCTCATTAAGTTCTTCTTTTTTTATATCTTTTCAACTTTAGCATGGCTGAGTTTGTCAATCTCCTAAAATCCATTGGTTGCCTATTCCTATTTAAAAATTTATATTTTCAACAATAATTCATATCCAATATATAATATTTATATGGTAGATATTTACTCAGAAGCTGTGACACAAAGAGACATTTTGGAAGCGAATCCGTTAAAGGCCATTGAAAAATACTTAGAACCCCTTTTCAACTGAAATCAACAAAAAAGGGACAAACAAGTCAATCGAGAATAGAGTGAGAGTGTTGTTGTTGTTTTGGCAACTATAAGAGCTCCATGAATAGACTTCACTGGCCATTCAATTTCATTTATTTATGTTAACTACGTTTCTATTCATTTTGTATTTACTCAGGTTACCAAAGAGGCAAGAAGGACAAATGGAACAAAAACATTAGAAAAAAACACCATTTACTTAATATCAAGTTTTTTCAAAAAAAAAATGAACATTTTTCTAGTATAATAAAGTCATATTAATACTATTGTTGATCAATAACAATATCTTCTCGAATCGCGGATTAATTATTTTATTCTCCAATCTTTCTTTCTGATATTTTCGTAGTATTCTATTATTTCAGTCTTTGAACAAGGGAGTTTTTTTTAAGGTTATAATGGTGTTTCACAAGTAAAAATAAAAATTAAAAAAAATTCTTTAATTATAATTATTAATGGTTATTCCTCAAGTATTAGATGAGAATAGATGGCTATTTTTTATTTTAAGTCGATTCCTCCATGTCTTCAGCAATGGTTAGCAATAATAATCGAAACTTCAAAAATCCAATTTAGAATGGTTATTCAAGTATTAGATAGAATCGATCACTATTTTTGAATTTAAGTCAACATAGACTGCAAATAGCCAGTGATATCTGATTAATAATAAAGGAATAAACATATTAATATTTCAAATGACTTTGGATAAAGTTTAGCAACGATCCGTTGTAGTTTATTTTCTCTAGTCAGAGTTTTTGGAATGCAAAAAAAAATTGGTTATATCTCTGTGTAAATTTTTTGAAATTTACTCCGAGCTCTATTATGCTAACTATGTTTATTTTAAATACTCTTTTATAAATGCACTTCATGAATGTTCATGAGCCTTGAGCCCTGCAATAATATTGTCATGATAAAAGCAAAACCAATGTTTTTTCAATTTCAATGAATTACATTTATTTTGAAACCCACTAATTATATTTTAAAATTATAAATTCCACAAGTTGATTAAATTAGAAAAGTATATTTTAATGTAGTTTAATATTTTTAAATTTATTGAGATTGAGGGACTAAATATGGAATTGGAATAATTATCGGAAAAGAGGTTTTTTATTTAATTAGTTTTTTTCCTCTTATTAAAAACAAGGACTAAAAAAGATGATCAAGGACAGTCGATGGTGGAGAAGTAATCTCCGGAGTTGAAGCTCAAATACAATGTATACTAGTACATTGATTTTAAATTTATTAATAAGGCAGCTCTTGTTATAGGCTTGAAAAAAGTTTCACTTTTTTCCTTCAATTTTCTCATTTTTATTTGTCTATGTTAAACCAATGAATTGCTTTTACTTTATCCATATTTTTAATTGAAAAGATTTTGTTTTGCCGAGATTACCTACCACAATTGTTGAACAAAAATAGCATTTAGGAAAGCGGTGTTGATTTATAGTGAAACATATTAACACAGGAGTTTTTTAAAAAGGTTATATTGGTACTCACAAGTAAAAATAAAATTAAAAAATTCTTTTAATTATATTTTGAGATTTATTTTAAATACTTTATACATATTTCGGTTTTTCGCCCATCATCAAGAGAAACTCCTAATGATGGGCTAAAAACCCGAAATATGTATAGAGTATTTAAAATAAATCTCCAAAAATATAATTAAAAGAATTTTTTAATTTTTATTTTTACTTGTGAAACACCAATATAACCTTTTAAAAAAACTCCTGTGTTTAATATGTTTCACTATAAATCAACACCGCTTTCCCTAAATGTTTGAACAAAGGCTTTAACCACAAAAACAAATATATTTTAGATAAAAATATATTTAAAAAATACATTTTTCATCATTACTCGGAAAATTTCCATGCTCATGTGATTAAAAATAAAAGCGTGATGAACGCTTATTTTAATTAAATTTCAAGGCGCTCGAGGATTTGTTTTTAGTTCGGGTAGGTACGAAAGAAAAAAATTTCTACTTTTTAGTGCATTTTGAAATTCTGAAAATGTTAAGGATTTTTATCTTTTATAAGATTTAGTCGTTGTAAGTTGCAACACATATTTAAAAAGCATTAGATGTAGTTAGAATCAAAATACTCTTAAAATTAATTTTATCTATTAATTATTTGAAGTGATGAGAAATTATAGTATTATCCCAAATATGTATGCAAAATTTCAAAACATTCGGATATGTTGAAGTAGGTCAAAATTTGATTACCAGATAATATTTGTCTAAAGTTTTTGAGTATGAAGTTGGGTGAGAAACCATGTCAAAGAGTGGAATATATTCTTCAAATTAATTTAAAAGCTAAGTTAATTGACCTTTTTAATTGAATTTCATTACCAGTCATTTTCTATGAAAAATAAAACTATTTGAACGCATAAATTTTGGTTTTTGAGAAATTATTTGGAAAGTTTTAATATAATAAATGATGTAAGCCCAAAATCGAGGAAATTTTGGTGTTTGAATTTCTGGAAATAATGCAAATTTAAATTTTTTGAATGCGCTACTTTCTCATGCAAAAATAGATAAGTGAAAATACAAATTTAATATATTATATCTATATAATGATTATCTTTTTTGTTTTAGCGGAAATCTTACATCAGGATGGGAACTATTTGCTTCTCCGCGCTCAGAGCTAGACGCCTCTTGCGGCCGCCACCCGCATCACTCGTCGTTGGAGAAATGGTTTGAAATAGTTATCGAGTAATTCCAGTAATTAAAATCTTTGTTATAAGTTTAATTATATTTATTTAATTAATTGAGATAAATAAACCAATAAAATGAATAAGTAAAAAAATAAAAAATTGAAATTTAATTTAAATTAAAAATAAATTAAAAAGTGTGTCTTCTAAAGAAAATACTAGTCCCAGAAGGCCAATTAATATCAAAACCATGCTGTGACATCTTCAGAGGAAACCACGTTTAAGCTACACGTGTCATTGCTATGGAATAAACTATTTTTGGGAAATAGCTACTGGCACAGATATTCTCATAGAAATATGTTAATTTTTGAAAATACTAGTGTTATAAGAAGTAAGAAACTTCAAACTTGTGTCTATTATACTTAAATTCAAATTCTCGCATTAGTTCCACCAATATACATATATTTAGGTTATTGAAAGTAGAAATTAAAAGATATTCAATTCAATGACACTTTTATTAAATCTACTTTTTTGATTTTAAGCCTTTTTACTTATCTAAAATACTTCTATATATCGTCCATTATTTTGGGAAAACAAATAATCGAGGGTGTCATGAGAGCAGCTTGGTTTTGTTTTTGAATAACTGGTCTTTAATAATAAAAATAAAATAAATGCCAAATTTATTTTTCTGTTTTATTTTTAAAGGGCGCCTCTGACCTATGAATTTCGAGTGAACAAAAATCTACTAACTAGCAGAAACATCAGTTTAAATAAAATATTTTCCACATATATGTTATATTAGTCAGCTCCTGACTATATTGGCGATGATGTATACATTAGCGAGAATAAGCGAAGAGGGTGTAGTATCTTTCAATTATTTAGTCTTTCCCAATAAATTCCAATGGGATGCTCATTCACGTTAGCGACTGGGTTTGATAATGCTGTAAGTACAACCTAAACGACAGGTTTAAATAGAACATAATAAGTTTAATTTTATACATATTATGTAACATAAAATTGAAAATTATTTCATTTTTAGACTATTTATTAAAAACGAAATATTATTTCCCTTGATTGGATATTGGAATCTAATAGTACAAGATCCCGACTTAGGTCGACTTTCACCTATCGAGTTTCCTGATGAAATTAATATTTTGATAATATAATGTATTAATAAAAAAAACTTGATAGGGTCGACATCCAATTTCGCTGCATAGCTATTTTATCTAATTTATTATATTTATTTATTATTTATTTAATTATATATTTCCTGATACCCTATCTACCTGGACTTATACAGGGAAAAAAGATGGCGACCCAACTTTGGAATTTTATATACTAATTTTACTCTAGATTGGTAATATATTTATCCGGAAACTCGATAACTACATTTATGTAATAAAAGTAACAACTTCAATTTTTTATTAAAAATAGCTTAATAGAAGTTAATAAATAGCTTATATAAGTCTTCGCCTTCCACTTTTATCTGCCTTACCTCAGTCTCAAAAATATTCCCCTCATATGTTTAAGATGTTTCTTCTCGTCTGAGCTTTTCTTTTCATCAAATTTTTTTCAAAAAGTTCTCATTACTCTATTCCTATGGAAAACCTACTAAAATATAATTTTCATCATCTTTCAAAACGCAGGCTCTATATATCACAAGACACAATGAATGCCAATAATCATCAAGGTATGGTAATATTTCATTTTAATATATTAATTATAACCCAAAAATATTAAATTGTGAAGTAATTTCAAAAATTTATTTCTGTTAAGAATTTTTTTATTTTTCTCGAAATTCTCTTTAGACGAGTATACAATAATTTGGATGTTGTTGTTAAGGTGTGAAAACAAGAGGCAAGTGTAGGAATCTAATTACTTTTTTAGTAAGCTCTTGGCAGCCAAGAGTGACGACAGCTCGACCGTGAGTAGCTACTTTCTGCATCATCTATCTCGAACGAAGAAGCCCCTTTTTCTTCTTCTTTTCCCACTATCGCTTTCCTCTCATTTAATTTTTTTATAATCGATCTTTTTAAAAATATAATTGATACTGTCATCCATGGTAAATCATTCTACACTTTAATATCTATATTATATATATTTTATTTTATTATTAAATTGAAAAAAAAAATCAAATTTCAAAGATAATTAACCAAAGAAATTTTTTATTTCATTTATAATTCAACAAATAGATAAACTGAGGTTTCAAATTTGAGTGATGGTAAATTGATGGATTTTAGAAAATGATTTTATATGTGTGTAAGATATGTGCGTTGTGTATGTTCCGATTTTTCAACTACTAAAACTGATAATTAGGTAATCTTGAATTTAGAGACTAGTTTTGACTAAAAAGTTAAAAAATAAGTATAAATTATAGATAAATTATTTATCCTATATTGAAGCTTTTTTTGATAAATTAGACTAAAAACTACTAGAAAAAACATAATTCGGTTTTTCTAATAATCGATCAACGTTACAATTGACCTGACGGATGAAGTATTAATTAATCTAAGATTTTCTTTTACTTATCTATGTTAAGAAATGTCTGAAACTTAGAGAAAAACCATTTTAATACATAATTTTTTGTTAGTGTGATTTCAATTTCAACAATAAATTAAAAAAAGTTCGATAAATAGCCCAAAAGCTATGGCTATTTTGTCTGTTTTTTAAAAATTAATTAGGAAGAACTAGTTGAATAGATGATTTCGGAATTTTTATCATAACTTCCAGGTGAAAAACGCGAAAATCAGAAAAAATCAAATCTTTCAACAATGAACTTTTGAATGGTTTAAACGAGAGCTGAAAGTTGACATACACTTTTATTAATAAACTGCAATATTGTGATAATTTTCAATTTTCCAGTCCAAACACTACCGAGCAAACAAATTGTAATAATTGTCCGTTCATTTTATCTTTCGATTTTTCATTTAAATTGGATTATATTTAGTTCGAAACTGCTTAGTATTTAGTACATTAGAGCTTGTTCCGTCAAATGGTAAATTAAAAAAAGTTTTTGGACGACCATGAAGCAGAAGCAAACATTTCCAATTGCCAACGTAGATTTGAATTCAAGGTTTACAAGTTTCTTTAAAGTTATAATTAAAAACATTTTTTTTCTAAATACAAAATATTACGCTCAAAAGCAAAAATATTTAAAATAATAATAATAATTACTTATTCTTTTCAGGAAATAAGTCATCTGGTGACAATTTATATTTTTAAAATCCCTTTGTATGAAGTCAGAATATAAATTAATATCGAAAGAAATAAAATAATATGACTTTCGAAACTAAATAATATTAATAATCTTCCTGACAATGGCTAATATCCCATATAAAATGAAATAATTATTTCGCTATAAAAAAATTAATATAAAGAATATAATTTCAGATTTGTTCATAATATAAAAGTTATTTGGAAAGGTATAAAAAGAAATACATAAGTACATAACATTTTATTAGAAAAACTTAATAAAATGTGACTCATAAATAATGTCAGTAAAACGCTTGGACTTTTATCACCGATTTTTAATTAATATATCAATCCGCATTTATCGCATCAGCAAAATCCACACGAGAAGAAATAATATTATGTTAGATAGTTTAGACACAGTTTTTAAAGGGTTATAGTGGTGTTTCACAAGTAAAAATAAAAATAAATTTTTTTTAATAATATTTTTGGAGTTTTATTTTAAATACTCTATACATATTTCGGGTTTTTAGCCACTCATCAGGAGTTTGTATTTACAAAAGACTCTTACTATTAATACTTGTGAAACACCACTATAACCCTTTAAAAACTCCTGTATTTAATATGTTTCACTATAAACCAACACCGCTTTCCCTAAATGTTATAGATAGTTTAGGTTTGGTAAAAATGTAATTAAATTATAGGAAAATCTGGTCGCCCAAAAAGACGAATTTTCAATTATTTGAGATTTTCTGAAATTGTGATTGATTACTCTTAAAAAATAATATCCAACAATGGATGAATCGCTATTATACATTTTGATTTGGGATCCTCTGAAAAATGGCATTAATGGATGAATCTCAATCATAAATTAGGTGAAATTTTAATTGTATTATCTATATATATATAATTCTTTGCCCGATACACTCACTCACTCACTCAGACACTCATCATCAAAACAGCCAGAACCACTGGACATAGAAACATGAAATTTGGAGAGGATATTAGATCTATAACATACGGGCTCTTTAAGAAAGGATTTTTCGAAATTTGACCCCTAAGGGGGTCAAAAGTGGCAAAGTGTGTTTTCACTGATTATGCGATATCTCTTAAGGACGATAAAATATCTACTTGCTTTTTTACTTATAAAAATACTAAATTAAAATATCTAAAAAGTAATTTCAGGATTTTTTGAAATTTGAGCCCTAAAGGAGTCAAAAGAGGCAAAATATCTTTGCAATGTGTTTACACTAATTATGCATTTTCAATTAAGAACGATAAGATATCTACTTGATTTTTACTTAATAAAATTCTAAATACAAATATCTAAAAAGACATTTCAGGATTTTTTGAAATTCGACTTCCAACTATCCAAAATGTGAGTGGGGGCAAAAATTAAAACTCTCTCCGATCTTGATCAAATTTTGTAGAGTTATTCTTTATTACTTTAAGAAACTATTCCTGTAAAAATCAACTATCAAAATTGACTGTATGGGGGCGAAGGGGGGGGGGGGGGGGGCAAAATATAGTAATTTTTAGTAAACTGAGAGCTATTTATTTGCAAATATCTAAAAATTATTTCAACCTCCCAATATGTGAGTGGGGGCAAAAAATTAATACTCCCTTCGATATAGATCAAATTTTGTAATGTTAGTTTTTAAGACTATATAAAATGTATGTTGTAAAAATCAATAGCCAAAATGAGTGCGTTGGGGCGAAATAGGGGGCAAAATATTACAAATATATATTACAGACCTAATAATCACATGCCGAGACGCTGCCCGCCAGGCCCACCTGCCTGGAGGGCCTAGCTGTAGAGGGCGTGCCAAAGGCATCCTGGAGCAGCTCGTTGTAATATAATTTTCAATATTTTTACTAATTTATAACTGAGATTCATCCATTGTTGGATGCCATTTTTTTTAGAGTACCTATACCAAAGATCGAAATCTCTCAAAAACGGCTTATTATATATTTCCTAAAGAAAATATGATGGAACACAAGGTTAGGTTTATAAAAAAGCTTCATATACAAGATTAGTAATTTATGATATTTCTTCAGAAAAACTTTTTTTTTAATACTTACAACATTTATCATATTATGAGTTTTTGAAGCCTTTTGTTAGTACAATTTATTTTTATCAAAACCATTGGACATGTAAAAGAAATTGTGAAAGAAATCATTGTCATCATGTTAATAACAGACCAATCCGGGCCCCAAAAAATTATTTTGATGTAGTGACAAATTACTCGTATAACACCCTAACAAACACAGATATAGGAGACAAGAAGATAATGGTTACATATAGGAATCGTTAATTTTGACCCTTTGAAACCCTAGAGAAATAGGATTGCAACTAGATTAAATTCCATTGATATCTACCAGTCCGTCTACAACTAGTTTTAATTATAATTTGATTAAAATCGGTAGAGCTGTTTAAGGAATTTTGAAAAAATTAAACAACTACTAGAATAAAGTACTTAATTCTCTGATCTATCATATTGCCGTCTTCGGTCTTTCCATTTTTACTTTACCATACAGGGTATGGTCAAGTATTGTAATTGTGCAATAAAAAAGTGGATTGTTTCCTTCTTTTTCTTCGAAATATCTCAAAAACGGTTGAAACTATTTTGATTAAAAAAATTGAGCGAAACCATGGCATTTTGGTCTACAAAAAAGTCCCAATAATCGAACATCGAAAAAATTATATTTTTTGAGATAACAATTGCTTTGTCAAAATGTCTGTTAGTCTGTCTGGTTGTGTGTGCGTTACCAAATTTTTGTGGACGATCTAGCTCAAAAACTAGTGCGAATATCAAAACCAAATAATATCTGATTAGATTTTGGTGCATATCGACCCAAAATTAAGGGGGTATAGGGGGGGGGGGGTAAATCTAGGCCATTTGAGCAAACTCAACCAAATTTTGTATACACAATCAGTGGGACCCCAGAAGTCTAAAAATGCAAAAACTAACCCCCCCTCCTCTACATGATTATAAATAATTTTATTAAATCTATATATATAAAATTAAGGTTTTGTCTGTACATTGGTCCAAATCACGCCAAATTTTGGTTGCACACGTTTCAAGCAAAGTTATGAACGAAAACACCCTCAACAAAATTCCTGTCTGTATGTCTGTCTGTATGTCTGTTTCAGTGGTTTCCGCGAAAAGTTGCTCACGATTCACGTCAAAACGGCTGAAGGGATTATTATGAAATTTCATATTTGTATCAGAGGTCTTCTAACTTACGTTTTTAGCTATATAACGTTTTGATATTTTGACCCCAAAAGGGGGTTTGGGGGGGTGCACCAATGAAAATTATCAAATAACTCTTAAACTATTAACTCTACGGGAAATTTAATAATGAGCAAAGTTGTAGGGGATGTGATTTCTGAGAACTACATATTGTTTAAAAAATTCCCCCAAAAACCAACCAAAAAGGGGGGGGGAGGAGAAAAAATATATAAATTCTTGCCCTTGGAGCAAACTCAACCAAATTTTGTATACATAATCTGTAGGCCTCTAGAGAGCTAGAAATGCAAAAACTAACCACCCAAAATGGGGGGGGGGTCAAAAAATGAAAATTCTTGCTCTTGGACCAAACTCAACCAAATTTTATATACATAATCTATGGGCCTCTAGAGAGCTAGAAATGCAAAAACTAACCACCCAAAATGGGGGGGGTCAAAAAATGAAAATTCTTGCTCTTTGACCAAACTCAACCAAATTTTGTATACATAATCTGTGGGCCTCTAGAAAGCTAGAAATGCAAAAACTAACCACCCAAAATGGGGGGGGTCAAAAAATGAAAATTCTTGCTCTTGGACCAAACTCAACCAAATTTTGTTTACATAATCTGTGGGTCACTAGAAGGCTAGAAATGCAAAAACTGGGTGCGGGGGTGGAGTGGGGGTGGGTTAGGGGCATGGATGCGCGGAGTGGAATGGCGGTGGAGTGAGGGAGTATGGCGTAGTAGGGGGGGGCAAGGTTGGTGGGTGGGGGGTTCAGGTGAGGGTCCAGTGGCGTAGTGGGGTGGTACGGGGTGGGGGTCCGAGGTGGGGGGTGCAGGTTAGAGTGTTGGAGTGGTGGTGTGGGGGCGGGCGTTGGGGTGCTGGGTGGGTTTCCTGGAGTATGGTGGGTTGGAGTGGGGGGTGAGGTTGGGGGCCCGAGGTGGGTGGGGGTGGGGGTGGGGGTGCTGGGTGGGTTTCGGGGATTGTGGGGGGTGAGGTTTGGGTTCTGTGGTATGGGGGCGGGAGTTGGGCACGGGTTCATGGTGCGGGGGTAGGGGTGCTGGGTGGGTCGGTGGGGAGTGTAGTGTGAGGGTGGGATTCGTGGGCTGGGGGTCCAGGGGGCGTGCCCCCTGGCTAGCAAGAGGGCCGCCGAAGGCGGGCCTTGCAGCTAGTATTAAATATAAGTAAGGGGCCAGGTTGTATGGTAAAGTCAATTGGATGGCCACATCAGAACTCGTCAGCTTATTTATCTAACTATACGGGGTATGATTCATTATTGTATGTATCTTGCAGGTAAAAGAAGATTTTCAAACAATCAACGCCTCTTTACGATTAAAGAGGACACGAATAAACGCATTCGTCAACTCATATGATTTTTAGATACTGGACTCTCTTCCCGAATCCGTTTTTTCTGCGACTTATAACCTTCAGTCGTTCAAGGTACCTTCAATTCCAACCCAATTCCTGAAATTTATTTTTTTCTTCTTTTTTTCACGATGCAATGATCCGAAGAGGTTCCAACATCTTTTTGCACCAATATCATTAAATAAAAAAAAAAACTCAATTTTTTTTTTAATCGGCATTGCTATTTCCTTTCTTTTTAGTTAAAACATCTAAACTCAAGAAGTCTTATTAATTATAGGTACAATGGTCTAGCTCCAGAGCTATTCCAAGTGCGAGTTCTGTAATGTGACGTCCTCTAGCTTTTTTGTACATACTTGTACATCTTTCGAATGTCAGTCAAAGATCATATTTAAAGCTAGAATTGGCAACACACACACATATACAATTTCTATAATGCTTTTTTTTGTTTCGGAAGACTTTGAATAGTAATGATTTGTTAAAATCTTAAATTTTAATTTTTTCGTATAATTTGAGTAAAAAGCCCAATCACGAATATCTAATAAGAATATGTGAATAAGAGTTAATTGAGAGTCAAGTCCGGGAGTTCTGCAAGGCAGTCAGCTATTATATAGCTGTGAAATATTCGCCATACCATAAAAGATAAATCCCATGGGAGTGGAAGCCTCTTGCAAGGCGTCTGAAGTAAATTATATATACTTTAGTAGCAAGCATAAATAGTCAAGAGAGATGATTAGACATGGGTAGAGAAAGGAATAGTAGATAAAATGTCAGTCTCATTCAATTTAAATTTTGTATGGGTAGAACTAAATAGAGCTACTCTACATGAGGGTTTAGAATTTCAGATAATATTTTGCCAATTAATAAGGGTTAAAGGATTTTGGGATGTTTCATAATAAAAATAAATATAGTATTAGAAAAATTAAATTATTTCAGGCTATTCGCTTATCTTCAAGCGTTTCTTTTAAACTAGTCCATAATAAAAATCATTATCCCTCTTAAAGTATTTATTGGCCCTGAACGGCTAGGGTTTCAAATTATTGATTTCACTCGAAATTTTATACTTTTACTTAAATTTATATCATTTATATGGCGGTTATGTGGCAGTTGGTTTTCAACCAGGGGATGCTGTCCAAAAAAGTATCCTTCATTTTTTGAAATTATATTTTAATCTTCGCTTTTTTTTTGCAAATTTCAGCCAATACGGCATCATTTTCGTTATAAGAAAATCTTAAATTTTTCCTAATTCTATTACTGTAAGCAAGCTATGGCTTGTCTATAGCACTCTTAGCTATTTCCGATCTTATAATATAATGAGGGTTCTTAGAATGGATTAGTCCAAAGATTCTCGAATCATATTTATTTATTGAAAAGTTTTTGTTTTGCCGAGAGTAGCAGAGTTGTTGATTCACAAAGAGAAACAAAGAGTTTGTTGTCCTCTGCTTGATGCAAATAAACATACACACATATATATATCATCTCGATATATATATATGTGTGTATGTTTATTTGCATCAAGCAGAAGACAACCTCTTTGTTTCTCTTTGTGAATATTTATTTATTCCTTTTTTGTATTATTTCTATTTTAATAGTTCCTAAGCGAAAATAATTTTATTCAACTAAAACTAGTCTGGATTTTTCTTTGACATGCTTGAACTAGAAGATATACCAGGCAGGGGCTTCAAACCTTCTATCGGCACCCTTTTCGGAAAAATCATTCATTTTAATTGCCCTTTGAAACTATGCGCCAATTTTATTTCACTTCGAGAACCAATATATCTAGTTTTCTAAACAAAAAGTTTTTTATAGAAATATTTTAAATAAAAGATAATAATTTGAAAATTTAAAGATTCTCCTGAAATTTGAAAGTCGATATTTATGAAAATACTCTAAATGTTTGAAATTTTAGGGATGCTCCTCATCTAAAGCATCCATGGACCGCACGCCACTGATATACTAGTATACATATGAAGTAATGCAATCTTTTTATTATGTATAGAAATGTTTGAAAATGATAAGAAAAATCATTAAGTGACAATTTGTTTGTGTGACTGGATTCACATAAACCAAGAGAGTAAAGTATATATGTAGTAGAAAGTTCGTTCTGGTGGATTTCGTTTGTATTTCTAAAGCCAAGAAGTTAGATTTTCGGATTTCTACCTAGGTTGAAAAATGCAGAAAATTAGGAAAAAAAATCAAATTGTCATTTAGGGATCAAACTATTGGAACTAATGGTCAGATATTTGGTTTGAAGTAAATAATCAGATTTTTATAAATATACTTAATATAGGTATTTCTTAATATAAAAATATTGGATTAAAAATTATATAAAATAAAATTTTAAAAGATGATATGGATTTTTGCGGATTTATATTTAAATATAGTGTTAACTAGATTTTTGTTTTTGGGAGAGGGGAGGATGCGGGTCCAAGCTCTTATGGTTATGTCACTAGTAAATATATCTATATAGATATGTTATTGAATTTAATTAAATAAAAAAATTAATAAATGAGTAATCTTACCGGGATGCTGTGTATCTCTGCTTTAGCAGCTCATGACCACAGGGTCTCCATTAGATCCATACCATGTCTCACGTGTGTCAGAGCGTCAACTGAAAAGAAAATATTTTTTTCAATCTGTATAAATTCCCGTTAGATTTTCTTTCTTATCATTATCGAATTGCTAAAGTCGAAAAATTGTTATTAAAAGTTCATTTATCACATTTCATTATTTTTTTTATTTGGTGACTCGTCCATTTCTATCAACCACAGGTTATTTCAAAAAAGATGTAATTAATATTTTTTTCATATTTAACGTTTCATGTAATTTTAATTTAATTTGGGATACGATGTAACAAAATTAAGTTCAATAATTGGTAGTTTTATCCCTAGTGGAATACGTATAGATGGTACAATAAAATATGTAAGATCATAGTTTTAACAACCAATTGTTGGAAATATTTCGTGATTTATTAAATAACGCATTTTTTTACTTTTGAAATTAAAATAATCAAATGAATTATAAATGTTTCCAAAAATTGAGGGAAAGGAGTTGAACTCCTATTGGGAAATTTTTATAATTTTTGTCGCATACTTTCCATATATACCTATATCAGCAAACACTAGAGGCGCTACTTAACGGGGAATTAAAACTATTATTCTTATGGAAAAAAGATATTTCCTAGATAACTTTCTACCAATAGATATGAGGGGAGAGGGGTGAATTCTGATTTCTCGAAAAGGTGTCACTCCTATCGTGATTTTTACCAAGACCTAAACGTGTAATAATTGTATGTGAATTTTAATTTTAGTACTTTTGGGCCTAAATAAGAATTTGTCTATTCACTATTAATCCATGAGTCCTTATAAATATCTAATTAAATAAAATCCTTAAAAATCATTATTTATTTAAGTTTTACTCGGTATGCTCCAGCTGGTATCTGCTGAGTAAAAAATATGCTGTTTAGAAATGTCCGGAACGTAGAATTGAATTCAAAAATGAAATTCGAATTGATTTTATAGGAAGTAAAAGAATTCTATTAAGTCCAATCTAATACTTCACTTATTCTATATAAATGAAAGTAAAAATTAACAATTTATGAGTGAAATTAGTATAGCAAATGGTGGTATCGAGCAATTTTCTTGACTCGACTTGTTTGGAAACCAGTGATCTAGAATATTAAAAAAATAATAATAATAAAGTAAAAATAAGAGCCCAATTATACCCTTTTTTCAAAACTAGAATTATGATCTTATTTTATAGAAAGTTGACTTAATTTCCTAATTATACTATGCATGTCTCAACCAGAAAAAACATTGAAAAAAACACCTAAATTTTAACCCAAACCACTCATTCTCAACACATTATCCAACGGTATATTTGTATGTATATAATGTTTAGTTAGATGCGTGTAAAATGTTATTTTGTTTTATCTTTTAAAGAAGGATGTTTTATTTCAATTTCTCCAGGCATATTGTGTAATAGCGCTGGTACGGAAGAATGTTGGAGCACTCAAATATCACTAAAGAGAATATGGAAAATAGATTCCTAATGTAAAGTTAATGCTTTCTCAAACCTACAACATACGTAGAACCTTTCTCAATAGATTTAATAATATCAAACATCGTGCAACATAAACAGATGACAAAGTCTCTCACTTGCTCTTTAGCATTCAAGAGTGTGTGGTTTGCAAATGAGATGCTGTTTTCCATAAAAAATAAATAAATAAGTACAAAGTTAATTTTATAAGATAATTAGATTAAAAAGTTAAACATTAATATGCGTTTAGTGCACACCACACGAATTTCATTTACTAATAATAACAAATTAGAATAAATTATTTATTTGCATTTTGTTATTGAAAGACGCAGATTAAAAATAGAGTATCCAAGATTTCAACTCATGACCTTTCAGTTTCTTAATCTATTTCGACAAACTTAAATAACTTTTTTCACAGAAATAAAATAAAATTTTTGTTAAAAACTATAGACAAAACAAAAAAATTATAATTTGTAGTAAATACTTAAAATTAAAAAACATTAAGAAAGTAGAATCTAAGAAGTACTTTTATTTATAACCAAAATCTTGGTATGGTAAATCAAACGAACAAGTATCGTAAGTTTTAAATGTCACATATCTCAGATTTATTGTTTTTGAATTATCATTACCACAGAGTGACTGTACAATTGCTTTCGGGGCCTTTTGGGGATTTCAATACTACATTTATTCTATACATTTATTTACATATACATTATACATATATTCTATATATAGTAATACGATCTAAATAAAATTACTTTGAATTGAAAAGTTTTTTTATTATTATTTTCCATATGGAATGAGTTATTTTTAATTATGTTTTGTTCAGGGAGAATGGTGCAGGTTCGAGGTGAAACATGATTTAATGATATTAAAAATAAATTACTAGGTAGGTTATTTTTTGTGAAACCTAACTAGTAATTTATTTTTATTATTATTTTTATTTTAATTATATGTCAGTAGGGTTGTTTTCGCCACCTTGTGAA
Source organism: Forficula auricularia (assembly GCA_024734495.1). Lineage (NCBI taxonomy): Eukaryota > Metazoa > Arthropoda > Insecta > Dermaptera > Forficulidae > Forficula > Forficula auricularia. Next base: position 130,428 of record JALMQS010000095.1, on the reverse strand, counting down.
CAACCCTTCTGACATATAATTAAAAATAATCCATTCCATCTTGGATCTAGTAGATAAAACGCCCTTATGTGATTTCTTAAGTAACATTTAACTTGGTAATATAATAAGAATAATAACTATAGGCTGCTCTAAGAAGGTTCGGGACAGCAGCTCTATCTGGTTGAACTTCGAAAAATTCTTTTTGTATTTTTGCAGAGTGACAACTTCTGACTACTAAATTTTTTTAATAAAAAAATTGTTAATAATGATGTTAATTTCGAATAAAAATCTTTGTTTTGAAAATATGAATAAAAAGAATAGTGAAATAATTTTTTTCTCACTTATAATTACACGAGAGCATTTTTTTTGCCGAAGTAAACTTGACATTTCAATGAGAATTTTGTTGCCGGGCAATTAAACGAAAAAACTACCTGTGAAAAATTACTCATCCTACGGACTCGTAATTTTTTCTGGTAGTTTTTTGAGTTAAATTGCCCAAAGATAAACAAAACTCGAATTATAAAATATCAAGTTTACTTCGACCCAAAAAAAAAACTTGAGTTTAATTCGGTAAGACAATTTAATGAATCAATACGTAAATCACAAAATTAACAAAATTAAGACATAAATTAGTTTATTTAATTTAGAGGAAAAGTACAATTGTTAAAAATACAATTCTTATAAACAACTTGATTTTCAGAACTTCTACGTTTTTTGTTAATAGTTAAACTGTCTCCATATTGATGTAGTTGAATTCACAGTATTCTGAGGCACATTATGTTGATAGCTTTTTCAATTTCTCCAGTCGAAGACTCTCCAAATCTCGACATTTTCATACAATGAAAGTTTGACATAAAAGTTTACAATGTTGGTTGTCATGTCAGTGTTGCTAGACACCGATGATGCAGGCCTACTAGAATCTTAAAGCTAGATTCAGTTTTGTCACTGGGAAAGTTAGGGTAAACTTTTTTCGCTGTCATAGTGACAAAAACACCGTTGCTTATGGGACTTTTAGTGTATGAATTAAATTGTCATTATAAAAACATTTATTTAACACAAAAACGATTTCAAGAAATAGAGTTGGAATTCTACACTAATGCTTTTGTTATATTCTGTTGACTGCAAATACCTTTTTATTTTAACATTTATGAATAACTAATTAACTAGACTGTCAAATCTATTGAAAATGTATCATTCAATTCATAAAAGTTGAATTATTGATCCGTATAAATTTGTTGAAAATGGTATAATTTGTATAGAAATTGTAGTCCTTTTAAAAGCTCGGTCCATTTACTTCCATGTTAAAAGGACAATTTTCAATAATTTCTTTCTCGGTAATGGGAGAGACGATCAACTTCAAATTTCGGGAATAAATATTTAATACATCATTGATTCGATGGTAAAAATTTGAAAATTTTCTTATGAAAATGATAAACAGTCCCAAATCCCCTTAACAAGATTATTAGCGCATTTCCAATTTCAGTCGTTTTCCTTGCATTCGCTAAAATCATCTCTTTAATATTCAAAAGTATGATTTACAAATGCGATTCTATTTTCTCTTCAAATAAATAAATAAAAATAAAAAACTAATCTTTTTATAAGATAATTAGATTAAAAAGTACAAAAAGAAAGAGGCAACACGTTAAAAAAAGGGATAGGTAATTTTTTTAATGGACCAACTGAAATTTATTTGACTGTTTTCTGTTTTTTTTTTTTTTTTTTTTTTTACCAAGTTCCGATTGAACGCTTGCCAATGGCAGTCGGTGGTTAACTTAAGGTCAACCGCCCGGGATACACGCATACAAACACAAACACACACGGTTTGGGTCATTACTATACGCAGTGTGCATAATTAAAGCACAGATAACCCACACCAAGTCAGCCAGGCAGCCTGTTGCTTTATGAAGTCATTTTTTATGCAAATAACGTCACTAGTTGAGATCGTGTCACTTGTTAGATATTCTCCTATGCAAACGTGCGAGATAGTTTGACCGATTTGCTCTCCTACAAGGCGGAAAAAAGATTGCCGTTACGTTTCGATGAGTCAAGTCATTTCGTGATCGACCGAGCGAGTGTTTTTCGAGAGCCCTTCAAAAGAGAAGCCAGAGGGCAAGCGAGGAACCAAGTTTCCAAAGAGTCCGAGACGAAATTGTATTGGAAATTATAACAGAAATCAGCTGCTCAACCAAACCAAATAGCTATAAATCCACTTCCACTCCATTTACAAAGTATAAGGTGACCAAAAAAGCAGCTCATAAAGTGAAATCAATGAGCTAGTCTTCTACTTGATGCAAATAAACATATACATACGAACAGACGATTGAAAGTGACCCGCTTACTACAACAAAACGAATTTATCCAAGTCCAATCTAGTATTTGATCCCATGAGAAATTACAGATTAAGTATTTCTAATTAAAAAAATTGATGAAGAAGGTCAAACCTTCGAAACTATAGTCTCAAACAAATAAATTATATATATATATACATATTTATACTTGTTATGCTTATTTGTAATCAAGCAGAGGACAACCTCATTGATTTAACTTTTTTAATCAACACTTATGGTAATGTCGGCAAAACAAAATCTTTTCAATTAAAAAAAGCAATTCATTGGCTTAACATAGACAAATAATGAAGTCGAGTTAAAAATGAGAAAATTTGGGAAAAAGTGAAACTTTTTGCAAGACTATAACTAGAGCTGCCTTACTAATAAATTTAAATTTTTTTTTTTATTTTTTAAATTTTATTAAACCAATTATTTTACATGAATTAATGTATACATTGTATTTTAGCTTCGACTCCGGAGATTACTTCTCCACCATCGACTGTCCTTGATCATCTTTTTAGTCCTTGTTTTTAATAAGAGGAAAAACTAATTAAATATAAAACCTCTTTTCCGATTTGACTCAATCAGTCCTCAATTTTCAATTTCCTCATAAATTTAAAATAAAAATAAAAATTAAAAAAATCTCTTTTCCGATAATCGTGCATTTTCTCCCCAGTCAATCCTCATCAACCATAAATTTAAAACCAATTATTTTACATGAATTTATCCATACATTGTTTTTGAGCTTCGATTCCGGAGATTACTTCTCCACCATCGACTGTCCTTGATCATCTTTTAGTCCTTGTTTTTAATAAGAGGAAAAAACTAATTAAATAAAAAAACCTCTTTTCCGATAATTATTCCAATTCCATATTCTATCCCTCTTCATAAATTTAAAAATAATAAACTATATTAAAATATACTTTTCTAATTAAATCAACTTGTGGAATTTATCATTTTCAAATATAATTAATGGGTTTCAAAATAAATGTAATTAATTGAAATTGAAAAAACATTAGGTTTGCCTTTATCATGACAACATTATTGCAGGGCTCGAGGCTCATGAAGATTCATGAAGTGCATTTATAAAAGAGTACTTAGAATAAACATAGTTAGCATAATAATCAATCAATGAGTAGAGCTCGAAGTAAATTTCAAAAAATTTACCCAGAAATATAATAACCATTTTTTTTTCATTTAACAACTCTGACTAGAGAAAATAAACTACAACGTATCGTTGAGGAACTTTATCCAAAGTCATATGAAATATTAATATGTTTATTCCTTTATTATTAATTGGATTTCACTGGCTATTTGCAGTCCATATTGACTTAAATTCAAAAATGGCAATCGATTCTCATCTAATACTTGAGGAATACAAATTCTACATTGGATTTTTGACGTTTCGATTATTATTGGTAACCATTGCTTAAGTTCTTATCTAATACTAGAGGAATAACCGTATTGAATTCCATTTTTGATGTTTTGACTATTAATCTCTACTAAAAACATGGAAGATTCGACTTAAAATCAAAAAATCTAAATTCTTTTATGGTAACAACTCAAGTATAAAAACAAACTCCAATCAACCGATGAAGGGATCTTCGAATTTCGAAAAGATCCCAGAAAAAAGCTTAAACAAAAGTGATAAAAAATAATAAATAAATCTTTTAAATTAAAGCAAAATTGGATTAAAAATTGAAATAAATTATGTACCTATATTTAAAAATATATATTTTTTTTATTTTGTGAACTATAAATCAAGTTAGAAATCCTCGGTGTTTCGGCCTATAATTCTTGAGCCGTTATCAGACGTTTTAATGCAAGATCATCGTAAGCACATTGGAATAAGCCAGAGGCAATATTCTATATATCTTGAAAGATAATTAATTTTCTTGACATCTAAATTTAAATGAAAAATCTAATTGATTATCTCTATAGGGACCCACTTTAGATTTATATAGCATGGGTTAGTTATCTTATTTATTTAATTGGCATAGAATTAAACTCTCTACTCTAGTTTGAAATATATGACTATTATATTTCATCTAAAAAAAATAATTAATTAATTTAAAAAAAAAACTAAAAATCTCAACGATAAGGCCATAATGCGTAATTTCATTAAATTGATTAAAAATACTAAATTTATATAAATACAAATTGTCTGACAAAACAAGTAGATAACAAAATAGAAAAATTTATGTAGGTATAAATCGAACTTTTACAATTTATATTAAAAGAAAAAGATAGTTTCACTAATTATTTATTTATTTTTTATTTTTTAGTAAAATTCTTTAAAAAGTTGGAAAAATAAAATATAATTAAATACAAATTACAAAATAAAGTGATTTGCAAAAAAGTAATTTAAATAAATTTGAAAAAGTTATCAAAAAAATCAGTTTTAAAAAAGACACTTTAACGTACCTAAAATAATTTTAATTTTTCACTCTAATGTGAAAATAATTAAATAAACAATAAAATCAACCATTTCACTAGTGTAATTCATTATTGTGCCAAATAGAAGAATGCACTCATGGATTTTAAGAAAAATCACTTCAAAATGCCTTCCGAATTAGGAGCCTAAATAGAAAATGAACTAGAAAGTGTTAACCAATTCCACCATGGATCCGAAAATATGTATTTGGATAAATTTTATTATATTTGATTTTATTCATCAATGATTTATTAATCCATTACATTTTTTTAAATTATTTAAATTAATTTAAGTTATAAAATGTTAACTGTAACCCTTTTGAGTGTTTTTATAATAATAGGTAAATAAATATATTTTATTTAAATAGAATCGTGTTTGAGGGCCCAATTTTATTTTAATGAATTGGCTAAAGGGCCAGTGATGGGAAATAGTTAAAATAAAGGATTAAATAAGAGATAATTTTTATTTCAACTTTTCCCATCACCCTTGGCCAATTCATTAAAAATATATTTTATTTGCATTTTTACAAAAAACAATTTTGTTTCAATGTTTACTTAGGTATTTTATATTTTTAGGAGTGCATTTTGTCAAGACATTGGTATGTTGAGAGTAAAAGTTCTTATAAAAATATCGTAGTTAAGCAAGATGTAGTCTGGGAATTCCTTTAGCCCATGTGAGTTGTTATCGTATCATCTTTTACGAAAATTTATGTATATCCTTAGGAAACCCCTTAAGGATAGACTACTTATTATACGCGTATATACTGCCCTTATATATTTTTATAAGGTAATCTTTTATGTATTAATAATGTAATAACATAATAAGACCTTTTACTAGCTGAAAGTGTAGTTGAGGGTGTGTGAAAACTTATGCTTAATATTGTATTTACAGCGTATTCTTGTGTTCTTGCATGCATTTGAAATTGAAAGCAAGTCTCAGAGTTGCGTCTCACTATCACTATGATCGATAAAAAAACGCAAGGTCCAATATACACCTTTTCTGGATTAAATTTTTTAATGGTTCTTATAGTTATTTTACTATTATTTAATATAATTAGGCCCAAAAACAAAAGAACAAAAAAAGTAGAAATAAGTTAGGGAAAAGATTAAATCTTTTGTATATATTCTTGAATTGACAATAATATCAAAATAAATAAATACTAAACACCATTACCTAAATTTTAAACATCAAGAGCTAAACATGTTTTCCTTTGAATATTTCAAACTGATTAAGCAAAAATCTCTTTGTGGGTAGTCTATTGAGAAGGTAAAGGCAGTTCCAGTACCTACAGGCAAGCTGGCCTTAATAATATTGCTTTAGCTATTTAAATATCAAGGATGGTGGAGGATTTTTTATGATCGGGGATATTGTTTGAGACATAGTCTATGATTCCATAATAACCGAGACCAGTATAAATCCTTTAACACTCAAGTAATTTATTATATTTTTCTCATTTTATTATAAGAACTATATCAAATGAATTATGTTATAAAATAAAATTGTTAAATCATTGGTAGGAAAAAATAATATAAGAGCTCACATTGCCAATAGTGGGAGACTTTAAATTGCACTCTTTTTACACGAGAGTTTGTCATCTACTAGATCCGAAATGGAATAGACAATTTTGATTATACAGTGAAACCCCTCAAATCCGAACGCAAAAAAGAGAAACTTATTTATTTAGTCATTAAACAATTATGTATATATTCTACATATAACCTTATTTTACATAATTAGTTGAAAAATTAACAAAGAAGTACAGTTAGCATACCTAACAAAATGTAAATGGGTCTACATACTTATGTCATCCAGGATTGAAAAACGGTAAAAGCTGGTTATTGAAATTATTTAGGTTAATCACTTTGCAAAAACAATGAAATAATAATAGAAACACACAAAATATCACTTAATCTTTCACTTGATATCAGTTATCTTCAATTGTCGAAGCTGCTTTCGGCTAATCCGAACAAATTGAAATCCGAACAGGCTACAGCCCCAATTAGTTCGGATTTGAGGGGTTTCATTCGTATTTCAAAATGCCTGTGTGTTCACACTTCCCGAGAATCGAACCCGAGTCTCAAAAATAACAATCCAGGCCAATCGGCTACACTGTGCGCTGAGCCCCTCTGTCATACAATGTGTATCCCGCTAAATAATTGTAAATAAATGTCAGAGGATTTAAGTAAGTATAAATTTTTGCTCAATAAAAATCCTTCATAGGCGATTGGTAACGATACTCAAAAGCCACTCTGGGATAGTAAATAAATCTAACGAGTTAGACTAACAGTTTGGTAAATCGGAAAAAAATACAATACGTGTAATATTAAATTATAGGAAATTTCGAAAAATTGATCTACTTATAATCTAGTTTCAATTGAATTGTTGAATGATTATTCTATTAGTAGGTGTTTTTAAAGTCATCCAAATGGCATTTTGGTGTGTCTCGTGACAGAGAAAGGTGGAGAAGCTGAGTGGCGAGATTCGTGAGAAAGCCCTTGAACGATGGAGAAGGCCCCTTGGGGTCAGACGCAGCGACAACCAGTTAGTTGAAAAGCGCATCTCGAATCCCTTAAAAATATCCTGCATGATCTGTTAAAAATAGATCTTGAAATATTCATCTGCTATTGGGAAATGTATATAGCGGCAGGCGGTTTGGATGTTGCTTGGTGCGTTTCATAACCGAAATGAAATAAATCGAATTAAATTCGCATGGATTGAACAATGTTCAAATGTCAGGAGAGTAATTAAATTTTCTACAGAAATCGACAAAAAGAGAGAGAGAGAAATTATATAAGTAGGAGGAGTCCATGTAAAATATCAGTTAAATTGCCAATAATTCCAATTTCGAAAATGGTGTCAGTCAAACTAGCACAGAGGTTTCACTGTCCTGGAGACAAAACAAACTCGGCTCAAACTGTTTCCGTCAATTCAAAATGAATCATCTCCAATACCAAATATGGAACCTATTTGTCATTTATTATTTTATTAATGACTTTCCTCTAATTTATTTCTTAGAATACCTGTTTGTTTATGCTTTTTCCAATAGCACCATATATTAAAAGCCGGCCAAGTGCGAGTCCGACAACATAGCGAGAGTTCCGTACCTTATAATTATAACTTAGATATAACTTCCAAAACACTTGAGAATCAAATTACTTATGTCAAAAATGAGACAATTCGAGTAATTTTTTTCCAAAATTTTAATTTATGTTAAGTATATTATTTCTAAGCGCCGACAAGTACAAAAATCACTTAAAAATTAGCACACAGTCATTTTAGAGAAACCTAATTCTATTAAAGACGTCTTCTCACTCCATCATAAAAATATATTTCTCAACCCTCCCCAAAATAATATCATTCGTTTAGATTTTTAGTTTCAGGGAAAAGAGACATATAACTTGTGAATTTTAAGTTTAATCTTTTATTTAGTTTTTTGAGCTGCAATGCTCTGTCAGACGGACAGACATACATTGTAGTGATATTAAAAAGATTCCGTTTTATTATAATTTTTAAACGGAACCATAAAAATCATTAATAAACGATTTCTTCTATAATCTATTAAAGTAACTAATACATAACTGGAAATGCCAATCAGAAATATTTGAAATGTAAATAACTTTACTAGTGAATGCAAAACCAAACTAACTACTAACAAACAAAAGGATTCGCCACATCGTTTATCGGTGTGACTTCTAGGGACTGGAACACGCATCCCGGATCTGTTTTTCTCAGGACCTTTCAGAGAAAATGCAAGGGTAAATAATATTTTTGAGAGCGTTCAATATTCAAAATAAAACTCTGGATAAGAAAATAAAAATAATTTTATTTTCTAACATTTATTTATTTATCTTTGTGCGGTTCAACATTAATAAATCCAGTTTTTATAAGGCCCCTAAAAAAGGTTCGGGTAGCTGTCCCTCTTGAGCCCCCCCCCCCTGATAGGCCCTGGTATTTCCGATGACAATTAAATTAAAAAAACCTTCAGTATTTCAAAACCTGCACCTATACCTATACCTTCAACTCTGACTAAAAATAATGGATGCACATCTAATTGTTCAAAAGAATTACCACCAAGCTCAAATTCTCAACACAACACATATTTCAAGAGATGGATTTTCTCATAATAATTTCAAAATAATTGAGTTAAGAAAATTTTATGGTATTGAAGATTCCCCTTAAATTAAAAAAAAAAATGGTATTATAAATAGTTAAAATAATATTTAAAAACATTTATATATATATATATATATATATATATATATATATATATATATATATATATATATATATATATATATATATATAGTTTAAGCACCAATAAAAACATTATTCAGTTAAGAAATTTGGTGACATTTTTGAAAACCATCGCTAAGTCTCTAGAGAGAAGGATTATGTGCAGAAATGACCTTAAATCCTTATGTTGATTTTAGGTTTCGTCCACCCTCGGAACAAATAGAAAATTAATTACGGCTCACTGGGTTTTTTTCTACTTCTAAAAATGTTTTTCATTTGAAGTTTGTCATTTGTAGAGATGGAATTAATATCAGAAAGCTAACATACTGAATACTAGGTATGTAGTCTTCGATTTGTTTAATCATATAGTTGCTTAATTTTTTTTTTTATAATTTTTCGAAAACTGATTTTTTAAATAAGCAAAGAAATTCATTAAATTAAAATACAAACAATATTTATTAAATTAGATTCGTCTCTTGTTAATATTATTATTTGAAAGAAAGCCAATGTGAACATGTATGTTCGGTTGACTATCTCTAAGGGGCTTAGCTATGGAAAGTAAACATCTTTGCAAAAGTTTTTATTATTATTATATATTTATTATAATAATGCAGTTTCAACAAAAGAAAAAAATAATTTCTAAAATTATTCGAGGGGTCGGATTAGCCGAGGGGTTAGTGTACCAGCCTGCGAATCAAGTGTACCCGGGTTCGAATCCGACTCCAGGCAACCAGCTAAAAATCTGATTCTTGCATAGAAGTCTTAAATTAATATCAGTATCGTAAATTGGCTGATGGCTAGAAGGGCGGAAAAGCCAAGAAAAAAATTATTCGAGTAAAAAGAAAAATTATAATTGTTCTTTTTTTTTGATTATTATTAATAGAAAATTTGAAGCGTTTCGGATCTTTTTCATTTTCATACTAAATAAATATTTTTCGTCAATTTAAACAAAATGTAGTAAAGATTAAATTCACATTGCACTCAAAATAAAGAAAAGCATTTATGATTTCAGATAATTAAATAAAAACATCCAGCAAAGATCTTCCGCGTACCAGTGTAATATTATATTTTCTAGGTCGGTTTTTTTCATTGAGAAATTTTTTAACTTTAAATTATAAAAACTTCAAGATAGAATTAAACTTCTATATCAAGCTTAGATTTTTTAATGACATTTCTTGAAAATGTTATTCAAGTAGGTAAAATACAAATGGAAGTTTTATAGGATTCATAGTTAACGAATAACTGTCAGTAAATACAAGATTTTTATTATTTTGAGAAGAGTCCATGTGTTATATATTATCATTTTAATCCGGAAGTTGTGAAGCTATAAGCTCGAAATCTAATCAGTCCTATGCTTTGAAATGCAAATATTTCAACACCATACTATTGAGTTATTGTGGATAACGGAATTCAGACAGACATATAAATTTTTTAATGATAATGTTGCAAAAAGGTATTGAACCAAGAAAATGCGTGCCTGTCGTCTGGGTAGAATCTTGCATTCTGAAAAGAAGAGAAAGAAATTTCGGAGATTGGCTCGTATTCCAAAGTGCCTGTGAGAATGTTCCTATATGTTATGTTCACTTACTTTATATGGTATCTCGCGGCGAAAAAGCTGTTCCAGTCTCTAGAAGTCATTGGGATAAACAAGTTGGCTAATACGTTCTTTCGAAATCAGGCTCTATATATGAATATAGTATATCCAATCGGGTCTCGAAAACGGCTCTAATGATTTGGATGAAATTCACGGGTTAGGAGGGTTTTGTGTTGAACATTCGATCTGTCACGGTCTCATCTTCGGCTAAGTTGTTTTTGATGGGTGTTTTGTTAATTGAAATAATTATTCTCAGGTGGTTGTCTCGATAAAAATGTATATTTAAATTTTTTATTCAATTTCCTTTTAATTATTAATTGGTTTTTTAATTTTAAATTCGACCAATAGATCATTACAAATATTATTATATATATTAAAAGTTACACAATTTAATTGATGACCATTAGAAATAAAGTTGACAAAGAATAGTTTTTAAGGAATTTGGTGTTGGTACTTGGTGAAACATTTTTTAAATTATTGGATAAAAATACTTGGTAGGTTTCAGTTACTTTCTGTTTCTCCTGAAGATGGGTTAGTCACCCGAAATATATATATCGAGATTAAAGATTCTCCAAAAATAAATTCGTTTTATTTTTTTATATCTTAATGTGAAACCTACCAAGTATTTTTATCCAATAATTTGACAAAGAATGTATATTCATCATGTATGAAAAATGTACATCTGTAATTATAATTGTATAATAAAGAATTTCTTATCTTAAATTTAATTGATTAAAAATCGAGTTTTAAATCCCACAAATATATTAGAATTTGGCAATTTAATTGATGAACTCAAAAATTGTTATTTAATTAAAAAATAATTAAACGGTATATATCTATACCTATATACACATAATCTGTGGGCCACTATAAGGCTAGAAATGCAAAAACTGGGTGAGGGGGCGGGGTGGAAGTGGAGGTGGCGGTAGGGGTAGATGTGGGGGTTGCAGTGGTGAAGGGGTACAGGGGGCAAGGGAAGTGGTTTGGGGGGCGGGGTTGAGGGGCTGTAGGTGGGGTGAAGTGGTGGGGGTCCGGGGGCGGAGAGGGGGTTCCGGGGATAAATATATAGCTTTTAACTGAACCAAAAAGTTACCGAGCATCACTCGGTGGCCAGGTACTTTTTAATTAAATATAAGAAGCTTTTTAGCTTCTCGGGAATTAAACCCGAGTGCCAAAATTAGAACCCTGGGCCAATTGGCTGCCCTGTGAACATGACCTATGTAAACGTGCTAAAATTCACATAAAGATTTAAATCTTCATTTGTAAATTTTCGAGGGGTAGCCAATTGGTCCGGATTACTAATTTTGGCACCTAGGTTCGATTGCCAAAGGAGTAAAAAGAACCCTTCTGATATCTAATTGAAAATCATGTTATCCATCTCGGATCTAATAGATGACACATTCTTGTGACTTTCTTAGAAAATTAAATTTAATATTCCATCAATAAATAGCATGTGGAGATTTCCGATTCAAATGAATTTAAAGAGAGATAAGGAACGTTAGATTTATTTTCCCTAAATTTAAACTGGACTGATCTAAAATCACTTGCAAATTAGGTTGGATTAATTGAAACATATTATAAAAGTAAATTTATATGTAGGAATATATTTTTTTCGCACTCTTTATCTTTTAGTTCTATTATTAAAATTGAAATAGGTAATCAATTTGAATCAATTGAATAACCACGAAAATTTTCACCAAATTATAGGTATATAATACTCGATTCCAATTTAAAGACTGATGATATGATACGAACATGGTCATGTTATTTCCGTCAGTTATTTTTTTCAATTATTTTCGATTTAACAAGAAAAAAATGAAATAACAAGCTCAAGATTAAATAGGTAGGTATATCTTTCACCAGGATATTAGTTTAAGAATCGAACCGAAAAAATTCAAATTTAATTTCCTTTAAAGTTTTTTTTTTATATATCATTGAAAAAGTTATAAATATATACCTATCTAAGTTTAACAATTTTAAACATGTTTATTTGCAAAACAATGTTTGTGATTGATGAAATCAAAAACGATACATCCAATTTCGAAAATTCTCACTGGGATGAAATTTTTTATAGACACACATGCTAAAAATATTATGCAATTTTCATTCGTTTTGTTCAAACTACGCCATATTTTCACATTTACTTAGCATATAGTGTCAGTCAGTGGCGTAACCAAAAAATTTTCATGGGGGGGGGGGGGTCAATTCACAAAGCAAAATATTTAGTGGGAATTTTTTTTTATTAAAACAAATAGGTAGGTACTTCAAGAAATTAAAAAAGAACATAATTCTTGATTAAACATAGGAAATATATTTAATTACGGTTAGTTTGCCATAAGAAAAGGTTTGTGTTTGCGGTTACCCATCCCATGAGCTCTGCCCTTGGGGGAGTTCTGACTCCCAAAACCCCCCGAGTGACTTCGCCCCTGGTATCATTGCCGAATCTAAACATGTTTTCTAATTAGTAGAGATTGTGGTGTTGGTGCAAGGTGAAACATCTTTAATAAAGATAAGAGTAAATAAATATTATCTTTAATATTCATTTACTATGAGTTAAGTTAAGTTCTTGGTCACTTGTTTCACATTTAACTTTCTAGTAATAAGTACAGACCCTATTATTCACATTTAATGTGAAACAAGTGACCAAGAATCCTTAACTCATAGTAAATGAATGTTAAAGATAATATTTATTTACTCTTATCTTTACATTTTTTTCTAGGTATAGCAAAATTAATTTTTCACGATCCCATTAAAAGATTTGATTTTATATTTCGAAGAATATATTTTATATACCTATATTATGGCCCATCATATGTTATTATAATGTAAGTTTACATTTTATTCAAAAATAAAACATTAAACATTTTTGCAATAAAAAGAACTTAATAAATCATTTGAAAATAAAAAAAAATATATTTCTTTCTAGTAATAAGTACAGACCCTATTATTCGCCTCCTTTCTCCTAGATCCTAATTTTGTTTAGAATATAGTAAGTATTTTAATGACATCTCTAGAGAGGAACTTTTTAAAATATTTTGATTTAATTTTGATTTGATTTAAACGAACGGCTTAATGATTTTTTTCTTCTTTTTGATTATAATTTTCAATAAAATTGAAATCTTGGCAGAAAAGTTCTATAAAAAAATATTTAGAAACATATAGGTTATAGGTCATGTTTCGCGTCTCAAAAAGTGATTTTTTTAATCTGCGTTTTTCAAAAACAAAAAGCAAATAAATAAATTTACTTTTTAATTTAATTATTTTAGTTTTATAAATATAAAAATTCAAATTGCTGAGAGCAGTAGCCCAGTAGTTAAAAAACAATATACCTAGATCTACTGAATCTTCACCTTAATTTGGAAATTGAACCCTAGTGCCATAAAGCAATCCGATGCAATGGTTGTCATTCAAGGCGAAAACAATACCTTATCTTATCTAATCTATCTATCTATCTAATTATATTAAACGAGCAATTCTTGTATTTATATAATCGGTTTCTCGAAAACGGCTCTAACGATTTCGCTAAAAATTGGTGAACTTATCAAGTCTCATGAGTTTTTAGTCGTGTATAAATTTTAATCCTATTGAAATAAAGGAAGGGGCTGTAAATTAGTCATGTCGCAAAAATAAATATTTTAATCTTTCAAATCTCGTCTTCGGTAAGTCGCAGAGCCTTGAAATTTGAAACTTCAGCTATTTAGGGTCAAAAAGTTGCCGAGCATCGTTCGGTGCTCCAGGCACTGACTTATATAATACGAGTAAAAAATTTTCACTCAATGATTTCCTCTACATGATTAAAAAATTCCCCGATCAAATAATTCTAAATGTAACATATAGTCAACCATATAGTTTTATTAGAATTCGTTGATGGTTTAAGTTTATAAAATGTTCAAAAGTACTTGAAGGGTAGTGACGGGCAAGAAATTATTCATAACTTTCAGTAAAAGACAATATCATCTCACGATTTTATTTAGATATTAGTTTAATACTGTAATATTATAAACACAGTTTAAGAGATAGTCATGTGTTAAGGACTAAACTCCCCCACAATATTTTTATAGAAATCAATTATATTTTATAATCTTTAGAGCACCCCTAATCAAAATCGTTTTGGGGCTGTTTTTATCGTGAGGTAATTTCCATGAATGAATAGATGGGATGGATTCGCTTGAGTTTGCTTAACAGATGGTATGTCTTGTGGCTGGCTGTCTGTTTCCATGGTGATGTAGCATATTCGCACGTGTGTGAGTGGGCAGACACGTGAGGGTCCTCTCATTCAAGTCAATCGATCAGAGGGAGCCCGAAGAGACCCAACACGTGGACACGTTGCCCTTGCCCAGTATTACCTCAATTTCCTTCAAGAAACAGAATCCTACTGTCTTTGAAAGTGCTTCTCTCAAACCCTCATCTATTTTTGATTAAAATGATATAATATAATGATTCCCAACCAGGGGATTACGAGGAATTGTTTTAGAAAACATGTTTTATGAAAAAACAAGTCATAGAAAGTTTGTTTTGATTTGATGACAAACTATTTGTATTTATAATACAGGGAACTGATTAGTTTTCGGGCTTTCTAGCTTCTAATCTTCTGGTTCAAAAATTTAGAAAATATATATTATTTGAATGATTTTATTGATATATTATTAATGCGTTTTTATGATAAGAGTATGGACAAATAAACAAGTGTTTTTTCCACTAAGAATAATATTAATTTTAAATTAATACTTAGCTCATTACAGACAGTATTAAAATTAAAAAATTACAAATTTCACAAGATAATTAGCTAAAATAAAAAATAAATTTTGAAAGGCTTATTATATTTAAATTTTTTGAATGAAAATGATGAGAGAAGGAGTTACACCCCCCATTTTGGGTGGTTAGTTTTTGCATTTCTAGCTCTCTAGAGGCCCACAGATTATGTATACAAAATTTGGTTGAGTTTGGTCAAAGAGCAAGAATTTTCATTTTTTGACCCCCCATTTTGGGGACGCCCCCCATTTTGGGTGGTTAGTTTTTGCATTTCTAGCTCTCTAGAGGCCTACAGATTATGTATACAAAATTTGGTTGAGTTTGCTCCAAGGGCAAGAATTTATATATTTTTCTCCTTCCCCCCTTTTTGGGGGGAATTTTTTTAAACAAAAGTTGTCAGAAATCACATCCCCTACAACTTTGCTCATTATAAAATTTCCCGTAGAGTTAATAATTTAAGAGTTATTTGATAATTTTCATTCGTGCACTCCCCAAACCCCCTTTTGGGGTCAAAATATCAAAACCTTATATAGCTAAAAACGTAAGTTAGAAGACATCTGATACAAATATGAAATTTCATAATAATCCCTTAGGCCGTTTTGACGTGAATCGTGAGCAACTTTTCGCGGAAACCACTGAAACAGACAGACAGACAGACAGACATACAGACAGGAATTTTGTTGAGGGTGTTTTCGTTCATAACTTTGCTTGAAACGTGTGCAACCAAAATTTGGCGTGATTTGGACCAATGTACAGACAAAACCTTAATTTTATATATATAGATTCAAGTTATTGAACTATGTCAAATTTTAGAATTCTAGTGTCGCTGAATTTTCACTATTAGTTAATTTAGCTCATAAGTTTCACTCCTTTATTTTAGATGCTGATAAAAGGAAAGTTACAGTTTTTCGATTTCTCCCACTGTTAATGCCCCAAAATCTACTACATGCCAAATTTTAGCATTTTATACCCTTTGAATTTTCACTTGATAAGAATTTATATTATAAACTTCACACCTTATAAGATGCTGAGGAAGGAAACGTTTCGTTTTTCGATTCTCTTCTTTATTAAGCAAGCTCTACCAGTATGTCAAGTTTCATCATTCTAGAGTCATTGTATTTTCACTATATGTTAATTTAGTCTATAAATTTCACCCATTCATTTTATGTTCTGAAGAAGGGAAATTTTCGGTCCTTGATTTAACCTTTTATTAACGCCCTAAAATCTACCACCATCCGAAAAATAATGAAATTTTATCGCACAAATAAATACACCCCCCCCCCTTCATTTTATGTCCTGAAGAAGGGAAAGTTTCGGTTTTTCGATTTCACTCTATATTAACGCCCCAAACACTACCACCATCCCGAAAATAATGAAAATTTATCGCACGAATATCATCACTTCATTTTATGTCCTGAAGAAAGGAAAGTTTCGGTTTTTCGATTTACTCTGTAAAGCTATTGGGTAAATAATATTAATATACAGGGGGAAGGGGGCAGGTGAATGGTAAAGTCAGGAGATGGCCTTATCACATATTTTTCAATCTAAAAATCTAAAAAAAATGCCGATTGATATTAATTTTAAAATTTGAATTTCATTAGAGGGAATATTAATATAAGTAAATCGCTTTTTCAAACAAACAAATAATATTTAGTTTCTTTCGAAAAATTATTAAATATCGACTTAACAACTTGGTTGACCTTCCAATCCAGTGATCAGTTTGTGATAACCTTATACGTAGTTTTATATTAAAGACAATGTTTAAATAAACTTTTTCAATAGAGTGATTGACTAAGAAGTGTTTATTTAAGAATTTATTAGCTTACCTTGTTTGATTTAAAGTTAAAACTTTTTCGAAATAATATAATCAAATCCAAAAAAATTATTTATTGTTGTGGTCTTCCTAATTAATTTTAAAATATAATTATTTTTAATAATTAATAAGCTATTAGGAGGTTTTAAAATTCACAATTTAATTTAATAAATTAAAATTGAAAACACACCTGTTTATTTGATTGTGTCTCTATTTTGACAACGCCTATATCTATCTATATCTATTATATATATAAAATTAAAGTTTTTGTCTGTACATTGGTCCAAATCACGCCAAATTTTTGGTTGCACACGTTTCAAACAAAGTTATGAACGAAAACACCCTCAACAAAATTCCTGTCTGTCTGTATGTATGTTTCAGTGGTTTCCGCGAAAAGTTGCTCACGATTCACGTAAAAACGGCTGAAGGGATTATTATGAAATTTCATATTTGCATCAGATGTCTTCTAACTTACGCTTTTAGCTATATACCGTTTTGATATTTTGACCCCAAAGGGTGTTTGGGGGGGGGGCGCTCGAATGAAAATTATCGGGGTGGAGGGAAAGGGCGGGGTGCAGGGCTAGCAAGTGGGCCGCCGAAGGCGGCCTTGCAGCTCGTATCTCTATAAAATTATTGGAAAAAATTTCATTTTTGGACAGAAAATTCTGAAGTTAGAGAGTCCAAGAAAATGAATCCTAGATCACTAGACAAAAAAGTTTCTAATTTTGAAGATTTTCACCTCAAAATCTGAAGATATAATATAAAATCATTATTATTATAAAGATTGGCTTAAAATCTCAATACTTTAATTGTATAAAATTATATTCAAATGTGTTCTTATACACCAATTGTAATGTATTTAATTTTGAAATTAAAATTATGATTGAATAAATACTTCCTTTTAAAAATTTCTCTATTTCAAGGCGCGAAGCATAAATTTAAATCATTAACTATAATTATAGATTGAAATCTATTTTCTATATATTATATTAGATAAATAAGTAGACAAATCAATTCTGATATAAGATTACCTTGAAAGAGCTGATCGGTTGATTGCAAGTGTGCCTTGTTGACCGATGTACTCAGCGCGCACCCAGACTCGAATCAAACAGTGTCTATTAAAGAAAAAAATATTTATAGAGATAGTGTATATTATTATATATACATATTTAATATTGTCTTAAATGAATTTTTCTTTATCGTTAAATAAATTGTGTCTTTTATGGTAACTCTATTAAAAATTTTATTACAAAACATCTTCGAATGTCATGTCTAAATTTATTTTTATATCTCGGCACATTATAGTAGTTTTTTTTTAAGATAAGAGTCTATTAAAGATGCTGAAGGTAGGTAATTTATTGATTTTTGTTTTTATTTTGACTTATTTTGTATTAATTTTCCAGTTAGAACGTGATTTTACGAATTGCCATTTAAATAAATTTATTAGTTTTTTTTTAAATAGGAATTTAACATTAAGTTTAATCATTTATATAAATAATATTTTTTTAGTTGAGTACATAAATGATGTGAAAATCTAGAGTATTCTTATAAAAGGTGACAAAACACAAACTGCTTGTTATAAAATATGAAAAGTGAAGCCTAAATATAGAATTTATCACGTTACAACTTTTTAAAAAAACGAGAAACTAAGACTATTAAATTGATACAAGGTAGAAATTATAGATCAAGCTAAAATAATGAATGTACAAAATAAGGATTTCAATTAAATTTTTTGAAATATCAATCACTAAATAGGTAGATTCACTTAATTTTAGGGTTATGAGCCCATCATCAGGAGTTACAAAAGAAAACTGTTTTCTTTTTGTAACTCCTGATGATGGGCTCATAACCCGAAATATATATCGAGATAAAAACTCAAAACATATATTTGTTTTATTTGTGAAACCCACCTAGAAAAATATATTTTTACTTATTATCTATATAAAATTTTGCCTCCAGAACGAACTTTCTATGAATTTTTGTTCTAGTAGTATAGTGGAAATTGGGATTCAAACATACAGACAGAGCGATTTGTTAAGAGAATCATACCGGTGAATAATAATTATCAAAAGTGATTACACATCACTCAATAAGTATCGGGTCTAACTAAGAAAAACAATTTTTTTAGAAATTCCACTTTATTCATCAACATACTCTCTTTCAAGAGTGATACATTCAATATATACTTAAAAGAATCATGTGGAATTTAAAAAAACAAGAATAATAAAATTCATAGCACTTTTTCTATATATTCTCGTGGGTGTAAATAAATTTTATTCTTCAATTATGACTCAAAATTCAATTAAATATACAATATTATATTTATATTAAAATGAGAAAGAAGGAAAAGTCTTCGTAATTATATGGTAGTCTCATTTATATTATTTGATGTAAACGATATATATTTACACGTGGACACATTCTTTATGAAATCAATTTAGGTTAATTAAATTAAAGAAAATAATCTGTAAAATATATAATTATGCCAACTTGAATTTTCTTTGCCTACCGTGAGTTGTTAAATGTTTCAACAATTTTCAACATCGAGAGACAAAGCTGGAGAACGAAAGATTCCGCACACCCTGATGTCCACTGGACTCGAAAAGAAATGCAACTGGAGGAAAAAGCAAACCAAGTCTAAAGAGAACCGTTAACTGATAAGATTACCTCGGACAAAAATAATCCCAGGAAAAAAATTATCAAATACATTTTCAAAAAATATTTTTATTCTATTTGTCATCCAAGTTAAGCAACATTAGTACTTAAATCGATGGCTAAGAAATTAAATGCTAAAACAAGCCCAGAAACCTAAGCCTAATATACCGAAAAGAAAAACTCTTATGTACATTTGACGTGCAAGGCCCGCCGGGCGGCCAAGTCCCTAATCTTGTTTTTTCAATTTGATTTGCTTATTTGTGTGTAGAAATATTTAAAACTTGGAAAAAGATCATTTTCAAACATAATTTACTCGTTCTCCTTGTGTGTCGATGTTTGAATTCAATTAACAACAAAATCTTAAGAATTAAAGATCGTAGAAAGATTATTTTGGTGCTAACATGTTTGTATACCCAAAACGAAAAATTGTTTAGATTTTGGACATCTAACTTCAGAATTTAGAGTTCAAAAATTTAATAAATATATATATTTATATGAATGTATATCTATCATTTATTTATTTTAATATTTTTGTTATAAGAAAAGGCATCAACAAACAAACAAGTATTCTAATAAATAAATTTTTATTAAGCTATTTTATTCAATTTTATTACTGGCAAGTCAACCCTCGAAATTTACGGAGAGCGTACCGAGTTTTGAAAAAGTTTTTTTCATTATTTTTTATTAATTTTCTCTTACGCAATGGGTGGTCTAACCTGAAAAAGTCCTTCCAATTTTATCAACATCCTGTGTGGCCAAAACCGAAATACATAAAAATCATTGTTTATCGTGATTTATAATTTTTCCAAACAAGGAATATAAATGAGTTATGGATGAGTATGTAAATTATTTATATTATGATTTGAATATATGTACAAAACGATTAAAGTAGTTATATTTAAAATTTATTTTACACTTTGAAATAAAAATAAATATTTAAAGCCTCACACATAATCCTCAAGCCAATGAATTCGATAAACATGCTTGGTCTAAAATTAATGAAAATTTCAACTAAACTATTTATGACAGTATCATTAAATTAACTCGAAGTGGCACAATGTTCGTTCTGTTTCCAAATTGTTTATATTTTCAAAATGAAAAAATTGATTAGATTTTGAGTTTTCTAGCTTCAGAACTTATTCTGGTTCCAAAATACAAAAAAATGTGTAGTTATTAATAAACTACAATTTCGTGCTAAGCTTTAACTTATTTATAGTGCAATCCGTCTGCTGACGAAAAATCACTAAAATTTGTGGAAGTGTACCTTACCCAATCTTGAAATTTTTGATTTCTAATGAATAAAAGAAATTTCTTTCCGAAAAGTATAATCTTCAAATATATTTGTTTTATAAAAAATTGCATTTATTTTTTATAAATACATAACACATCCGATTCAAGTTTTATAATTGTGAAAAATTTTAAATTCAACAAACTTCCTACATTATATTTATTTATAAAGAATTGAATTAATTTTCTATGAATATAAATGTATTTATTTTTATCCTTTTTGATTAATTAAGGTAGCTGTTTTCCGACAATAGTAGCAAAAAGTTAATGCTAGAGTATATAGAACAGACAATAAGAATTCATAATTCATAAGCCCAAAACTTGTTGCTGTTTATGTACCACTACTAGCCAATTCAGTGATATTTTGACAAATCTGGCAACACTGTCCGAGTTTGTATGTATTTTATCATAGAAATGTCAGATAAAATAGATAATAAAGGGAGATTTCTAAAACAAAAAGTTCTTAATAAGCGATTAAAAGCTGTTGCGACAATGGCTGAAGCAGAAAAAACGTCAAAAAATTACTAAAGTTAACCCACTTTTTAGGTTAAATAAATGCGTTCTTGCCAGCTTGTTTGGAGCTGTCAGCTTCTAAAAAAAATTAAGTTTCTGAAGCTCGGGTTTAAAAAAGTTAGTGTTCAATTAAAATTGTTGTGGTTTCGATTAATTAGTGGACTGTAGATTAATAGGAATTAAATATCTTTCAAAAGGTGTAAAATGAATATGTTTAGATTATCAGGTAAAGAAATTAAAAAGAAAGCAGTTTGGTTTTAAATGATTTTATTAACAAATGGAAAACAAGAAAATTTGAAGAAAACGATAAAAATTTAGTTAAATTGATTTTTTATGATCAATGTCTTTGTTTTTGTGTGGGTAGCCAATATCACAGTTTGCAACGAAAGCTTGAATAGCGTTGCGGTAAATGGATACGGTCCCTTGGAGATCTTGTGTGTGGGTAGCCAATATCCCAGTTTGCAACGAAAGCTTGAATATCGTTGCAGGTGGATACGGTCCCTTGGAGATCTGTTTAATTTGGGTTTATCCCGGTAAGATGTCGGACCTTATACACAAAAAACATTTATAAGAAAAGATTACAATATAAAAAATTTCTAAACACCAGTAATATCAATTAAAGACCTACCTTATCGTCCGATCATTATGCTCAAAACTCATTCAATCTAAAAGTAACGCGACAAAATTATGGTCCGCATATATAGGACCTTTGTACACGGAAAGATTGGTTTTGAGTAAGAGGGCTTGGCGGGTGGCATCTCTGCTTAAATAAGGTTTCCGGGAGTCAAAATAAATATTTGAATAATCATTTGGTATTTCCCAGTCAATGTTTTTAATTGAATTTATTATAGTAATCATTTTAGAAATAATTATATCGAATTTAAGACCGAATAAATGTTAAATGTATATTTTGAAATTCATTAAAAAAGCGCGGTGTATTCGAATTTTGAAAATCTTTGGACTTGGAATTTTGAATTTTTTTTAATAAAAATTTGAGCTCATTTCGAAGCTCCATTGTTTTTAGTCTAAATTTTTTCATTATACATTTTTTCATTATTTATTCATTATTATCTCAGAAACTGTGCTGTAACTATGAATCAAAATTGTCTTAAAATATGTATTGGTTATTGTTTAATGTTGGTTTAGTTTTTTATAACAATGGTAAAAAGAGTTTCTTAATTATAATTAAATATGTAGGTAAACTTTCCGATAACACGTATAGTGCAATGTATAAGTGTGAAAAACTCTGTCTTTAGAATTTAATATCTCCGGAGCTATATTGTTCATAAATTTCGTTTTACCACCAATCGAGGTAGAAGTATTTAAATAATAATCTCTCTAAATTTCAAAAAAATCCTAAGAAAACCCATATGATGAAATGAAACAACTACCTTAAAAGAGTTTGTTTTAATGATTGGTAAGCTATTGTAACAAGTACCGTCTTTTGAAACACCCTTTAGAGAGAAGTGAATCATTGTGTGCCTGCGCAATAGGCTACCAAACATACACGATTTCATAGCCATATCGAATGGAATATTATTATTCAAGCAGAACAACATTAGCCTTCCAGTTTATGACTCGACCATAAAACCATTGTGGTCACCATTCGAGCTTTCTCTGTAGAGATATATTTTGTGGACATTTAGTGAGGTTCTTCACGTGATGGGGTCCGTGGCAATGAATCAAGACACAATGTACATCAGAGAGGAAAATAATATCCCAGCTAGGATATATGAAAATAGTAATAACGAACATAAATATACAATATTATTCTGACTATTTCTAAAATAATATTTTGTTATAACTATTGTCAATGTGTAATTTATTTCATAAATATAATGAATGTACTCTTATTTATTGTATATGTAACCATATATGATCGTTCTTTCGATTTGTGACTTTTACGATAAAACTTCATTAAGGGAATATAAAATCATCTGGATGGAAAATTTTATCAGATGAAAAGAATCTTCGGGTTGAACAAGCTCAAAAGCATGAAAAAAGAAAAAGATTTTGGCTGCAGATACATATCTTCTATATATATAAAATGTTTTTCATCATATCATTAATTTTTTAAACACTTTGATAACGGTTTACTATAGAACTCGAAATACCTTTGAAAAAATATATATATATTTTTTTTCATAGTTTAAAAGAGTAATATTTTAATTTTTAATTTTATCAAGGGAATTTATACAATCTTAGAATGAAAATTGTAATTACTTCAGATTTTTAAAAATCATTAGCAGTTATTTGTGTATTTGTTGTAGTTGTTTATGTAGTTTGTACTAAGAAACAATAAAATATCTATATATCTATATCATTAGATTTTTAAAAAATATATTTCGGGACCTTCGCCCCAAACAGATACTGATTTGTGTGAGTGAAGGTTGGAGTCAGAAATTAATTCTTGTGACTTAAACTCCACGCAGTCCCTAAGATGGAAATTGGCCATCTTGAAGAATCACTCTGTCCTATAAGAAAATCTTAAATTTCTCCTAATTCTATTGCTCTAAGCAAGCCTTGACTTGTCTCATATAGCACTGTTAGTTATTTTCAACGTTTTATATTGAGAGTTCTTAAAAATGGATGAGTCTAAAGATTCTCGAATCATCTTTATTTACTTCTTTTTTGTATTATTTCTATTTTAATAGTTCCTCATCGAGAACAATTTTTATTCGACTAAAACTCGTTGAACTTGTCTTTGACATGCTTGAACTAGAAGTCTAGTAGGCAGGGACTTCAATAAACCTTCTATCGGCACCCTTTTCAGAAAAAATATTCATTTTAATTTCCCCTTGAAATTATGCAACAATTTTATTTCATTTCGAGAACCAATATACATACTTTTCTAAGCAAAAAATGTTTCTTACAGAAATATTTGAAATAACGGATAATAATTTTAAATTTTAAAGATGCTCCTGAAATTTTTAAGTCGATATTTATGAAAATACGCTAAAAGCATCCATGGACCGCGCTATAGTTATTTTTTTCTCTCTCAAATCAGGTCAAAATTTATCTCTGTAATTTGACAATGTTCACATCAGGTTCGTGTGCGACTTCCAGTAGCTTTGCGGATGAGTAGTCCTGCTTTTTTGGCCACCCCTGCTCTAAAGAAAGTGGGATTATTATAATATACGCGCTCTTTTTTACTTATTTTCTTCGATTAGACTCTAATGAAAGAACCCTTCACTCGCATATTTGTTAAAAAACAAAAAAAAATCAAATGGTGTGGGCCCCACTCGACTTTCACATTAGTTTCTACTTTATTTGAAATCACCATACCAATTTTCTCGATTCAAATTACTTCAATTGTTTTCCCCCATTAAATATAAAATAAATTGCCTATACATTATAACATATCGTATTAAAATCTCCATAAAATAATAC
This sequence comes from Forficula auricularia, assembly GCA_024734495.1. Lineage (NCBI taxonomy): Eukaryota > Metazoa > Arthropoda > Insecta > Dermaptera > Forficulidae > Forficula > Forficula auricularia. The sequence continues at coordinate 105,451 of JALMQS010000095.1, read as the reverse complement.
ACTATATAAGTTCTAAGGCTATAGAAAGTCCAAAATTTAATCGGCCAAGAAGAATTTTAATAAATTAATAATTAAGTTTTTTTGGCTTTTCGGCCTTTCATAGCATAAACCATGTATGATACTATTTATTTTATTCAAATTTGTCCCTACTCCAGGGGTCAGATTTTAGCCTGATGCCTCGAGTCGGATTCGAACCCGGGTCCACTTGGTTAGCAGGATGACACGCTACCGCCTAGCCTATCCGACCCCCTTAATAATTAAGTTAAATATTATTTTTATTATTACTTTAATGTCTTGAGAATTTTGAATGTTCATTCTAACCAAACGACTTGAATTTAATAATACTAGTTTCAGGCCATTTATGCAATTATTTCGAAATGTCTCCTAAATAAGAAAAGAAAAAGAATTTTTTTATGAAATTCTCTTATTACCAATTAACTCAGTGGTGTAGATAATATGGGCAAGAGTATATAGGTTAATTTGTAATAAACACCCGATTGTCCAACACACACTACCCTGTTAACCCTAGAACGCATAAGCTTTTTCACAAACCCAAAGTTTCGAGCCGGGCCTGTTGGACGCACTATGATGTTTTTTTATTAATTTATATCAGGATATATCAAAATAAATAATAAATCAATACTTTTTTACTGTTTTTATTACTATAAAAAAAATGAAAAATTGTACAAAAAGTCACGACCCGGGCCTCTCAGGCCTGGCTCGTGGCTTTGAGTAGGTTTATTGGTTTTAAATTAAAAAAAAAAAGATTTAAATAAAAAGTTTTTATTATTATTATTATTAAAGAATTAAACCATTAAACCAGGAGTAGGAAATCTTTTTCGAACGGCGGGCCATTTTCAAAATAAAAAAATTTTATGCGGGCCGCATATTCAAATGTAACTTAAATAGTGTTTTTATATCATATACGAGTATAAATATTATTAAAAATAAATATAGAAAAAATTTATTTTTTATTGACATGCTATAATAACAATAATGTCAGAGAACAAAAATTTTACAATTCTTAAAAGGGAAAAAAAGAAAATACAATTCCAATTACATATGTTTAAATATGTAAATATAAAATATATAAAATATTAAGGAAAATAGTTTATCTTTCATTTTATTCATTCATTATAATTCGATGTGTTTTTGTTCTTGAATATTGTTTGATAATTCATTTAAGTCCGGTTGTGTTTGGTATACTGAGATCCTCAACTAGTTTTGTAAATTTTCATCCGTCAACCTCGTTCTATATTTTGATTTTATGAAATTCTTTCTTGAAAATGTTTGTTCGCATAAATAGGTGCTTGAAAAAATACAAATCATTGATTTTGCAAAATTTCTTAAATTGGGAAATTTGTTTTCTGGTAGATTTGAATAAAATGCAATTAAATTATTTTCATCAAAATTATTTTTATATATATTGTTAGATTGCAAATCAATTAACTCTAGTTGTAAATTCTCTGGTGGTTTTACAATATCAAATTTTAAAGGATTTTCAAATATTAATATGTCCATTTCTTTTGCATAAAAATCTTGAAACCGATGACGAAAATTTTCATCCAGTACTTTTAGTGACTCAATAAAAATATTCGAAGGACACTGTTTGTCGTTTTTGGTTAAAAACGATTGCAAAGTAGGAAAATGACAATAATTATTCTTTTCAAGTTGAGAAATAAACAATTTTATTTTAAGCTGGAAACTTTTGATTTCTGTAAATAGCTCGTTGATTAAGTTTCCTTTGCCTTGTAGTGTTATATTTAATTTATTGAGGTAAGTTGTAATGTCCACAAGAAAACGCTCTAAGTTTGTTGATTTTTTCTAAAATTATATTGGTGCTTTGGCGGGCCGCGCAAAAGTTGCAAAGGGCCGCATGCGGACGCGGGCCGCAGGTTGCCGACCCCTGCATTAAACCATTATTGATAAAAATTTTTATTAAATTGAAGATATTTTTGAAAGCGGAAAGACAGTGAATTATTATTCCTATCATTAATATTCAAGATAAAAAAACAAAAAAACAAAGATACATCCGGACCTAAAATGATTTGAACCTCATCTAAGGGTTAATATCAAAAATGTACATTGTGATGCAAAAAAGATAATTTTAATTAAATAATTTCTATTTAAAAAATTTCATGTAAGATTAAGATAAATAAAAATTTTAAGTTAAAAATTTTGTATATAAAAGTGATAAAAAGCGTAATAAAATTTATTCCAAATGCAAATCGGAGTGGTTTTATTGTATGTAGAGTTAATTTGTGAGGAGTTGGCCGGCCGGGTCTGGTGCCTCCCATTCACCTTGCTTGACGGATTGCTGCTCTCTAATCGAATCAACCTCTCGTCATATCCATTCCTAATCGCTGACCTCTACTCTGAATCTTGAATAAGGGAACGAAATTAAATTGAAAAAAAAGAACTCCTTCCGGTTTCACGATCAACTCTAATTAGTACGAAAAAAAAACTCCAAGGACAGCCCTTCATTGTAGAATACACTATGGCTTAGTTGCGGAATATTAAATTGGATTGTTCTAACTTGAATATGATTATACTAGAATCAAAACTGGTTATCCCTATTAAGAATACTATAATTTTTAATGTTTTGAAATTTACTGGACCTTGAAATAGAAATCTTAAATTAATTATAATTATGTTTTACTATCCTCCCCCTTTAGGCAAGAACTTTGTAATAAACGTACAAAAGTAATTTATATTCTAAATTGAAAACACATACTTATATTATACTATAGTATAACTATTTGAATGCTCTTTTTACCAAACTTATGCATCTGTCTATTAAATATTTTTCCGGAAATATAAAATCAGCAAAATATACTAGCTTAAAAAACATATAGGTTTTACTTTCACCCAAAGAGTCGGCAAAGAATTTATATTATATGAAGTCTTCTAATTTCAATATTATAAAGAATTTCAATTTATGAATAGGTACTAACTTATATCCAGAAAGTATTCAACACCTATATTTAATTCATGATAGACCCTTGCATATGAAAAGAAGATAATATTCACAGGTCGCGATAACTCAAAGGTGGTTGTGGGCCTGAGTTTTAAATAATTGAAAATTGAAGGATTATCTTGGAGTCATAGGAATAAACAGGATAACGAATCAGTTGATTCTACTTTTTAGATAGACACCTGGTTACCTGAAATGAATAGAATATATTCATGGGCCGTGATAAATCAAATGTGATTATGAACCTGAGTTTTAAAGAAGTGGAGATTGAAGAATTGTAGGATCGTAGCATAGGAATAAACGAAATAAGGAATTAGTCAGTTCTATTTCTTACTTTACCATACAGAGTATGGTCAAGTATTGTAATCGTGCATGAAAAAAGTGGTTTTTTTCGAAATATCTAAAAAAGGCAGAAACTATTTTGCTTAAAAAAATTGGGCGAAACCTGGCATTTCGGTCTACAAAAAACCTCTAAAAAGTGAACATCGAAAGAATTATATTTTTTCAAGATAGTAACTGTTTTGTCAAGATGTCTGTTAGGTTGTTAGTTATTTAGTCTGTTATTCTGTTAGTCTGTGTGTTACCAAATATTGTGGACGAGCTAGCTCAAAAACTAGTGTTAATATCAAAAGCAAATTTCACAAGTAGTTTTGGTGCATTGAGATTAAGTAAGAGCTGATTAGATTTTTGAAAGTGAATATCGACCCAAAACTAAGGGAGGGAATGGGGGAGGGGGTTAAAATTTAAAATTATAATATTTTCAAACTAAAAAAAAAACAAGAAAAATGATATATACTATTAAATGAACCTATAAATAACGAAAATATTTTTTTCTGGCACCAAAATAAAATAAAAATCTAGGCCATTTGAGCAAACTCAACCAAATTTTGTATACATAGTCAGTGGGTCCCCAGAACACTAAAAATGCAAAAGCAAACCTCTCAAAATGGGAGGGGGCCGGGGGGAGGGACAAAAAATGAAAATCTAGGCCCTTGGACCAAACTCAACTAGAAGTGTATGGTAAAGTCAAGTGGATGGTCACATCAGAACGTGTTCATTATTTTCAATAAAATTATTGGAAGAAGGTGTTATATCAAGAAGGTGCAAGCCCCTGTAGTTCGGGATGGACTCTTGCATCATGAAAATAAGAAAAAGAATAGAAATAAATTTCAAGGATTTGGCGCAGTTAAAGAAACCTGTGGATGTGGCTCTTGAATCAACGGAATTTATAAGACGCTGGAAAGTCGGAAGGGCGAAGAGAGTTCCAGTCTCTAGAAGTCATAGAGTTGGCGAAAGTGCTGGCCCGGCAATTATCTAATTCTTTCTAAAATGACAGTGAAGAGAGATGCTGGGTTAGGTAAACTATATCAAAACATGTTTCATGAATTAATAAAAAATTGAATAAATTATATTTCTTCTGTTGTATGTCTGTCTATCTGAATTCAGAATCCACGGTGTTTTAAAAATGGAAGATCGTAGAAAGTTAGTTCTAGTGGAAAAATGAAAGTCTTTCAAAAACTGATGAGATCTTGGGCTTTCTAGCTTCAAAACATACAATTAAAAAATTCAGGAAATCAGACAAAAAATAATTGTTAGCAGAATTAGTTGATGAGCTAAAATTTTTTCATCCAAGTATATTTCAATAAGCTTTAAGCCTATTACTGACAAAAAATTCCAAATTGCTATGTAAATTTTTTTTTCATCCAATTTATTAAATGACTATTATAAAGATTATATAGAGATGATATATTAACAAATATTCCAATGGTATAATTTGTTAATTTATAATAAATTACAGTTATTTATACATTAATTAAAACTAATAGTATATGAATTATTAAATTATCCGCTAAATAAAATTTAATACCTTTTTCAAATAGGAGTCAAGAGTTAATAGATATATTATTAAATATCCTAAGTAAATTTTATGTAAGAAATTCAAGAATAACAATTATACAAATAAATAGATATAAAATACTAGTATGTACATGTATTTTATCTCATTTTATATGCTTTTATACTAAATACATAAATCAATTTCATACAGGGAATTTTAAAATAAAATAAATTATTAGTAAATGAATTTATTAGAGATATGAAAATAGAATAGAAAATTTATGCATTTCTTATAATATATCGTAGGTGAGATAGGTATAAATTATTTATTTTCAATTGAAAATTATTTTTATCGTGTTAGTTATTCTTTCTTTCTAATTTACAAACTATAAATACAAAACAAAAAATTATAGTATAGTAGGGTGGGTCGAAAAAACTGATTTTTTTTCGAAAACACTTTAGTGCGGAAAAGTTGCCTATTGTAATAAGAAGAAAAATGGCATAAAAAATTAAAATCGGTTAACATCTTCCGCTCGCGCATCGAACTTTAAACTTATGAAAAATTGCAAAAATCACGATATTTTTGTAATTTTTTTCTATTAGTTAAAATTTTTAAAATAAACACACTAGTTTTTTATGCTTGTTTTATGGTTTAAATAACCTAAATAAATTAAATTCTGATCAATAATATACTTTTTTACGTTGGCGCAACATCTTAGAAAAATTCTATTTTGGAATTGTGGTTCTCTAGAACAATCACAATTAATTGATAATTTCTCTCCTGGACTAAGATCGTCAGGACTTGTCACGTGTGCACGTTCTTACATGTCAATAGATTAGTCAGGGATTATTATATCTGTGACCCTTTTAAAAAATAAATTATCATTCCTCATATCCTTCTTTAATCCCATTCATTTTAAACTAGGTCTGTCCAACCCATGGCCCAATATAATGTCATAAAATTCCTTAAAACATTGAGATTTAATTAGTAGATAATAGAAAACACACAACAATTTGGCCTGATAATTTTGTTTCTCTAAAATAAGAAATCTGAAAATCTACTGTGATGTTTTCGAAAAATAAAAGTGCTAATTTTAAATTGTGAATCTGGAACTAGATTTCAAGATTTCCAAAAAATAATCATCATCTTGGTCTATTTTCGACTCCATTTTCATTAGAAATAAATTTTCTACTTTTCTACTATAAACTTTCTGATTCAATGTTCTAGATTCTAGAACAACAATTAAATACCGATCTGAAAGAAAAATTGAATATTTTCTCTTTGTATTAAATTTTATATTAATTATCTAGCCAGGAAAAAATATAAACAAATTCCAATACATAATATCACTTTTTCTAAGTATGTAGGTTTGTAGGTATGTATATATCGAGAAGCTATTTTCAAGTATAAAATTTACGAAAAGTATAATTAGAAGCTCACTAAGAGCTAAAAAAATAAAAGCTCTTATTTCTACATTATTAACTATCTTTTTTGAATAACAAATATCAATAGAATTATAATATTTTATTGATACAATTTGATGGCTGTATATGGCATGCAATTAATTACTTAAGTAATGGAGAGGGATTCAGCCAATGGGTAGCCTCTGCTGAATAAAAAAACTCCCGATTATAGAAAACGTTTCGGCTTTAATTAAATAATGCCATCATCAGTTCTAAGAGCTGAAAAAAGCGATAGAGCACACATGTAAAATTACAATAAAATTTTTGCCACAAAAAAAATCCAAACTTGTTAATTACAAAATTATATCTTACAGTATTAGCGACACAATTAATTTTATAAATAAATTGTTGTCCGCAGGCAGAGTTGTTGTGGATTTTATCATAATATATACAAAATTATATGAATTACAAAATGGTACATAAATCTTGGTGTTGCTCTCACTTGGATATGGGCAAAATTTCTATTGCGGTATCACATGTGTGCTCTATCGCTTTTTTCAGCTCTTAGGAACTGATGATGGCATTATTCCAATTAAAGCCGGGACGTTTTTCTATAATCGGGAGTTTTTTATTCAGCAGAGGCTACCCATTGGCTGAATCCCTCTCCATTACTAACTCCATAATATTTTATCCGAGGTTTTTTTTTTCAAATTTGGCCCGTGTAAGCCAAAAGTGTTGGACACCCCTGATCTAGAGGAAAACACTCCCATTCAGGTCATTACATTCCTTTCCCCTTTTAAAAACGCACTTAACAATCGTCCATGCTTTACCTGTGTGTCCTATACTTATTATCTGGTGAGTATTTTCTTACTTAAATTCTTCTATAGTGTTTATCAATGAACTTCAGATTTCAATAATATAGAAAATATAATTTTATTTTTTGAAAACAAATGAATAAACATACTATCACTTGCATAAGTATCCGATTTTCTTTCCCAGCTCTATATATAGCACTAAGTCATTCCACGTGCCTTAGTTAAGTAAAATAAAAGTAAATTTAGCTATTTGTTTTTGAAAGTTGCAGATTAAAAAATGCAATGCACGGGATCTGCATTCATGACCTTTAGGTCAAACAAACTTAAATAATTTTTCGCTCCAGACTTAGATTTTCATTAAATTTATAGACATTTTAAAACATATAATTTATAATTAATATTGAAAATAGAAAAAAATCATAAAGAGAAATCATTGAGTTTGTCCTCTGCTTGATGCATATAAACCTATACGTACTTATAAATATGTTTATGTTATTTACATCAAGCAGAGAACAATCATTGATTTCTCTTTATAAATTGACAACTCTGCTACTCACGGCAAAATAGAATCTTTTCAATTTGAAAAAAAATCCCCGTTATTATTCAATTTTAAATTTTGCTATCACAGATAATGAGACCAATAGTTTTTTAGGCAATTTTTAAGCTCTAAAGTTCATAAAAAATGGATTTTATCTAACCTTAAAACTTTTTTATTACTTTGAATTTGTATTTAAATAAAGGGTGGTCTCCAACAAGTAATACAGATTTTAAATGTGGGAAATATATTTAATTCCAATAAAAATAAGATAATAAAAGGTTCAAAATAAATTATTTAATTGAAATTCATCCCCCTTTAGGATAAGTGTTTTTTTTACTCTAAAACTTTTCAAAAATTTTCAAAAGCAACTAAGAGGAGTGTGATAAATAAAAAAAAAAATATGAAAGAAAATAAAAGTTCAAGATCTGTAAAAAAATGTGCTATGAATTATGATCAATGGGATAAAATGATTTTTTCGGAGTTATTAATTTTATTTTTCAATTATTTTCTATAACTTATGTAATAGAAATAATATAAAGCAAATTAGGAATGTGATTTCAAATAAGGTGAAAATTTTTCAAATCAAATTTATCATAAGAAGAGTCTTTTTATGAATTCCTATTTAAAACAACAAAATTCAAAAGACATGGTTTTGCTTGTCGTATATGTAATCATTTAACCTTACCTTGGTAATAATTTAACAAATCAAATAAATTCGATATCGTATTGATTTATTTGTATTATTGTTTTATTAAATAAAGTACTTAAGAAAAAAGGATTTTTATTTCATTCATACATAAAAAACCAATTTGAACATAGTGTATATTTCTATTTAATTTGCAATTGAGAGCCAACATTGAACCGCGTGTGCAAACAGAGAGAGTGCCTATTTTGAGTTTCCTTGAATAGAGTTTTTGGCATCCACTCGGGGACCTTCGCATGACTAAACACGGATCAATGTTGGCTCTTGCCGCGTTTACTATCTATTATTATTTACCAATCGAACTGGAAGGATAAAATCATTAACGTCATTCTTTCCACATAGAATAATTTAATATAATTACGATTATTATCGGTACGCTCAGCAGGCGCAGACTTAGCAGCCTAGTATTAAATTTACTCAGAAATGTTCAAATTGTGTTTATAAATGTCTGAAACATGGAGAAAAATCATTTTAAACCAGGATTTTTCTGTCTTCGTCTGTTGGCCTGATGCAAATAGCCACGATAACTTAAGTACGAAAAGTCATAGAAAGTTTGTTCTTGTACTAAAATATGTATATTTCCAATACGGAGAACCCATTACATTTCAGGCTTTCTAGCTTCAGAGCTTATGGTTCATAAATGCAGAAAACATCATTTTTTGAATGATTTTATTGAGATTTTAAGGCGATGTATTTATTATTAATTTATATACTTAAATGAACAATTTATATTTAAGTTTGTTATTAAATATTTATGATGACGTCTTTTAGATAAATAAATTTTCACTTTTTTTATTATTTAAGAAATGTGTAGAGTGACTAATCCATTAGAATCTAAAGAAAAGTGATTTACCTAAAAGGGCGCAAATAGAATGATCTTTTTCTTTAGAGCTAAGACATTGCAAAGATGCAAAAATACAAAAGTCAGACCGAATTAATTTTCTAATTTCTATTATTCTAGGGACGGTCTTTTGACTCTAGGTAAAAAAATACTAAATCGAAATGAATATCAGATTTAGACATTTATCATTTAAGTAATTCACAGAAACTGCAAACAGCGATATGAGTTTTAGAAAAGTTTCAGTTTTTCCTCCAATTCCTAGATAAGTGAGTGAAACCAAACAACAATTTTTTAATTTATTTTAATTTGAAAATTGAGCGAAAAATTGAAAACTTTTTGAAGACTCGGGTTCTCTTAGGTATTACATGAGGCTTCGTTTTAAACAAAAAATTTATTTTGGGTCGCTTATTTTTACACCAAACTCGGGCTACAGCTGTGAACTATTCTTAAGATTTCGATTTATAAAAAATCTACATTTATTACAGTAGGTACTCCTATTATTTTTGTAGTAATCTATTTTTTAGCCTCTGATACTATTGTCCAGTAATTTCCAAAGTGTGGGTCGCCAGCTAATTGTGACTCGCAAAAAGTTTTAATAATTACTTAAGCGAGAATAATTTAATTGAAAAGATTTTGTTTTGCCGGGAGTAGCAGAGTTGTTGATTCAAAGAGAAATCACAATGAGGTTGCCTTGTGCTTCAATTAGTGTAATTTTTAATAGATTCTGAAAATTGAAAAACACAATTGTGTATTCTACATATTAGAAATTATTGATTACATTATTTAACTTTCGCCATTCAAATTGCTTTAAGAAAAATTAAAACTAACATTTAAAAAATTAATTTGTCTAAAAAATTGTGTATGTTATATAATGGGAAATAAAAAAAACAGATTTGATAATGGGTCTTGTATCGTAAAAGATTAGGAACCCCTTCTATAGTTAATTTAGTCATTGTAGATATAATCTAATAATTTTATCATGTGTTAGTAGTGTTAGTGAAGTAACCGTATTATAGCCCGTCAAATTTAGCTTTCGCGAGCGAATCTTGAACTTGGGCCTTCCGCTCCAATATCGTCATCAAAGCAACGATACTGAAGCAGGTAACGCGGCCACTCGACTCTCCATTAATATTTATATACCTATTACAATTTTTACGACTAGATTTTGATCTAGCCCATGAGTAATACTAAAGTTCTCTCACATCTTTTCCTTCAATCTCGAATTCTCTTGACTGCGCAAGCGATCTTTTCCCTGATGGAAAGATAGATACTCTTTACTACTTCACTTCTAGTTCGACATATCTAGATTCATTCTAAAATTTTAAATACTACTACTAGATCTCTGTTTAAAATATGAAAAATATATGTTTATTCATTTTGTTGTTAACATTAAAAAAAAATGGACAGATCATTAAACAGAAGATCGTATCGAGAAACTTTGAATAAATCATAAAAATCGTAACCCGTGAAGAAAAAGATAGGAAATAGCTTAATTTAAAAAGAATATTTCCAAAATATACTATTATTACTTCCTGCCTTAGTGATTGTGAAATAAATGTTTAATTATGATTTGTATCCTTGAACTGGAAGTAGGTATTACTCGAAACCCTTTCAGCTTTTAATAATATTTTAAATTTGTATTATCTCTTTGGTAAAATTGTTGAGAAAAAATATTTTCACAAATAAGAAAATCTATTTGTTTTTAACTTTTATCAACTTAAAATATTATGGTAATTTTAATAAATATATAATCAAAAGCAACTAATATTGTACTTTTTCTAGGACTTTGGGTCTGTTCATGTGGTACCTTGTTTTCATCTATTCTTTTATAAAAATATACATTTATTATTATGAAAAATGAGTATATAGATTTTTAAAAAATTTTAAATAATAATTAATTTAGATGAAAATATTATTTTAGAACGATATAACTAATAGCAAAAGGACGTGTATTAAATTAATCTCGATCGAATTTGAAATCTATGGAAAAATGAAAAAATCAAGCGTTTGAGCTTTTTTGATTCAGAGATTTGAGTTTTAAGGAGGTTCGAGACAGCTTATCTATCTGGTTGACCTTCGAAAAAATCTTTTGTATTTCTGCAGAGTCACAACTTCTAGCTTACTAAATTTTTTAATAAAAAAAAAATTTGTTAATAATGAGGTTAATTTCGATTAAAAATCTTTGTTTTGATAATATTAATAAAAAGAATTTTGAGATAAATTGTTTCTCATTATAAAAACATTTATTTAACACAAAAACGATTTCAAGAAATAGAGTTGGAATTCTACACTAGTGCTTTTGTTATATATATTATGTTGACTGCAAATAACTTTATATTTTTACATTTATGAATAACTAATTAACTGGACTGTCAAATCTATTCAAAAATGTATCATTCGATTCATAAAAGTTGAATTATTGATCTGTATAAATTTGTTGAAAATAGTATAATTTGTATAGAAGTTATAGTCCTTTTAAAAGCTCGGTCCATTTACTTCAATGTTAAATGGACAATTTTCAATAATTTATTTCTAGGTAATGGGACATGCGATCAAATTCAAATTTCGGGAATAAATATATAAGACATCAACGATTCGATGGTAAAAATTTGAGAATTTTCTTAAAAAAATGATAAACAGTCCCGAACCCCCTTAAGTCCCGTTCACATTGTTTATATTAAATCAGAAAATATAAACTAACTTCTAGGTATACTAAACACACACATATAAACACAAATAACAAAAGTCACACATAAAACTAAATTTAACTACTCCAATGGATTAAATCCAAGGTGATAAAAAGAAAATACTTCTTGTTTTTTAAAAGCCATGTTTACTTTTATAATGTAGTTTGAAAAGTGGACCTGAATCTTCACGACTTCAAAAAACTTTCATATTGGAACCCTGGTTGGAATGTTGAATGACTGTGAATTCAGATATGTAGCTCTCGATAAATAAGAGCCTAACTTAATGTAAAATTTCAACTGTGTGTGAGAGATCAATATTTGACTGACGATATTTTAAGAATGTTAGGAGGTTTGTTCAAACTACGATTTTAGAAATGTAAATTTGAAAACAAAAATTGTTTTGTTCGTTTTTGAGTTACAAATAAAAAATTAATTTCCCTCAATTTCTTGTGAATGGTTGAACCATCTAATTTGAGGTCAGTTAAAGTTGAATATATTTTAGGCAAAATACCTCCAGGCTTTGAGCGATTCAAATTTAAATATTTAATAGGGGAAGTTGTATGTATGGCCCACAAAGATGTGTTATTTGTTTTCTTAATTTCAATTTTATATTCTGCCAATGACGGGTGTATGAATGGATATTTGCAAGCTTCGTGACTCACAATTAAATATAACTAACTATCGGTAGATTGCAATTTGAAAATAATAAAATACATTTTCTACCTTGAAAGAATCGCCAAACAAGCAAGAGACTGATTAGATCGAAAGCCAATTAGCTCCAAGGACAGCCTCCTCGTAGGATATTGGCTCCATTCAGATGGGACTACCACCTGGAACCTGGAGCAGCAGCAGCAGCAGCAGCTCGGCATCCGAGTCATTTATATAATAAAAAAAATAATGCATTTCAAAAATCGCTCTCTGTATTTTATTTATTTAACCTAACACGAATAAAAGTTTTCCAAATCATCTTAATCGATCCAAAAGTTCGCCCATGGGGATTTTGAACAATGTTTGTTTTGCTCCTTAAATTATGGAGTATTAAGTAAATTGGTCTATTCGCATGTCAAGAAATTAGTTTTGTTCAGTTGGCTTTATTAATTTAATTTTGATATAAGATAAAATAAAAACATTCATCTTTTTGGAGTTTACTGTTTCAAGATAAACCAAAACTTACCTAATAATTGTGAATAAAATTATATATTATAACTTAAATACATTCCTAATTGGAGTGTATTTTCTCTCTAGTTTAGAGTTCTTGCTTCTTTGAAAGAGGATCCCAAAAAAGAATGGATACAGATTAATTCAAATTTTAAAGTAAAGAAGACCAAAAAACAGGAGGGATAAATTCATAAATGACGTAAAATACTTGAAATTTTTATAGTAGAGGATTTCAAATTGGGAAGGCTGCTTGGAAAAAATTAATTTTTTTCAAATCTCACAACATATACTGCCCCAGGAAGCTGAAATTTTTCAGATGGTAAGTCTTAAGGGGTGAATTTTTTCATCAAAATTTTATGACTCAAGGAAGCTCAAATTTTGCAGGGTGTTAGAAATTCATAAACTTATTAATAAATTTCCGTAAATGGGGTAAATTTTTTTTTAATCAAAATTTTATAACACATGAAACTAAAAAAACGTTCAAAAACTCATTTTAAATAAGCAATCGATTTTTTTAATAATACCGGTTAATATTAAACAATAATGTAATGAAAGTAATTTTACATACATTTTTGTAAGATTTTATAATGAATTTTCTTGAGTTTAAATTTATATTATATTTATTTATCATGTCATCTAGAGGGATGAGGCTCAATGTCGTGGGTAATTTTTAAAATATTTGATTTAGGTTTTGTTGTCGATTTTTTTAATAAAATTATAATAAAAATTTATCTATTAAAAATGTACTTAACAATAGACTACGTAACTTTTATTTATCCTGATGATGTCATTATTATCAGAGCGATTAAACGTTAATAAAATATAAATACTATATTGGTTGCTCAGTGAATAAATAATCTACTCAAAACTTGTAGCTCTATTGGTAATTTAAAAATATTTCGGATATACCAGTATATAGAATAAATTATTTTTAAAAAATATCTAAATTTAAGGAATAAATAAGGAAGTTAAATATCCCATTAGGTAAAAAAAATTTCCTGTGAATACAGAGAAGGTCAAACGTAATTTATAATTTCCTTGGTAAATCCTAAAATTTCCTCCCGAGTCATTAAAGCTCTTTAAAGACAATCTGACTGTTCGTTCCAATTAGGACTATTACTAAAATTACGGATACTTTTAAAAACTTTAAATTCACTAATAGTTACCAGTATATAGGCATCAAAAACTTGTAGTATAATTGTAGAAATAAGTTTATTGTAATTAATAGTAATTAATCGAACATTAAAAAGTACTTAACTAAGGTATTTCTCAGTACATACACAGTCGCTTTGCTTCGCTTAACTTTTTATTTTTTATAGTAGGTTCTCAGATCGCGTTAATTTCTGTGAAAGACTGAACACGTGTTCTTCTATTTCGTTATCTCTTCGCTGTTAACTAGTTCCCTTTTAAATAAAAATATCCAGTCTTGTTTATTGAACACTACAAGACTTTCACCTACCCCGTCATTAATAACAAGGATTTTAAAAATAATTATATTTTATATTGAAACTAAAAATAAATTTATTTATTTGCAATTTGTTTTTAAGACTCACATTATAAAAACAATACTGACTGGAAACTCATGATATTTAGATTTTTAAATCTTTTCAAACCAACTTAAATAACTTTTCTCTCACACGGACATACATACATACACACACATAGGCGAATTTTATAAAAATTAGACAACAAAGAATGTGTAACTTTTGATTAATATTAGCAAAAATCATTGGATACTTTTTCCAGAAAGAAAAAAAACCTCTGAGATTAAAGGTTAAGACTTTTTTAAAGTCTTATATACCATAAAGAAAGTATTATTTTTTAATAAATTCTGAAAATTAAAATCAATTCGTGTATATTATTTTTCGAAAAAAAAATACCCTGAAGTCATATATTGGAATTTTATTAAAATTCTAAACAAAAAACATAATTTAAGATAAATTCTCTAAATTAAAAAATAAAAAAATAAAAATGTTAAAGACAATAAATCTTTTATAAACATTGCGACCAGTCAAGCCGGGACCTCATAAATTTTATATATATAGGTATATATATATAATATATATACATATGTGTTGAAAAATGGTTGAATATGTATATATCAAATTATCAACAAGTATATTTATCAAGCTGTTTTCGTTACATTTGTGTAAACTGATGGATTGGCATATTGGTGAGCTGGTCGAATCCACAGAGGAAGAGGTGTCATTGGCCCTCGAAACAGCACATTTTGGGAAGAGAAAATTTTTTGTAATGTAATTTTAAAATACAATGGTGTTCAAATTTGAATGATTTATTCTGGACCCTTTAAAACCAGATGGTTGTTTATTATAACTCATTTACTATTTTTGAAGTGAAACTTCTTTAGCAGTTTCTGATTGAAATTGTTGTTACAATAAGCGGGAAATTACTCAACAGGCGAAATTAGAATACCCTAGAAAGATTTGAAGGAAGCCAGTAAGTATTTTTTAAAAAATGACAGCTGGATTTGAACTTGAGACTACCAATTTTAAGGAAAGCATTTTAACCACCAGACCACGGAGTCACTTATAAACTCATTCAAATATATACATACTGAACATCAAAAAAATTATATTTTAAGAGAATTAATAATTTTGTCAAAATGTCTGTTAGTACGTTACCAAATTTTGTCTACGATCTAGCTCCAAAAACTAGTATGAATATCAAAACGAAATTTCAGATGTAGATTCTTTATAGTGAGATTAAAATTTGATCAGATTTTGGTTGAAATTGAAGCAAAAGTTAAGAAGGTGAGGAGGTTCAAAAAATATTAATATAAGTCTTAGATACTTCGATCAATTTATACAAAATTTTGCATATGCACTTTTTACGACCTTATGAAAATGACTCACTATGTGGAATTAATAGTGACCAAAAAGAGGAGGGGGGCAAATATTTTCAAAAAAAATCGAAGAAATCTGATAATTCTAATAGAATAGTCTCATAAATAATAGTCCAAGAGCTGGTGACACATTTTTGAGTACGAAATAGCATCATGCTATTTTTTTCATGTTGTAAAAATACACTTTGGGTGGTCTGGTTCCACGTCCCACCACTCAAATGGTCTGGGGTGAATATATTATGTTTATAATTGACTATAAATTATAATTTTTATAATTTCATTGTGGGTCAAAAATATTTTTTAACACATATGTATTTTTTACCGCACTCACACCATGCGCAGTACCTGGTCCACCTGCTTAGACCAGCCAGACTGGCCATTCCTTGTACAACTATCATAGACGGTACTATTACGCATTATTTCTAGTTGGGTCAAATCCGTACTCAAAAAATGTGTCACCAGCTCTTGGACTATAAAAGGAGATATTATTAATTGCTAATGGGCCCAAAATTAAAAAGGGAGAGTTCTTTCGTAAATAATTATAAATTATTTTATTAAATATTAAATATAAGAGAAGGGCCAGGTGAATGGTAATGTGGATGGCCACATCAGTTTATTGACTTATATTTGGCATCCCTGTCCCGCCTATGGGAACGCCTGTAGGGTATGCAACCAGAAGTGAAGTAGGGGAGTATGCACGCCAGACTGCCCAAGAGGGAGGGAAGTCATTTTGGTACGAATTGATGAGAATGAAAAAACAAACCTAAGTTTCTAATTTAATTCAGAGACAAAATTTAATCCAATAGATATAGAATAGAGCTTTTTCGGGCTTCCCTACTTACTAGAAACTTTTTAGTTTCGACAGGTTCTTCTGTCAGTCTTTCTGTCTGTATATTCGTAGTGTGATAAAGTTTTATAGAGATAGAATTTTAATATTCTCTATGTCACATAGGTACTTAGTGAAATTGAAAATACCCGGTCAAGTCACACCGCATTCCGACTAAAACATTTGCGAGCAAACTTTTTTATGTCCACCCCCACCAGTTTCTGTAAAATTTGATCACGACCCATTAATAAATAATGGGCTCAAATTAAGAGAGGGTTGGTTTTTTGCTAAATAATTAAAAATCATTTTATTAAATACTATATGAGAGGGGCCAGGTGTATGGTAAAGTCATGTGGATGGGCACATCAGTTTATTAAATATGTGATTATTTTTTTCAGTCAATTCAATATTCTGCTTACCCAGCAAGTCGTGTTGTTTATAAAGAAATTTATAAGAATAGTATATTGTATGGCAAGGGCGTAAGTGAAATTGAATATTTTCTCTCTCTATATACTGAGTATTGTTTTGGTCCGAGTGCAAAAGGCCATTCCTAGAATAATAGAAATTAAGAAATTAATCTCTAATAGTCTGAAACAGGTTTGAACTTGTATTTGGCATCCTTGCAATACATATTAGCTCTAAAGAAAGAGAAATGATTCTATCCGCGCTCTTTGTAGTTATTTTCATCGATCAGATTCTAATGAAAGAATCGCTCACCCGCACATTAGATAATAAAAAAGTGAAAACTTTTTCAAGACTCGGTACACTAGAGCTGCCCTAGTAATTATTAATAAACTTAAATATAAATTGTTCATTTATTATTATAGTTGCATTTTAACCACTGGACCAAGCAGATATTAAAATTTTGTTGCTTAAAATATATATTAAGCTTAAAAACTTATATCGTGTGTCTCTGGAGTGTGATTTTTTAACGGAGATACACTTTTTGGCCGTTATATACAAATAACATCTACGGCTAGAGAAGTTTCTCTTCCCCCGTGAGTTTATGCGGATGAGACTCACACATTTTTTATCATACATTTACTTGTTTCAGAAAATGATAAAAAAATTCAATTCATAAATATAGAAATTCTCTAGAAACGTTTGCGGGTTTTAAATGAACGTTTTAAGATTGTTTTTTTATAAAAGATTTTATTTATTATAATATTTGTTCATAAGAAGTGGAGATTTCCGTTATGTTTTCATTGATCATATCTTCAGAACTTAACCAAATTAATATGGGACCACCTAAGGTACCCCCTTTCCAATAAAAGAAGAATCATTGAAATCAGCTTCATAAATAAAGAAGTTATGCGTGAACATACATAACAAAAGATCAATACGAATGAAATAAAAATTTTTAAGAAAAAATAAAAACCGACTTCAAAAATTAAGTGCAACAAATATAAAAATACACTAAAAGGTATAAAATAATTATTATCTTATTTAGTTACAACTAAACGACGAAATATTAACACGAAATTACTTTTTAAAGTCGGTGCCAAACAAACTATACCTATAAGCGAGCGTACCCGCCAAACGTACTAAGTAAGATCCGTCGAGTGCGATTCATAAAAGGTATATGTTTGGCACCAACTTCAAAAGTAATTTCGTGTTAATATTTCGTCGTTTAGTTGTAACTAAATAAGATAATAATTATTTTATACCTTTTAGTGTATTTTTATATTTGTTGCACTTAATTTTTGAAGTCGGTTTTTATTTTTTCTTAAAAATTTTTATTTTTCTCTTTTTAGTGATGTTATTAATAGTGATTATATCATCAGAACTTGACCAAATTAATATGACACCATCCCTAAGACACCCCCTTTCGGATAAAAAAAGAACCATCGAAATCGGTTCATAAACAAAGAGGTTAGGTCTAAACAAACCTAAACAAACCTAATAAAAAGGTCTAATACCTATGAAAAAAAATCGAAAAAAAAATGGGACCAATCGGAAGCTAGACTGGACCCAATGCAAAAAAAATTTTCAAAATCGGTTGACAATTGGCGGAGATATGAGGTAACATAGGCACAAAAAAAAAAAAAAAAAAAAAAAAAAAAAAAAAAAAAAAAAAAAAATTCAATCGAATAGAGAACCTCCTCCTTTTTTGAAGTCGGTTAAAAAAACGGGACCAATCGTGAACTAGACTGAAACCAATGCAAAAAAATCATCAAAATCGGTTTACAATTGGCGAAGAAATCGAATAACATAGATACAAAAGAAATGCGGTCGCCTCCTTTTTTGAAGTCGGTTAAAAATAAAAATTATTTGCATAAAAATATAATCCTTATTTCCCGATACCAACTTTAATAATTTAATCGATGGACATAACTAATCAAAATAATTATACTTGATATTTGCTTTGTTATTTTGAACTGGTAAGTAAAATTCCTAGGGAATCATTTACTGTGAATGTTTTGAAACTAAATGGAAATTTTTTCCTGAACATATCTTTAAAGAACGCATCGAAATGCAATTAATTGTTGTTTGAATGTGTTGTTGTTGTCGTTGTTCTCCATTCCACTTCCGGGAGCGTACAATTTCATTAGCGGTTTGCATTGTGCTAAGTGCGAGGGCTTCCGCTGCCCAGTGGCGTATCTTGCAGGGATCCGGACTGTCGCCTAAGAAACGAAGAAAGCCTCCTCCACGGATCATAACCTTCCACGGCCGCTGGCTTTTGCTCGCGTTTCCGTTGCCAATAACATAAGTCAACCATTTGATGTCATCGCTTTACTCTATTCCAATTTCCTTTCAATGTAAAAAAGATCATCCTTCTTTTTATTCCTTTTTCTCTCGTTTGTTTTTTATCGTCCCCAGTGATCAAAGGTCATCAACTGTATAACTGACCGCACCGATGATGACACGCAAAGCCATTTAAACAGCAATTTATTAAAATTAATATACTTTATTTATATAAATATGCATTTAGGGTGTTATCTGTTGAAATTTATTTTTATAGCTGCATTTTTTTATATGAAATATATTAAAATTCTGTTATTTTATTCATAGTAGAGTTCAGAATCTTTAAAAATTATCTTAACAGAAAAACATGAAACCTTATATAGGTAGACAGAGCACAAACAGACATTTGATTTACATTTGATAACGCATCATTTTATTAGGAGTTGAAACATAGTTCGTTGATTTTCGATTAAATTTGAATAACTCCCTATGACCAAAAGTTCTTGACCATGAAATGTCAAGAGAAGCAAAAATTTGAATTTTATGGTACTGTTATAGCGAAACGTCGGTATAATAATAAAACTAAGATACGAGGTAGGTTTCACAAAAAAGAAATAAAACAAAAATTGAGTTTTGAGTTCGATATATTTCGGGGTCAGCGAAACCTACCTCGTATCTTAGTTTTATTATTATATTAAAATGTTTCACCTAGAACCAACACCGAACTCCTTGAAACGTCGGTATTTAAGAGAATTAAAATGAAGTTCCTATTGGATAAGTGGTCCAGAACCAACGCGTTATGAAAATACCCTTTTCATTTATAGATATTTATTTGTTAGAGAGTATAAAATTTCGAAGGTTTAACCTTCATCATCAGTCTTCTTTAATTAGAAATATTGTTGAAGGAGACAATAGGAGAGTGTGTCTTCGCTGGAATTATAAATTTTATTTATTTATAACGAGACTATAGTTTCGTTATAAATAAATAAAATTTATAATTCCAGCAGAAGACACACTCTTTTATTGTCTCCTTCAATATATAAAAATTCGCTACTACTCGGCGAAAACTTTCAATTTAATAGAAATATTGTATCTGTTATTTCATCATTCATTAATTTTGTTGCATGAGCAACTCACTAAGTCAACAAACGAAAAAGATTCTATCGGGTATTTGAACCCATGACAATTAACAGATAAAATGTTGTGATGATACAAGTCAAACCTTAGAAGCTATTGTCTCTATATAGTTATATGTATTGTTGCAGTAAAAACTCATTTTTAGTAAGAATGGGTTCTTATTAGTTAAAACGCGTTTCGCTGAATACCTTTGTGGCACACTAGAATTTACTAATTTTGGTTGAGTTTGGTTCAAAGGTCTAGAATCTTCATTTTTGACCTCATTTTAGGTGTTTATTTTCAACATTTTTAAGCGAAAAGCAAAGTTGTAGAGAATGTAATTTTTGACATTTTCGTTTAAAATTTTTTTCAAAATAAACACCCAAAATGAGACGGAAGGTCAAAAATGAAGATTCTAGACCTTTCAAACAAACTCAACCAACATCAGTAAATTCTAGTCTTAGTAAGGTATTCAGTGAAAAGCGTTTTTATCTAGTATGAACCGGTTCTTACTAAAAACGAGGTTTTACTGCAACATGCATACTACTATATATATATATTTGTATTAAACAGAGGACAAACTCATTGATTTCTATTTATGAAAGGAATTATGTAAATACATAAAATTGTTTAAATCAAGGGAGTATGGCGTAAAATACGTGACGTTATTTACTCTGATTTTCAAAGAACATAAATTCAAATAGATTTCGAATGACGCAGTTAAGCTTAATTATTAAATAAAGTTAGTAAAATAATTATGGGTAACTATAAATATTATAAAATAAAAATATGAAAACAGATAATTTATTTCAATCTCAGCAAGCAGATTTTGATGTTTTTTCTATATAAACAAATTTATTTAAAAAGAAACGATTTTTTGTTACCTGGATCGCTAATCGAGTGTTAAAAACAAATTTGAGAGAAAAAAATAAACTTATCAAAAGCATTAAGATGGAAATAATTCTTTTGGACATGTGCATTCAGGATTTTAATTTATTTTAAAAACGTTTTTTTTCCTACTCTCTGTCTCTTTTAAATATACTTATATTGTATTTAATTTTATTACCAGGTGTTTAGGAATTCCAAGAGATAAACATTCAAAGCACAGCCATTTAAAAGGTTACATTAAGAGCACTTTGAATCGTTAAAACTAAAATATAAAATGATGAATTAGACACATACCATTGGTTGATGATAATGAAGCTTGACAGATACTCTCTTTAAAACGACACCAAATTTTCTAAAACGATGAACAATCTGTGTAAAAAAAGAACAAAGAATTAATTTAGTGATTCTTCCATCTAACTGACTACAATCAAGATAAAAATTTAAATAAATATATACCTAAGCTAAAATGAAGTATTAAGATAGAAACTATATTTTTCTGAGCAAACGTGATAAATTGATACTAGTCCTCATGGGCGTAGTTATGGGGGAAGAGGACAAGGAGGAAGTGCCTCCCTAAAAAACTCATTGCACCCCTCGAAATTTCATTATTACGAGTAGGAATTGTATACCGGTCTACCGGTTAACCGGTAAATTAAAGAAAAAAAACGTTCGGTAAATTTACCGGTATAAAAAAAAGCTAATTGTACGTAACAATATACCTAAATATTAATTTTATGGGAGATATTTTTTGTTTAATTTTAAATTAAACTTTTTGGGGTTTGAGAGCCGATGTAAATCGTTCAGAAAGCGCCAGTTAGGCTTATTATGTATGTGATTTGTGCTCTGCAGTTTTTTTTTGAGAAGTTTAAAATCGTTACAATCAACCTTTTTCTTAAGGAGTCTTTTTTAATATTTAAAAATAATAATATATAAATATTTCACGTATTTTTTAAATTAATAGCTTAATTTTGAGTACACCACATTATGACAGATGACAGGACACTAAACTAATGCAATATTATTGTAAAATAAGATTATTATTATTTTGAACCTTAAATAAATTTTAGTATATATTATTTTTCTGTATTATTTCATTTCTGTTTCTAAAAGTTATTTAGTATATATGTGGTTTGTTTAGCTTTAGAATAACACTTTAATTTTTATATGTTTTATATTTTATATCTATGAAATAAAAAAATATGAAATGCAAATCAAAATGATTTATATTTATTGACACCGTAATTTTATTTTTCAGGAAAAAAATTTTACCGGTATTTTAATTTCCATTTACCGAATTTGTTATAGAGTAACGAGTACAATTACTGAAGCTTTAGAGAGAAGGCAATACTGCTCTGCATTGTTCCTAGATATTAGTCAAGCCTTCGATAAGGTATGGCAATAACTATTACCTGCTGTTGAGATCGTACCTTTGTGATAGACACTTTTTAGTGAAATATTCTGGTGAACAAACATCCCTATATTTATTCTGGTATACCACAAGGTAGCGTGTTGGGTCCTCTTCTTTACTTCATTTACACTAGTGATTTACCTACCTCTCCCAATGCTACTATAGGTACATTTGCTGATGACACAGCCTTACTTGCTGCAGAAAAAGATCCACAATTGGCGACTAAAGAACTTCAAGAAAATATAAATGAATACAAGATTGGCTTTTAAAATGGTGGATCAAAGTCAATGAATCGAAATCAATGCATGTTACATTCACTAACAACAGAGGTTCCTGCCCTTCTATTACAATAAATAATAAAGAAATCCCGCAGGCTAATGTTGCAAAATATCTGGGAATGCATCTTGATCAAAAAGTTAACATGGAAGAAATATCATAACAACTAAAAGGAAACAATTAGGGCTTCGGTTACGTAAGCTCTATTGGTTATTTGGACGCAAATCGAGTTTAACTCTGGAAAAAAATTGCTACTATATAAAAGGCATACTTAGGCTTGTCTGGACATATGGGATACCGTTGTGGAGCTCCGCTGCTAATTCTAACATCGAAATACTTGAGCGTTTTCAAAGGAGGAAATTAAAAAACATTATAAGAATTATGTTGATAGGCTGGAGAACCACCCAAGTGTTATGGTTAAAGGATTGTTAATCCCACCCTGTGAAAGAAGACTTAAAAACAGTTTACCCAGTGATATACCTACAAGGTGTTAGTGACTTAATCAAAATTTATTTCATAATTGCTAAAATATAATTATTAGAGATAGGATACAACTATTGGGTTGTTTCTTACATGTTTTTAGACTTCAATAAATCATTTACTTAATGTTAACTGACAGATTGTAAATTTAATAGGGAATAAAAAAATACCTAATTACCGGTAAATGAAAAAGTCGGTAAATTTACAATCCCTGATTACGAGGCATCACTTAAGTATTTCTCATTAAATTATTTCGTTACTTCCAAAATTTGGCAATTCTACTAGAAAGTTAGTTGGTTTCTAATCGGATTACCGAAATTGAAAACTTGTGGTGACTAATCAGCATATACCCTCCACTACAGCCCTGCCTGTAAATCTTGAATAGAAGTGTACTGCTACCAACCCATTCCTTGATTTAAGCATGCTTTTTATAATACGTGGTTTCATTTTAAGGGGTCCTTTCTTTTATCTTCCATTAATGGTGATTTCATTATTCATTAATATTTTCTTACTGACGGACTCGAGAATAAAACTAGGTAAAAAAATGAGTTGAACAAAAAACATTGAGGTAATTTAAATTAATGATAAATTCATTTTTCTAGTTTTTGTCTAAGTACTAATTCAGAGCTGTCTAATTTGTGCTCCCAGCACAGCAATTAATGCGGCCCGACATAAAATTATAAATTTCCTTAAATCATCGAGATTTTTATGTTACTCGAAAATATAGATATCTGATACAATTTGACCTGATATTTATTTTTCTAACATAAGAAGAAATCAGCAAAATCTCTCCAAATGGTTTCGAAGAATAATAGGCAGATTTTCAATTAATGTGAAAAAATATATCGAGATTTCCGAAAAAATAATCACAATTTTGGCATATTTTGAACCATTTTTATTAGATTTAAATATATATATATACAAGAATTGCTCATTTAATAATATAAGATAAGATTTAAGTCCATCAAAAAATTCAACGAAAGACCAGTCAGACTTGTTGTCAGCTCGGTAGAGGATCTGGGGGTGGTTGGAAAAAAATAGTTGGCTCTCTTGTTGCAAGATTTAGAGAATAAAGAGAAATAAAAAATCATCATATATTGTCTTGAATTTATCATTTTCAATAAATATCTTATAAGAGAAAGTGGAAGTATAGAAATCGACTATAAAATTTATATTTGAATTTTTTCTGGTAATAGTTAATCCAAAATTGTCTGGAAAGAATAAGATCATTCGGAATATATACACATATATGCATGTAGTAAAGGTATGAATCCCTTCCCACAAATTCAAAAAAAGATAGTAGAATATAATTTATTTTTGCTAATAATTTAAAAACTCTCGTCTACATAGTTATAAGATTGATTAATTTTATATATTAACAAGTTGCCAGAAAAAATAAACTTTTAAATCACCAAATTGATTATTTATCAAATTTTCGTCAGCAAAATGTTTTAACCATATTCTATATATTTTTTCTTTCACAGGGGTGAACAAATACAAACCGCCCAGTTCCCATGTGTCCTAAAAATTTTTATCTAGCTCCTAAATTATCAAATACAAAAATGTATATGTACAGACTACTGAATTATTTTTAGATTTGTCTACCTCTGTTTTCTTGCACTTGGGACTAACAAAGTTTGAATCTTTTACTGTAAAAATTCAATACAAAATGAATATCTCTGATTAAATTTACGACATTACGAATCTGAAATTTTATTTGATAGATCCTAAAGCTAACTTTATTAATCTTCAAATTATCATAAAAAAATGTTTTCCTAAAAGTACTATAATAAGATAATATATCACGCTTTAATACATAATAATAATGATAAAAGTATAAAGGTAAACAGAGTATTTATCAGATAATATTGATTTGCTATAAATAATTCCCCCTCTACTTCCTGTTTCATTTTTTCATTATATTTATAAAGCAATTTATATTAATAAACAAGTTTTATTTAGTTCACCCATTATTTTCATATTTATATGCTAATTCTGGAGTAGTAATTTGTTTATGAAGAAAATAATTAATGACCAAAGAATAATAAAAGGTTAGCTTTGATGAAATTAATCTTAAAACATTATCAATTCAGTTGTAATATTGTATGATTGATGGTCATTTGATGATGTTAATAAAATTTATTTTAGTCTTAAATATTCATATATTGTAAATAAAAACTGGGTCATATGTGGTGTCCATATTTTGCTTTAAATTTTGAGTAGAGAAAGGTTGTGATAGGAAGTTGAAATGCCCATTATTAGAAAAGGTCAAAGTGCCTTTAGAGGGGAATTATTTTTTGAAGGAATTTTTACTCCTACCCCATGAAAAATCTTTATCGTATTAGCCCACTCAAGAAATTAAAGGATATTCGCAAAAAAAACTCACATATATATTATAGTCCAGTCAATTTGCTATTCCCAGAAATTTCCGTGCGAAATGAAAGAAATCTTTTCTTTGTGTAAACTGATGTTAGAAATTACACTTTTGCTATGATCGTTAAGGGTTGATATTTTAAAATTTTTTAGTTTAAAATTTAATAATAATAATTCATTAACAACAAATTGACATTGAAGTTTG
Organism: Forficula auricularia; assembly: GCA_024734495.1. Taxonomy (NCBI): domain Eukaryota; kingdom Metazoa; phylum Arthropoda; class Insecta; order Dermaptera; family Forficulidae; genus Forficula; species Forficula auricularia. The sequence continues at coordinate 79,375 of JALMQS010000095.1, read as the reverse complement.
TCCAGAAGGAAATTTTGCAATTTTGTCTTCATATGTGTGTGAGTTTTTCTGTAAATAAGAGCATAGGGGCCAAAATTTCTAAAAAATAGTATGTGTGGGATTTGAACGCGGGTCTTAGCCATGGAAAACAAATGCTTAACTCATGATCAATCCGATCCCCATTTTCATTTAAAGGTGTGGAAAAAATCGTGGACAAAAAAAACGATAACATACATCCATCCATCCATCCGCACGCACTTCCAAAAAAATGGCACTTTTTGGCCTCTCGACGAGATTCCAGGTAATTTTAACATATGTAAAATATAATATAATATATTATAGTAGAAGTATATGTCTGTAATTTTCCTCTATAATTAATTTGAATACTAAAATAAACAATTCTCTAATTTGAGATGTGATGTGTTTATTCAAACTCGCAAATATTTAGGGCTATTTTTGAAATTGATATTTATTACATTAAAGGTCGAGAATATATATTACTAGTAACAATCACATTTAAAAGAATTTTTGGCTTTTACTCAAATGGCTTCCAGAGGGGCTGAAAATAAAGTTATACCTTTCACCTCCCCCTCCCCCACACATAGGATTTGAAGAATGATTTTAATGCTTAATAAAAGTCTTGGAGCTAGAATTACAAGAGGATTTTAGTGAATATGATGTCAAGGTTCATAAATAATGTTCATTTTTACTGGATGTATTTAAATGTAGATGAAAGGCTGGAACTTTTTAATTGCTCGATAAGATTAATTGTCGCTTAAACTCTGAAGGAAAGAGTTGAGTGGAGCAAAACGTTTCAAATGACGATTTTATTCATGTCAAAAGTTCAAAGAGAAAGAGAGAGGGAGAGAATTGGAAGGAAACTTTATGAAAACGTTGCTTTCGATAAGAAACTTTGTTGAATTTATATCACGCTTTCTAGCCTGATGGTATATTATATGTATAGTGTAAGTATATTTTATTTCAGTAATTAATTATTCATTTGTAGTGAGGCCCGTTTAATTTTTAAGTTAAAATGAAAATAGGTGAATAGAAACTCATTGGAAATTTTATAATACAAGTTTTATAACTAACCCCCAAGCTCAAAGTACATGTGGTATTGTTAAAGATCCATTTTTCCGTTTCCCAACACTCTTTCGCAGTCAAATTAGAAAAGTGCCGGACCACTTCATTCGCCATTACGTTTGTCCCCAAGACTTCACTCTATCTTTTCCAGCACTTATAATCTTCAAATCTTCAAGACCCGGGTGCACAAGCACCTACGGTTCCACCCTCTCGCTTGACCAACTTTCCCTTCTCTTCGGTAATGCAAGTCCTTCGAGATCCATAGGGGCTGCATCTTTACTGGTGTGCCCTTTCTTGCATTCGATTGCATTAAAAAAAATTGGGGTCGGGTCAACCGAGGGGTTAGCGTACCAGCCTGCTAATCAAGTAACGCCGGGTTCGAATCCGACTCAAGGCAACCGGCTAAAAATCTGATCCCTGCATAGAAGTCTTAATTTATTATCAGTATCGTAAATTGCTGATGGCTAGAAGGGCCGAAAAGCCAAAAAAAAAATCTTAAATAAAGCATCTAGATAAATATACCTCTCTGAAAATGAATACAAATACAAATTTTACAAAACATTTAGATATAGATATACAGTTTTTGAAAAATATCTAGATACAAGATACCTATGTAGATTCAAAAAATTTGAGCTCTATAGCTCTAAAGATATTTTCTGCTTTTTTGTACCTGGAATTCTGAAGTTAGAGAGTCCAAAATCTAATTAGTCCTCTCCATCCGATTTTGAGAATCTATATAAGCACTATATAGTTACTATATAGCTTGAAACATTGTGCTACTAGATTTTCAAAATATACCAATAGGGACAATATAGTTACTATATAGTTTTTAGCACTAGAAGGAACTTTCTATAACTTTTCATCTTGAGTTATCTTAGGTAATGGTATTCAGACACACAGACAGAAAAAAATCATGGTTGAAAATAATTTTCGATTGATTATAATAATTTCTATTGAATTCAATCTACGGCCACTCGGCAGGCAGATTTCTCCTCCCTCAGGGTGCACTGAGTTCAAACTATAAATAAAAAGAACATTTAAAACGAATTAATCTACAATCAATATAGATATTTTCGTATTAAGATATCAATTATCAAAAAAAGAGGAGTGAAATAAAAAATAACAATTATTTTGAAATGTTGAAAAATTTAATTTGTAATTGGCATCTTGAAATTCAAGTGATGACCAACTAACTAGTGTAAAAACTTGTCTAGAACACTTTTCAATCAGTCAACGAGAATATTAAAAACCATGTATTTGACAGTGAATCAATAAGTGTTATTGTTATTATTATCTCAAAAATATAATTGAAATACGTAGTTGTTATCTTGAATCTTAGTTAGGGTAATTAATTAACCATTCTTATTCCCATTTCATTCTTGATTCTTTACCTATTGTGATTACTCAACAGAATCTTATTAAAAGTTGAAACTTCTTGAATAGATACTAGAAATTTTTAATTTATTATCAAATTTCAACATGAAAGCTCCAATCAACACAAAAACATACCTCAGATCATCATAACATGACCAGCAAGACCCGGGCTGTTATCAATTTATTAGTCTAGTTTGGACATTTTCAACTTTTTCATAATATACATAAAATGTACCGGGTGATTCAATAAGGGTGACGAGGTACCGTATCTCAGGAACTAATAATCGTAGAAGTTTGGGAAAAAAATCCTTCAGAGGAAATCGGCCAAGAAAAATTGCTGGAAATATTTTTTAAGTTCATACATCCACCGCTAGGTGGCTAAATACCTAGCTTCAATCGTATAAAAAATGCAATTTTCTCGAAAATTTTCGAATATAAGTTTAAAAATGAATACTCTCACGTTGATGCCACCATAATAGTCCAACTTTTTGATAAATGACTTTTTATTGTAGGACGTAAAATAAAGGCGGGTGGAGATGCTAAACTTTTATGGACTCTAGTGTCTATAACTTAAGTTTGACTTAACGGAAATTTGTTAACAAGGTCTGGTTCAAGAAAGGAAGGTTTGGTGAATAAAATAAAAAACATCCATGCCATTCTAGTTCTTGCCGCCCTCGCTAAGGGGCGTGTTTTATAAAGTTAAACGTTTTATTAATTTTGCTCCGAAATCCTAAATGGAACCGTATAATTATTTTATTAGATTCAGAAAGCAGATCAAATTTGCAACAAAATATGTTCAAACCGCATGTCGATATCTCCATTCGTTTAACAGTTATTGCATAAAGAATATTTTATTAACTAATTTATTAAAGAAACAAAATAGGTAATTGAGTTTTCAATTTTTTTTTAAGTTTCGTAGTCAAGCATGCCATGGACAAATAAAAAAACAGTTTAAAACTTTGTTCTTATCTTCATTTAATCACAAAAATAATGATATAACATAACAAACAATAAAATAACAATTACAACATTAACATCTATTTGTGAAAAATGCCGTTTCCATAGAAACTGTCAACCAAGTCTTTCACGGCCTTCTAAGAAATTAGACATTTTTGAAATTTAATACCTACTCACAGGCGACAGAAATTTAATTAATTTAATACCTACTCACAGGCGACAGAAAAGCGTTATTATCATTATTTTTGTGATTAAATGAAAGTAAGAACAAAGTTTTAAACTGTTTTTTTATTTGTCCATGGCATGCTTGACTACGAAACTTAAAAAAAATTGAAAACTCAATTATCTATTTTGGTTCTTTAATAAATTAGTTAATAAAATATTCTTTAAGCAATAACTGTTAAACGAATGGAGATGTCGACATGCGGTTTGAACATATTTTGTTGCAAATTTGATCTGCTTTCTGAATCTAATAAAATAATTATACGGTTCCATTTAAGATTTCAGAGCAAAATTAATAAAACGTTTAACTTTATAAAACACGCCCCTTAGCGAGGGCGGCAAGAACTAGAATGGCATGGATGTTTTTTTATTTTATTCACCAAACCTTCCTTTCTTGAACCAGACCTTGTTAACAAATTTCCGTTAAGTCAAACTTAAGTTATAGACACTAGAGTCCATAAAAGTTTAGCATCCCCTCCCGCCTTTATTTTACGTCCTACAATAAAAAGTCATTTATCAAAAAGTTGGACTATTATGGTGGCATCAACGTGAGAGTATTCATTTTTAAACTTATATTCGAAAATTTTCGAGAAAATTGCATTTTTTATACGATCGAAGCTATTTAGCCACCTAGCGGTGGATGTATGAACTTAAAAAATATTTCCAGCAATTTTTCTTGGTCGATTTCCTCTGAAGGATTTTTTTCCCAAACTTCTACGATTATTAGTTCCTGAGATACGGTACCTCGTCACCCTTATTGAATCACCCGGTACAATAGGGTGAGTGAAAAACAAATATTTTTTGAATTTTGATATGCCTGACCTCAAAATAATTGCCTATGGGGCTGAAAACTATTCTCTAAAAATTTTGAGCCAAAATTCAAATTTCTTGAGCTTATACAATTTATTTAAAATTTGGTTTATTTTCATAGATTAAATTTTTTCTTCACAGGAATATTACTAGTATGATTAATTGGAATGACCCTATCATTCATGAGCCGCGGCAGCCACTCTACTGCTATCCGAATCAAACTTGCATGAAATCATTAAAACTAGCTTCACCTTGTGGAGGAGTCTGGAGGAAGAGAAGAGGTCAGATGATGGGGCACACACTGAGACATGGGGGACTACTTAGGGATATCTTGGAGGGGAGGTGGGAAAGAAAAAGGGAAGGGGAAGACCCAGATTAGAATATTTTCAACCAAATATACTGGGGATATGGGATGCCAGACATTTAGAGAGGTCAAACAGCTGGCGGGGGACAGAGTCGAGTGGAGACGGATTGTTGCATCAAACCAGTCTCAGGGACTGTATACTCGATGATGATGATGAGCTTCAAAATGAATATCGCCAAGTTTCCTTGTCATTCACAGGCCGTTAAAAGACATATTCAACTAGTTATTGAAGCTTCAGCAACTGTTTGTAGCCAGAAAACCAGAGATGGTTTTATTAGAACCCAGATTCAGTCCAGGATCATCGATCAAACGTCAAACCCCACTCACTGTTACGCCGACGATAGCACTCTGCACGGCAAGCTCTCGCTCCCGAATAATCGAAACAATGTGCCTCCTCAATCACTCTCGACCTAGACAAACTGAATAAATGGGGCTCTCAAAATTTAGTTAACTTTAATGCAAACAAGACTCAATGTTGTCTAATTTCTAGATGCGAAAACAAAAATTTCCCTGATATCAACTTCGATTCGAATACCCTGAAAATGAGTGACAGCCTCTCCATGTTGGGCGACTCGGTCGCATCTGACCTGTCTTGGGATGAACACATCTCCTCTGTGGTGAAATCTGCAGCAAGGAAGATTGGCCACTTATTCAGGTCCAAGCGAATTTTTTCACGCCCCTACATCTTCTCACCATCTACAAAGCCCAAATCCGCCCCTGTCTTGAATACGGCTCTCATCTATGGAGAGAAGCCTCTAAATATTCTCTTGCTACCCTGGATGCAATTCAGAAACAAGCAGTCAGGCTAATTGACGATTCTACCCTCACCGACTCCCTCGACTCGCTAGCTCATCGAAGAAATGTCTCTGCCTTTTCCCTTTTCTATAGATACTATCACGGTAGGTGCTCTGATGAGATAAAATCAATAATTCCCCCCAAAGCATGCTTTGCGCATAGCACGCGTTTTGCCGACTCCCAACACTCTTTCGCGGTCAAATTAGAAAAGTGCCGACCACTTCATTCGCCAATACGTATATCCCCATGACTTCAAGGAACTGGAACTCTGTCCCAGCCTCCATCTTTCCCACCACTTATAACCTTCAAACCTTCAAAACCCGAGTGCATAAACACCTACGTCTCCACCCTCTCACTTAATCAACTTTCCATTCTCTTCGGTAATGCAAGGGTCTTTCGAGATACATAGGAGCTGCATCTTTACTGGTGCGCCCCTTTTTGCATTCGATTGCATTAAAAAAAAAAAAAAAAAAAGGTAACAAATTCCGAAATTCGAGTCTAAACAACAGCTTGTTATGTTCATTTACAACTATTGTAATATCAGGAGTAATAAAATTTGAAAAAAAAATTAAAATCTTGGTTTTTCACTTCACTCTAATGTAAACAATATGGTTAAAACTTTAAATAAAATATGCAACCTCAAGACATTTGAATTTTGACTCAAAATTTTTAGAGAATAGTTTTGAGTCCCATAGGCAACTATTAAGAGTTCAGGCATATCAAAATTCAAAAATTTTTTGTTTTTCACTCCACCCTAATATACAATACATTATATATTTATTTTATGATTTTTGCTGAGTTGTATCATTTTGAATTCGTTTGATCTCAAAGATATAACAAATTAAGTACCATATATATATCGATTAGAGATGCAATAGCTATTTTTCGAAAGGTTCGATGACATTCCAGATATAAGGAGAAGTAATAGTAACAATAATACAGATTTTAATTTAAACATTCTAAGTTGATTCATCATACTTACATTCAACAAATCCTATAAATTTTTATTCTCACCTATTAAAAAATATCTAGAATTAGCATTATGATAAAAAAATCCAATTATCAAGTTATTAATTTAGTATACATTTCCTGTAAATGTCTTTCTTGGGTGACTCATATACCTGAAGACATAGATAGATATTTATATACTCTTACTGGGTCGTTGACCATAAGTAGAATTTTTTTTCTTTTGCTCTGCTTGAATTCTTATGACTTTCTTGAATCCGTCGTCTGAATACCGTCAGATGAAAACAAGAAAAATATTTTTTCTTTTTTCAATATCACTTTTTTTAATAGAATATAAGTAATAGTTATTTATAGATAGGAGTAGAATGAAATTGAGAGATATTAAATATATTATGCACTTTAAAGAAAGAGAAATTGATAATTTTGGTTAATGATAAATATACCACAAGCTCGATGATAAAAAATATATATTTTTATTTATTTATTTATTTATTTATTTATTGTCACCGGGAACAAAGCCCATTAGCACATAAAGCGTTAGTAGGGTTAGTGTGGGATCCGAATTTTTAGCCGGTAGAAATTTTTATTTGCCAGCCAGGATCGAACCCCGGCCTTCCGCTCCAACATAGTCATAATCGATCGATGCCGAAGCAGGGCCAGCGCGTTATCCGGCTCGGCTAACTCGACTCCCCCATTTTATATTTTTAACTTAACAGAAAAATGTTCTGAAAGATATTAATTTGCCGATGGTAATAGATTCAAATTTACTAGAAAATCATAAGATGCTGTCATCTATTAAATCCGATGGAATGGAATATTTTTAATTATATGTCAGAGGGGTTGTTTTTCGACCCCTCGGGAATCGAGTGCAAGTAACAGCAATCTGCCATGGCTCAATTGCGGGATACGAACCTCTCGACATATGAAACGCGTAAAATATTTTACTCCAAAGATTGTTATCTTAATTTGTAAAATTTCGCGATATAGTCATTCTTCTGAAGAAATTCGAAACACTCAACCACCTTTATTTAAATTATATGGCAAGGCTATATGTTTAAATTTAGAATCACTATATCGCGAAATTTTACAAATTAAGATAACAATCTTTGAGTAAAATATTTTACGCGTTTGCATATGTCAGAGAGGTTCGTATCCCGCAGGTGAGCCAGGTGGCCCGGATTGCTGTTACTGGCACTCGGGTTCGATTCCCGAGGGGGCGAAAAACAACCCCTCTGACATATAATTAAAAATATTCCATTCCATCGGATTTAATAGATGACACCATCTTATGATTTTCTAGAAAAATGTTCAATTGGTTTTCCCCAAAAATATCTCATTTTTTTATTTCGGAAAAATGAATAAAAATTAACTTTAAAATTTTAAGTTTTCATTTTATTTAGTTTACGAGCTACAATTATAAATACCTAGAGAACGGACCCTCATATACTGGACTTATAAAACAGACACTCGTTAATTTTAAAATAAAATAATAAAAAATTTAAGTAAATTAAAGGAAATTTGTGCTAATATTTTTGACTATGAATTTTAAAATCTAATATAAAAATGTTTAGTTACCTAGTCAAAATATTAATTAAAAAGAGGCCAAATTCAAGAGATACATTCCGAGAGTACCGTATTTTTTCCATTTGCCATTCAAATCCAAACTAATTATTTTATGACAAATATAGTTACATTAATCTATTGTTATGAATTTTTACAGATTTTTGACTCAAAGGATTGCAAAGTCCGGATGGTGCAGGAGACAAATTTTGAGGTCTTTTGTAGGTTAAGAGGAAATAAATAGGCATAGTCAAAATATATAAAAATAATGATTTAATTTATTTTATTTTAAAATAAAGTTTCAGGCTTGTTATTTTGATCTTTCGGTATTATAAATATATATGAGCCGTTTATTTTGAAAGTGGCCTAAGTGCAATTTTGAAAAAAATGAGTAAATGTCAGTTTCAGTAAGTCATAGATGTCTTCTTTTTCATATTAATAATATCTCAGTCAATGGAGTACAATATCCTCATGTAATCGTGATAATAAAAGTATCGAAATATATATAAATATATGTATTTATAAAAATATAAATACAACTATCTCGAAATAACAAACAAAATGGTCTTAGGCCACTTTCAAAATAAACGGCTCATATATATGATATCTGAAACTAGGCCTTGTAGAGGGAAAAATTTTGAAATTTAATAAGATTGGAGTAATTTTTGGAGACAGACTGATAAGTGAATTAAGTGGATATCGATGAGGCAGTCCAAAAAAAGAAAATAATTTACACTATCTTTTTATTCATAAAAACCGACGTTTCGGAGGTTATTCCCTCCTTCTTCAGGGTCGGTAATTAATTAAAATGGGATTTGGCCATCATTACAAACAAGATCATCATAAACGTCGGTTTTATAAATAAAAAGATAGTGTAAATTATCCTCTTCTTTTTTTGGACTGCTTCTATCGATATCCACTTAATTTGAAATTTAAGTTTGTGATTTTTCTTTCTCCAGCTTACCGTTAATCAATTAAGGTAATTAGTGGAAATGACAGTATTGTAAGATATTCTATTATTTGATATAACTCCCACTAACTAATCCATATGATTCTTTAGCTCGTGTTTCCCAGTGGTTACCTTTATTAATTAATAGGTAACGATACATTGGGATTATTTGACCCATCGACCTCTGATATCCTTTCCTTAATTAATTAATGGATCTGAATCAAGAAAATATAATATATTAAATTTAAAAGTGTCTAAATTAAATTGATCTTAATTACGAATATCGGGGAGTCGAGTTGTCCGAGCTGGCTAAGGCGCTGAGTCCACTTCAGCATCGTTGATGACAATGTTCAAGCGGGAGACCCGGGTTCGAGCCTGGCTAGTATATAAAAATTTTGGCTGGCCACTAACCCTACTTTACACAACACTTTACTGATTTGCTGTCTAAATGGGATTTGTTCCCGGAGACAATAAATAAATAAAAAAATAAAAAAAAATTACGAATATCCATATAATATTTTCAGGATGTTCTATTAACATTTGAAGATAAAATATTGAGATCAAAGCATTAATTAGACCTCACATGAAAAATTATCTTAAAAATGTTAATCTGTTAATCTCGAAAAAGCATTAAAATAATATTTTAGATAGTTAAAACAATATGATATAAAATAATGCTATTGTTCCTGTTAAATATAAGTTTTTTTAATGATAATGTTGAAAAAAGATCCAAAACTCTGATAAACCCTTGCATCAGAGAGGTATCGAAGAAGTGGGGCTTCCTCCTAACATACACTATATAGACTTGTAAATCAACGAAAATCCAAGGTAAGTATATATATTTTAGCATAAGTAAGAAAAAACATTTAAAAACATGGTATTTCAAAAAATTATTTAAAGATTGGGCAATTTTTGAGTTTAATCCTGACTTATTTATCCGACACAAAAAGACTATTAGAGGTTGCATTTAAGTCGAAGTTAACTGTAGTTCCTTTTGTCTTGAAGAAGTGAAGGTTGTACGACTAAGAAAAAGAGACTAAGAGATAATTCAAGTGTTAAGCATAAAGAACATTTCTATTGTGTCTTATCTTTTTCATGAAGTTGCAACACTTATAGACCAGAATTGATTTACGCTGCGTGAGAAGAAAAGAAATCTCTTGAATGTTTGAAGGTTCTATGTCACGGAAAAATAGAAGCGTGAAAGGAGTGACAGTCTTGAAAAGTCATAGAGTTAAACAAGTTAACTAAATTGGTTGTTCAATGTGTATTTGTATAGTTTGACGGCGTTTGGAATTCTCTTGTTTTTACAAATGAGGCTTTAGAGGGATTATTGACTTAACCTCGTTTCAGCAAACGCATTGGAGTAATTATAAAAAAGAAAAAGGGCGGAGACAGTTCTACGATGGACTTAGGAATTAAGAGAACTAGATCAAGCCGAATCTTCTAGTGTCTCTGTATGAATTGAGATTCCTCTCCACAAGCTTATTCGAGACAAGGTCGAATTTGAGCCTTGTACAATGTACAGTGTAAGGAGTTGATTGAGCTACGGATATCAAAATGAACTTGAATAGAAAATCAAACTTACATGCAGAAAATTTTTTCTTCTGAGGTAATGTAGTCATTTAAAGAGAGGTCAGACCCCAAATATTTTCTAACTAACAAGTTGGAATTCAAGGATATGTTCAGATTATTCGTATCAATGTGCCTGAATATTATACATTGTTCCTTGTCTGTAGTCAAATTTACTAAGTTAAGGGATCCCTATATTTTTAGTGTGATCGTTTTTCTTGAGGCTCTCTTTCATTAAAAACTTGCCATGATAGTATGTATAAAAAACTAGAGAGTAAAAATGCTTTTATAATGAGTTAGCGAATTAATGGATCTTATTTGTGCCGAATCTTCTGTAAATGTAAATGCCCACATTTGAAATGCGTTCAGAGTGATAAGAGAATGTTGTTTGAATGTGCAAGCCACATTTTTGATTTTATAAATGTTAAATCTATATTCCTTATAAGAGTGATGTAAGTCATTAAATAAGAGAGAATAAATTTCCATCATATTTGTAGTTTAGAATCAGCATGATTTAAAGAGCAAGCAGGAAGTATTTTACAAATTGCTTCGCGAGCTTAAAAATGTTTTGAAATGCAAAGCAATAATATATGTTGACCAGCAGCAGAGCTGAATCATTGATTAACAATTTTCACATTAGAAAAAAAATCAATTTACAAACATGTGTGAATCTATTACATTCATTTACGAAGAATAAATAGATTGTTATGATTTTTTATATACGGACATTTACCTATGCAATTAATTATATAAAAGAAAAAACTATATTTTTTTTTACTTTGAAAATAGTTGATTTTTATTCATGAAGGTAATAAAAGGCCGAGTTATAATTTAAAATTGTGATATCTATCTAGTCGAGACAGGGTGGGTAGTTTGTATTGTGGTGGAACTCCGAATTATTTATGACCATCAATCGGAGGGTGTAATTTAGAGGCATTAAGAAATGAAATCTAGTCAACAAATATCTTAAGCACCCTCTCAATTAACATTTTTATTGGATTAGATTAAATAAGAAAATATGAAAATGTTTCATTTTTTCATTCCATAAAATATATTAGAAATAAAGTTGTTTTTTTACTGTAATTTTTTATAGCAATTTGTAATTAAAAATAATATTAAAACAAAAAAAGATATTCATCTCTAAACAAGATATATGAAAATAAATAAAAAATCTATGAAAGAATTTATTTATTCATCTAACCATATATTTTACCCAGACAGGAATATTTTTCCGGTCCCAACGAGTATGCAATTTATATGTTTTTTTTTTTAATATAAATAATAAAATATATACCTTAAATTAATATTTTTTTTACAAAATAATAAAATCCTTGATGACAGGGCCTGAGTGCAAGTGCATTAGAGTCAAAGAGGAAAAAGATAAAAAAAAAATTATCTTTCTAACGATAAAAATTTTATTGTATTTAATTTCAATTTAATAAATTATTTTTAAAGCCATCTCCTTTAGACTGAGCTTCAGGTACAAGTTTCATTTATTTGAATCTAATAAAATAGTATCAATCTAAAATTAATATACTAAATTGGAGAAAGAAGAGATAACTTTTTTTAAGACTCCTAAGGGGCCTTAAGCATATTTTTGAGATTTAACAAATTTTTTGAGCAAAAACGTTAAAACTTGGCTCAGATGTATAGTTTATACAAATATCTACAAATTGTGCAAAATTACAGAATATACAAAATATTAATCTATTGTTATTATCAATTTTTTCCTTATTTACTGATTGCAGATTTGATGCTTTGGTAGCTGATTCGTTTATCGAAAGAAGAACATGTATGAATATGCATTTTGATTAACTTCTCTTATTAATAATGTGCAATATAGATGGCTTTAGTCTAAATTCTCTTCGATATATAATAGAATAAAATAGACAAAAAACAGCAAAAAATTAAATTATTTTTCCAAGTTATATCCATGAAATTAGAGACAGACAAAAAAGCGAGTTAATATAAAAAACGTGGTAACTTTATTCCATGATAAATACATTTAAAATTACCACAAGTAAATAAAAATTTGAGTGAAAACCAAACTCCTTATATATATTAAAATTTCGAAAACTCGCGCGAAAATAATATTTCAAATACGGTAACGCCTGTAGGGTATGCAATTGTTATGCTTTTAGGATTGATTTGTAAGCTATCTGAAGGGCGTTGTCCTAAATAAGGTGCGTTGAATCTGGTGGAAGGCACGGGTGGCGTAGTATTGGATTGAAAAAATAAAAAACTATTTGCTCAATGTGCTTTAAAATATCTGAAACTTAGTGAAAAATCATTTTCAACCAAGATTTTTTTTCTGTCTGTCTAATTCCGTTATCATTATTTAGTAAATGTGCAGAAAAGAGATTCTTTCATTAAAAACTAATTGAGATCACTAAGAAGGGCACGGATAGAATCATCTTTCTTTAGAGCAGTGTTTTTCAACCTTTTTCATGACGCGACCCCCTTAGTATGAAAAAAATTTCACGGCCCCTACCCCTTCTGTTTGTAACCTGTATTTTATTATGTTACAAATATCAAATCCGTATAACATTTTTATTAATTTTTATAATTAGGTATCGGCTAACTACACAATTAAGTACCTATAACAGACATATTTTTACATCGATTACATCGCCAAATGCCTCGCCTTGTGTTAACCTACACATGTCCTTTAATTAACATTAACATTTTCTTAATAAAAATTTATTTTAAAACTTTTTTTTCTTTTTTACTGAGCTCTTCGCGACCCCAGGGGTCGTGACCCACACGTTGTAAAACACTGCTTTAGAGCTAAGACATTGCAAGGTTAACAAATAAAAGCCTAGACCTGTTTCAGACTATTAAAGATTAATTTTTAAATTTCTATTATTCTAGCAATAACTTTTGCCTTTTGCACTTGGACCAAAAACAATATTTAATGTACAGTTGACTCTCAAAAAATCGAAAACCAAGGAACAACAAGAAAAATTCGAATCATTAAGAAGTTTGAATTATCAAGAGAAAAGAAAAAATTTCAATTATTAAGAGTTTGTATTATATTTTTGAAAATATTTATGAACTTACATAAATTTTATATAAAGTATTAGAGCCTCAAGTAAAAAAGTAAAAATAACGAAAACGACTAAAAAAAAATTCAATATTTACGCAAGAAATGAGGAGTAAATATTAGGAAAATTCGAATTATAAAGTGGGAAAGTGGCCTAGTTTGAATTATAGAACGTTCACTCCCTCTCTTGTTAAGAAAAGGATTTCGAGTTATCGAGCGTATCAAAATATACTGCATTTTTTCGATTTACCGAAGTTAACAGCTGAAGAGTTCGAATTATCGAGAGTCGACTGTATATAATATATAGATAGAGAGTATTCAATTGGACCTCAATAAAATTCATAGAAAAATATAAAAAAAAATTACGTGCTGTTGCTCTAACTGACGAGCGAACCGAGTCTTGACAAAGTTTCTACGCTTTCCTCCGATAGTTAATATAAAATGGAGAAAATTCGAAACGCTTTTAGGACTTGGTATGTTGTCTACAAAACTAATCGATGTTCTCAATAGCAAGTAGGAGAATGTTTAGTTAAACTAGCCACAAAGGTAGAGCTTAATTATAAAACTTTTGTATCAAATTTCAGCTCATTCGGGCCAGCTACTAAGAAAGTCAGCTTAAATTGAAATCAGAGAGACTTTTTCGGTAACACTGTTTAATAAACACTATAATTTTTAAATAATAATAAAATCACTATCTTCATAAACTCATCTTATCTTGAACTATAGTTATAAAAAAATCATGTCAAAATATACAAAAATAACTGTACCAATAATTCAATAGTCGCGTGATACCAGTGAGTTTTTATTGGCTAGTAATTTTTGAATTCAATAATAAATATGGCCTAGCTATGCTTAGAGAACTAAAAATTCTAAGAAAAAATCTACGCCAATGCATCATATATAGTAGGTCGATGGAGGGGCATTTCAATGGTGTCGATTATTTTTTTCGGTGGTGTTCAAACCTTTAACTTTCACACAGTACAAGAGTAGAGAGAGAATAAATACATCACATAATACGAATTCTGAAATCCAATCTAAAGCCTGATCTTATAAAGAACAATTATGATTCTTATTACTTTTTTCGGTTAATAGTATACAAACTTGGTTCGATATTTCCGACGGAGTATGAAAATCACAAAAAAAAAATGATTTAATATGTTTTTACTTTGAATTTCTAAAAAAATCTCTTTGTTATGTTTTATCTGTCTCACAAAGAGAAAAAAAGAGGTTGTCCTCTGCTTGATGCAAATAAACATACACACATATATATCGAGATGATATATCTGTATATATATATATATATATATATATATATATATATTATTTATTTGTTTGAGACTATAGTTTCGAATACTTGGTCTTCTCTTTGTGAATCAACAACTCTGCTACTCTCGGCAAAACAAAAACTTTTCAATTTTATCTGTCTGTGTCTGTTTGGATTTCGATCCCCTCTATAATGAGAAAATGGTAACTTGTAGAAAGTTAATTCTGAAAGCAAAATATTTGTATTTTCATAGCATGAACCTGACTAAATTTTGGGCTCTCAATATTCAGAACTTCTATTTACGAAAAAATAGTGAAACTAAGATAAAAAATCCCTGCGTCAGCCGTAGATAAAGGTAGATTTCGAAGGAGCTCTACCCCCCCCTTTAGATTGCTCCTATCAAAAACTTTTCAGACACAAGTTGTAGAGATTAATTAGTAGAATCTTAGCCATTTGCAACCAAACTGGTATCATTCATTTTAACGTTTTTATGAATTTTTCCAGATTTCCACCCTCTTGGGGCTGAAGTAACCAAAAACTAATCACTTCTTGTTTACATCAAGACTAAATTTTGAGCCAAATTTTATTGGAATCGGTTGAACGTTGCGCACCCACAAAATTGCGATACAAACCTCCCCCCCCCCACACACACACACACACATATCCACATATATATATAAACTTTTGAATGGAGGGTTCGAAATCTACCTAAAAAACTAAATTCTTATTTGAAGAGCTCTTGAACTGTTGTGTTTAATAATGTTTGAAATGTGGAGAAAAATCATGTTTAACCATCACTTCTGTGTCCTATCCGCAGGATATCTATGTTAAGTCAAAAGTGAAACGTCGTAAAAGCTCGTTCTGGTGCCAAAACGTTTCTATTTCCAATGCGAACTGATAAGATTTTGGTAATTCCAACTTTAGAGCTTCCAATTAAATTTTTTTAAATAATTTCCCCAGTAGAATTGACTTTTACAAGTATGATAACCAAGCACAAATAACTAATTTTTTAACAAGAAAAATTATTAATGCTCTGGTTATCTGTAAATGTATTTCTTTTTATTATATCTATTTGTAACATCTCGAAAAATAAATACAATTAGCAATCTCCGATCTAAGTGGCAAAAATCCAATCGTTTTTGAGTTTTAGTAGAACAAACATTCAGTCAAAAAATATCCTAAATACGCAATTATAAGTCTTTGGTATAATAAACAAATCTGAAAATATCGAAAATTATATAAAAAAAGATGAAAAAAACTATTCTAATACAATTACAAATTATCATACTTTCTCAAGTATAGTTCACTCTTAAACTCGTCTAAAAAATAATATTCTTAGTTTATAAAGAAATCAGTGTATATTAATGAATGAATATTATATAATATATAAATAAATTTACCTTGAAAATAGCTGGTGATGTTTCCCAGAGCGTTTCTTGACAGCGACTAAAAAAAGAAAGAGATAAGATTACTCGACCGGCCAAAATTTTCGGAAAGAAATTTCGATTATCATTCCAGAAGTTCATCATTAGAAATTTATTTACAATTCTAATCAGTTAAATATAAGCATCATTTTATTTTAAAAAATATTAATAATAATAATAACAATCCGTCCTCGTCGAATTTTTAGATGACAAATTAAGTAAATAAAAGCTGTTTGTTACTCAGTACCTTCCACTTCCGAGCGGCCTCCGAGTATTAATTAAATTCATTCAAGAATTTTAATTTTTTTACTTTTTTTTTGCTATTTTGTGTTTATAAATGTCTAAAACATAAAAAAAAAAATATTTTCAAGAATTATTTTTTCCATATATGTAACGGTGTGTGCTTGTCTGGATTCTAATGAATATCTACGATAAATCAAGTACAAAAGGTTCTAGAAAGTTCGTTTTAAACCAAAATGTTTGAATTTCTAAAGGAAGAAGTTATTAAATTTTTAGGTTTTATAGAGAAAAATCGAAAAATAATGAATTCTTATATGTATTTATATTCTATTGTTTTATCGAATTTGATTACAAATTGTATATTTTTTTAATATTTCCTAAGATATGTAAATTTTAGTGATACAAATTGTTTGAGCTAAAAAGTTGAAAACTTACCAGAGAGGCTTAACAATAAACAAACTTGTTTGGCAAATTTCAGTTTATAAGGTAGAAAATTGTTTTTTTTTTAAGAACTGATTAGAGAGAGACCTTTGCAGGTATACCTCACACCCCATGATAAAAAAATCGACAAAAAATTCGGCCAACCCCAAAATAATCTTTTGATTAAAATCTTTATACTATTTTTGATTTGGGGGAAAATGAATACAAATATTATTTAGTTTACGAACTACAAACGGTCTGACAAACGGACAGGCAGACAGACATTGATCGAAACTAATTGAATCCTGTTTTACTTTTGATTGGAACTCTGAAAATCCTATAACTTGCAAAAACATTTAAAAATAAATATAATAATTATATCCTTCTAGATTTATTTATATGTATCTACACTGCGGTGCAAAAAATCGAGCCACCCATAAAAACTTTATTAGATAGCAAATTATTTTTAAAATTTTTACAACTAACCATATAGTTTGTTCTATTAACTCTTAAACTAATATTTTCAATAAATATTATTGATAATTTTTGAGTTTTATAAAAAATAATTAAAATTAAATTAAAAGATACAATTAGAAATTATCATACTTTCTCAATATCACTTTACATTTAAATAAAGTTTTAATAAAAGATCAAATTCCATTTGAAATATCAATGAAATGAATAATTTTGAATTAAGCAACATTGATAGAAAGATAAAATTATACAAAATGGATATTGCTGAAGTTCAAGCAGTTCAAATTGTGTGCCTAATTAATCAAGAGCTAAGTCAACGACAAGTGGAAAGTACACTTTCAATAAACCGTTTTTCAGTAAATGTATGGTTACTTGTAAAAAAATTAAAAATGATTTACTATTTAATAAAGTTTTTATTGGTGGCTCGATTTTTTGCACCGTAGTGTATTTGATTGGAAAATATCTAGCCATCTTAGGGATTATAAAAAAATGAAAAAAAAACGGTATTTGAAACAAGATGTTTAATACTGACAACTTGTCAATGTATTTTTAAACGTCACCAGGACATGACATGACAACTCATGATTATAGATTTATGTATAAATAAATCCCTAATGAGTTTTGACATTTCGCCTCTCTAAAGAATCATTACATGGCTGTATCTACAAATGACCCATAAAAAAGGCACCTTAAAACAAAACCCAAACATAAATTTCTCAAATGTCAGTGAACTGATCTCGAAGGGAATAATTCGTCTCTTGCAATCACACTTCACATTAACAATACTTGATAATAGCCTAAGACTACATCTCGAAGCGTCATGTATTATTTAGAAAATAATTATAAAATTACAACTCATAAAAGCAACATATTAAATTGTCTGTTTAATCCTTTCTCTTAGTTATATTTATTTATCTTTTGCGCTTTAATAAATTTAGCTTCATGGTCCCTAAAAGTAATTTAATGTGACAGTGTATTAAGGATTTATTTAAAACGAATTGAGCTTCTGCCCTTAGGAATATGCAGCCATAACAAAGAGGCATTGATGCGAAAACATTAAAAACAGACAGAAACGATTGCATTTACCTCGCTTTGATTTATTATTACTGATTCTAGATTAAAATTATTTAAAACATGATTATAATGGAGTGTCAGGCAGGAATTGAAACCACAATTTTGGAATACAAATCTTTATTCGAATGTCTCTTTAATTTTTTTGTAACGAAGGTTTCCGAAGTTCTTCCTTCTTCAGGGTTTTTAAAATAATTGTCCCCCCACACATAAGTGTGAAGAGATATAATAAACCAATGATGAATTTAAAAAGTCGTTTAATAAGAATTCTGCCTAGGCAATGAAAACATCTGATAAAATAGAAAACCCTGATACAAGAGTCTAGAAAGTTCATTTATTTGTTTTTAATTTTGAGAAGGTAGTTATTTCGAAGAGTAATTTTTTATGGCAGGTTCAAGTCGAAATGATATGGAAATTTCAAAAAGAAAGGGATAGACAAGGAGAAAGTGAGACAAAGAACAATTTAAAGCATTTTTTCTTTGTTCATTTAATAATTCCTCCTAAGATTTTAAATGGGAGAAAAAAGTCCAAGCATTATCTCTAAGTAGTCAAATTTTTAGAATGAGCAGGGCTTGAACCAAGGCCTCCTGCACTGTAGACAAAAACTCCACCCTTTCGGACAAACTGTCCTACGAGTAGGTAGTTATTCAGATAATAATGTGTATATTATATTAAATCTAAAACATAATTTTTTGGAAAAAATTAACGTATCAATTAGGTTGAACTAAGCTAAGTTGAAATTAACTTATTGATGTATTAATATGTGTGTAAAATATTGTTAAACTAATTTCCGAAATTTTTATTTCAAGAATTCCACAAAAGGTAAAAATGTTGAGAAACTAAGTTGCTCTATCTAAAGTGTTAGGAATAAATATCTGAAGAGATCCAGTCGAGCGAATGAATCATTTCTTAAAAAGAAATCAATGTGATTGTCCTCTGCTTCTTTCCATATAACAGGGGTGGCCACT
This sequence comes from Forficula auricularia, assembly GCA_024734495.1. Taxonomy (NCBI): domain Eukaryota; kingdom Metazoa; phylum Arthropoda; class Insecta; order Dermaptera; family Forficulidae; genus Forficula; species Forficula auricularia. Next base: position 59,843 of record JALMQS010000095.1, on the reverse strand, counting down.
AACCTGAACTTTGGGAGACGCAATCTTATAAAACTGTTTCAAAGAGAGCCACATTGTTTAGAGATTAATTAATGGTTTATTAAAAAAACACCTTTTTTATTTTATAAAATATAAATGAAGTAACATTTATTTTTTGCTCTACTTATAACATTAGTGTTCAATTACAATAAAAAAATGAAATAACATTTTACTTTTGAGAAGTGCTTTAATTTTGAGAAGAGATTTAATTTTTGTATTATTATTTTTTACTTTACCATACAGGGTATGGTCAAGTATTGTAATCGTGGATGAAAAAAGTTTTTTTTTTGATTATTTTTTTCAAAATATCTCAAAAACGGCTGAAACTAATTTGATTAAAAAAATTGGAAGAAACCATGACATTTCGGTCTACAAAAAAGCCCAAAAAGTGAATATCGAAAAAATTATGTTTTTCGAGATAATAATTGTTTTGTCAAAATGTCTGTTAGTCTGTGCGTTACCAAATTTTTGTGGACGAACTAGGTCAAAAACTAGTGTGAATATCAAAACCAAATTTCACAAGTAGTTTTGGTCCATTGAGATTAAGAGCTGATTAGATTTTGGTGCATATCGACCCAAAATTAGGGGGGGGGGTAAAATAAAAAATCTAGGCCATTTGAGCAAACTCAACCAAATTTTGTATACATAATCAGTGGACACCCAGAAGTCTAAAATTGCAAAAACTAACCGCCCAAAAGGAAAGGGGGGTGTAGGGTAAAAAATGAAAATAAAGGTCCTTGTACTAAACTCAACCAAATTTTCAATACATAATCATTGGGCCCCCAGAAGTCTAAAAATGCAAAAAGTAGCCCCCCTACATGAATATAAATGATTTTATTAAATATTAAATATAAGTGAGGGGACAGGTTGTATGGTAAAGTCAAGTGGGTGGCTACATCAGAACTTGTCAGTTTATTTAATTTAATTATTATACTTTTTAATATCACTAATATTCAAGATGGTTCAAGAGGGTTCAAGAGTGACTGAAGAGCCGCATGCGGCTCTCAAGCCACGTTGTGGCCACCCCTGCCATATAACAAAAAGAATTTTCCTATATCCAATCGGGTAATTGACCCCATGATAAAAATTAGATAAAATATTTCTAATATTTTTAATTGATCAAATCAAACCTTCGAAAGTATAGTCTCAAACAAATAAATTTGATATATATATGTATATGTTTATTTTCATCAATCAGAGGATAGCAGCATTGATTTCTCTTTAAGAATCAACAACTTTGCTACTCTCGGAAAAAAAATAATTTTAATTGAATCATCTCTCTTAAGGTATTATATTCGAACATGGTTTTAAGTTTTAATTTAATAAATTATATAAATTAAAGGAAATGTACTAGAAATTTTTATTAGAAATTCACTAATAAAATAAGGTAGTGTCAGTTTACTGTCGTGTGTTTTCTGAGAGGATTCCGAGCGTGTAGATATCTGTCTGAATCATGACCTGAGAGCTGACTTTTCATTTCATGTTGTGAGATTCCGCCGCGTTGAGTCACCGTCAGATGGGTATCTCGAGTGCACCAGAACAACAACACATCCTGCACAGGTGTAGAGTGAGACACGTGGGTCCTAAAGAGAAGGCAACCCATCAGCTTATTACCCCCCCCCCCCCATCCCTCACCTCTTTACTTACTACTGTACTATTCTGCTATTCGTTTAAGTTGAAAATAGCTAAATGCTTTTAAGAAAAAGTTGTTTTTTCTTCGAATCTATTTGGTTTTAATTAATATGATTTTCGAAAGTCATAACCTATATCTCGAAATGACTTATAAAAATAAATTGGAAAATTGGAAGAAGAGGCGAAAACTTTTGCAAAAATAAAAAAAAAAAAAAAAAAAAAAACTCGGAACGCTCTCCGTAGATTTTAGTGACTTAGCAATTGAAACCCACGAAAAAAAATAAAAAATTTCGTAAATTTTTTAGGAGAGCAAATTTCAATATTTTAAAAATAAAATACTTAATAAAGTAAAGAAAATTTTGAAAAATTTTAAGAAACTACTTTTTAAAATTTAAAATATAAAATACTAGGTAAGTTTCACAAAAATAAAAGATAAGATGCTTGTTTAGCACTACTCTATATATATTTCGGGATATAAGCCCACTTCAAGAGTTAACAGAGGAAACTGTTTCCCAAAAATAAAAGATAAGATGCTTGTTTAGCACTACTCTATATATATTTCGGGATATAAGCCCACTTCAAGAGTTAACAGAGGAAACTGTTTCACAAAAATAAAAGATAAGATGCTTGTTTAGCACTACTCTATATATATTTCGGGATATAAGCCCACTTCAAGAGTTAACAGAGGAAACTGTTTCCCAAAAATAAAAGATAAGATGCTTGTTTAGCACTACTCTATATACTTTAATTTAAGCTATTTAAGACCCGTATCCACAGATACCTTCGACCCCGCCCACCTCATAAAATTCTTTCTTCTTCTTTTCACGATGGAGGGGCCAACCCAGGCTTTTAGGGGTTGCACCTTTTTGGTGTAACTCCTTCTCTCATGATTATCATAAAAAAACTTAAATTTCGGGGATAAGCCCATCTTCAGGGGTTAACAGAGAAAGATGGGTTCATTCCCGAAATATAAGTATATAGAGTAGTGATAAACAAGCATCATATCTTTTATTTTTGGGAAACCTACCTTGTATTTTATATTTTAAATTTTAAAAAGTTTCTTAAAATTTTTCAAAATTTTCTTTACTTTATTTAAAATGTTTCACCAAGAACCCACACCATTCTCTCTTAACAAAAAAATACTTAATATACATTCCAATCAAGTATAAGCAAAATATATTTATGATGCTAAATTTATTTCTTATAAATAAAGTGAATTTTAAAAAATAGCAATTCAAGTTAAAATATGAGTTTAAGTTAAAATTGAAAAAAAGAACTTATGATGTGGAACGTTCTTTCCGTTTTCACTAAAAATAAAAACCTCTGTTTCTCAGTGACTGACCACGATATTTGAAAATAAGTTCAACTGGCCTGTAGAGACTATGGCTGACACAGAATGCGTAATAAACTCATTTTCGATAGAGTGACTCTATGGGGACAGTGGTGACACGCCATTTTTAGTCTTATTTTAAATTGAAGAATATTAGGAAATTTAAGAAAATTAATATTTAAACACATTCTTTACACATATTAAAAATTATTTAATTAAAAATAAAAGGTAATAATAATAATATTATCTTAAATTTTCTAATATTCTTCAATTTAAAATAAGACTAAAAATGGCGGATGACCCTACGTATCGCCACTGTCCCTATAGTGTCACTGTAATTTTCGAAGTAAATAGACTCACCTCGTTCTTTCTATGGGGTCTTCATTTTTTTTTGTTTGTAAGCGAAGGATTGAGCTAGAAAGATGAAATTTGGTAGAAAGTGCAGTTTTTTAATAAAAACTTGTTGGTCAAATTTCACTTTATTATTTACATACAACCTTTCAAATGCATAATATTAAAGTTCAAATTGCCAATTGTAGAAGATTAGTGTGATATATATTATAAGTCCACTTCACAGGATAGTCACTGGATCGGATTACATTTTAGCCCCACAGGTTCAATTCCAGGAGATACAATCTTAAGACATTTAATAAAAATTATCCATAAAAGGTCGTATTTAGGAGAAAACAATATCTTATGATTTTTAAGCTCAAAACTCCATCTTATAACTATTTAATTTTTTTTCTGTGTTTCTGAATTTGGCATCCAGAAATTTTGAAAACTAGAAAACTCTAAATCCAATCAGTTCTTTGTTTTGGAAGTTGAGACATGTTGATACTAAAATAATATTTATCTATCTATTATTTGTATCAAGAAGAAAACAACTTTATTGATTTCTCGTTATAAGAAGAATGTTTATTTTTTTAATTTTTTTTTTATTAATCTAATAATAAAGTGAAACTTTTTCATTTTTACTATTATCTCATTTTTTTCAACTCCGACACGAAATAATAATATCTCATTTAAACGATGCAAAAGACTGGTAATAAAACAAAATATAAATCAATCAGAAGCCGTGGGACTGAATTTGCCGTTCAAAATTGACTAAGATGAAAGTAAGAGTTTAGGGTTAAAGCAACAGCTTTCAAGTAAAAGTGAAATAAATTATCGATCTTGATATCACGATTAGCTTAAAAGAAAGAATCAGTAAAAATAGTGGCCGTAAACACTCATTCATTGAGAAATCTCCAGAAATTAAATAAAAAGAAAGAGATTTAAAAAAGCTTTTCTGTGTGTGTCGCTCTAGCTATAGATATATTCAATTTAAAAATTAATAGCATATTCGGCCACGTAGCTCCACCCTTGATTCTTTAGCACATCGTAAAATTGTTTCCGCCTTTTCACTTTTTATAGATATTTCCATTATTGCCAAGTTTCAACGAAATAAAATCAATAATTCCCTGCTAAAGACACATTTATGAAAAATATATGATTTTTAACCACCCAGAGTAGCGACGCTTTTTTATCTCTAAAAACTGGACTAATATCTGTTCAGAATCCTAGAATCCATCCACACTTCAAATCTACCATTACTTTTGATTTCATTTTATCTCTGGATTCTTAAATATTTTTAGAATTGGAGAAAAAATTCAAGACTTAGGTTTTCGTTAATTTTTGCGATTTGGCAATTGCCAAACGGCTTAAGATAGAGTTAAGACTTTATGTAAGCTGCAGCTTATTAGGTACTATGGTCAATGTCAGCTCTTTCGATAATAATGCGATTTTTCTGATTTTCTGCATTGTTTAATAGAAAATGTTCTGGCGCTAAAATGTAAAAAATCTGATCGAATGCTGTCCAACCAGCGGGCCGCATGTGGCCCAGCACTGCAATGATTGTGGCCTAACATAAAATCATAAACTTCCTTAAAACATTGAGATTTATATGTAGAGATATATATTTATTCCCTTTTTCGAAATATGAATGTACATTTGTACAATACGTGAAGTTTTTTTCAAGAATAAAATTCACAAAAAGGAAAATTATAAGCTACTTATATAAGATAAAAAAAAATAATGAAGTTTCGAATATTCAAAAATTCTTCTTCTTCTCATATTTTCATTTTCTAAAATATTTATTATTTCATTAATTTATATGCTACGACACTAACCAAGTCTATAGCTATCATTCTAATACAAGGAGACAAGGAATTGGGGTTTTCTAGAACAATCACAATTAATTGATAATTTCTCTCCTAGACTAAAACTTGTGATGACTTGTCTTTTAGATCTTTGCATGTTCTTACATGTCAATAGATAATGGATAGTCAGGGATTATTATATCCGTGACCCTTTTAAAAAATAAATTATCATTCCTCATATCCTTCTTTAATCCCATTCGATTTAAATTGGTTTACCAGGGCTGTCTGACCCATGGCCCAATATAAAGCCACAAAATTCCTTAAAACATTGAGATTTATATCTAGATACTGGAAAAAAATCAATTAATTTCTTGGCTTTCGTGACCCATTATCTGTGGTAATTGATTCCAAATGGCATGATACCTGTGAGATTTGTTCTTTACCAACAGATTGCATTGATCAATATTATCCGTTATTTGCGCACAATATACTTTTGTTAAACTCTAAGTAAATTTAAGGGAAAAAATTTGACTTTAGAAAAAATAATTGAGCTTAGAAAGGCTTAAGCATAATAAATTATTCAAAAGAGACTGACAGAAAAAAATATTGTGGAAATTAATTTTCTCTACATTTCAGTCATTTTTAAACAAAACAAGAGTCCTTGGGATAATATATAAATTGATGGCAAAATTTTAACTTTTGATTTGGCATCATCGGAACTTGTTATAGGCTTCGTCATATACTAAACAAAAGTTATTTAAATAGAGATATAGTTCTTGTTATTATATACGAGTAGATATATACATATAATATTATAGTGAAATTTAAGATTTTTGATAAACCTTCATTACAGGAGTCCTAATGTTAATTTCATGCTTGTTGCTAATCATTTGAACAATCTCTCTTTTTGCAATGACTCATCGTAAATGAATATGTATAATTTATAATGTGCCTCGCTAAGTATTCTTCCTCTTCTCTCTTCATTCTCTTTTCGGTTATTATTTTATTTTTTTATATTTTTAACGTCAATCTATATTCGTTCATTATCTAGTACAGAAATCGTCAGCATTCGGTTCGTAGGTAATGAATTTTCATCCAGTCCTAAGAAATCAAATGGGAGAAAAGAGTCCAAAAAGTAAATTGCTTGAGGGACAGATTACCTATTATTATTTTCTTTTGCCTATTGATTTTTAATTTTAATATATATTTGATTTTAATTTTAATAGATATTTAATTTTAATTTTAATATATATATATATATAATATGTCTTGATGATGGCCATAGCGAGTGTAAATTTTGGTAAAAATATAAATTAAGTTATACCTATTTCAATTTTATTTTATTTTGGCTGCGATTAAAAATCGACCTTTTTACCTGAACTTAAAATTAAAAATAATATTAATAATCGCTTTTAACTGAATCAAAAAATTAACGAGCATCGCTCAGTATTCCAGGTACTAATTATTAATTAAATGGCAAGAATTACATTACACCCTTAAATTGTGATATCTATTAATTTAAAGTATTGTTCTCATATTTTATCTGAATATTTGGGAAGATAATAAAAAAAAATTAAAAATTCACCACTTGCCTCTTTCTCCACACTTTTTAATTTTGGATTTTGTTTTTTATTATCTACCCATATAATCAGATCTCTTTTGAAATATCAGAAAAATGGGGCATTTAAATGTCAATATATTTTGTACTAAATTGTAATTTATTTAAAAACCTTGCTCAGCAGTGCAAACTCTTTTAAAGTTTATCATTTCCTTTATTTATATTTATATTTATGCTGAATTCATGAAATTTATTGTAAAAGCTTTCTTAGCTTTTAAAAACAATAACGTGTTTATGATCTTAGTAAAATAAATAATACTATTATTTTTTATGAAGCAAGAAAAGCGGTAAGGCGTAGTTAATATAGTACAAACAACTCGAAACTATACAGTCTTTCTTACTGCTTCAATTCCAAGAGTGAGTGAGCGTTTAAAATAAACCAAGTTAAGTATTTTATTTTGCCTTTAGCCTGGATTTAGTTTCTTTTATATATTTATTTAATATGTATTAAACTCCTCGAGCTAAATAGAGAGGAAATAGGAAGTGTCATTATATTTCATTTGAGCGAGTGTAATGGGTCCATTTCTCCTTCCCTCGTGTTATGACTCTATTTTGTTGTTAGTTGTTTTTTTTCTTTCTCGCTTCTTCTCAGGCGCCAAATCAATTTCTCTTGAAATAGAATCGCAATGTTTTCCGGAAATAGCGGAGTATCCAAGGACTTGGGTGTTTTTCAACATGAACTAGGTCAGAGCGTAGATGAAAGGCCAATGAGTCGAACGAATGAGGCTAAGCGAAACAACTCAAGGCGAGCTCCCTCAAGGGGTTGAAACCAAATTGACAAGTTGATTTGTCATCGGGGAGGCTTTTCACCTGAAATCAAACAAATCTGTTAAAAACAGAAATTAATACAGAAGTTAATTATTATTATTATTATTATTATTATTATTAGATATGTAGCTGTTAAAACTTGTATTTTTGTGATTTAATTGATTAAGGGTTGAAATGTTGTTTAAGGTAGTTCTTTTCACAAATGCAAAAATTCAAGAAGTCTTTGAAACTTGGAATGTAAGTCATTAAAAGCATCATACACATACTGTTAAAATTTGAAGACGATTTACCACTATTAAAATAATTGCAATTAAAAATGACATTTTTAACATAGAGTAGATAGGGAAAAAGTGGGGATATGATCATTATTTTATTTTTTTATTGAAGGACTTTCATCATCTTGATAAAAAATTAATATTTGTTAGAATAATATATTCGGAGTAACTTAAAAAAAATTGAAATTATTTACCATGTAGTTTTGATAAAAAGCAAAAAAAAACATATTTGGGCGATTATTTTTAGTGGAGGGGATATAAGCACAATGGCTTGGAAGCGATCCGGCAAGTATGTGTGTGTCCATATAGAGATTTCGTAGTGTGAGTGGATAGTCACGTTAAAAAAACATAACCTAAAATTTTAGTTCCGTTCATAGGGTGGTACGAGGCTAAAATTTTTGTGGATTGTCGCGAAAGAACCTCCTTAAATCCCACATAATTAATTATGTGATCTCAATAGGTCCTTGGAATTTTTAAACATGATTTATTTATAGAAAGATATGCTTTAAAAAATTTTCACTTGAAAAATTACATACCTAAGTAGAAATGAATTTTCTTTTCTTATATATATATGTAAATATATTTATAATATATATACAGTGATTCATTAAAATGACCTGTTAGGCGTTTTGGCCAATGCAAGTAAAGGAATTTTTTTCGTAAATTTGAATTTTTTTAATAAACATATTTCCATGACCTTGGCTTTTCCGGAAAGTGACCATATTTTGAATAGAACATCATAATGTTTAAGACTTTTGGATTCTACTAAAGTGCTTGATTGAGTGAAACAAGTGTACCTGTATATATCTATGTATATTTTTTAATGGTTTTTTATTTATTTTGATTTTATCATTCTTCATCCTCTTTAAAATTTTGTAATAAATGTTTTATTGCGCTTTAAGTGGACGTCATGTGTTGTGCACTAAACATGTAAAATATTTTAAAACCAGCTGTGAAGCCAGCTTTTGGCGGGTATCTTGCTGGACAGGGGGTTACGGTTTTAAAATAGTAATTTAAATTTCCTAATTTTAATCTATTTTATTTGTTATGAATTATTAGGGGGTTTAAAATTAAAAAAATCACGGCGGCGTCGTTACAAAAGCCGATTATAATAAGTATAGATACATAGATCATGGTGGGTTATCGGTTCTTCGTTTTAATATAAATGAACAAACTCTGGTATTTGCAAATGATTCTTCTCAGCGAGACATTCCGCAAATAGAAGCCTCGAATATATTTTAAAAGAAATTTATGATCAAGACTGCATCTCTTGAGATATTTTTAAATAGATCCACCCCCCTCCCCCACATGACTTGAAAATAATTTGGAACGAAATCAACTATTTTTACCTTTCTATTTATTTATTGTTTTTTATATATATTATTATTAATATTGTACGAAGTAATTGTTCAATCTAATTGAAATAGCGGAAAAGAAATAAAATAAAAAAAATTGTAGAGTTTTTAATAAAGTAGTCAAGATAATGGAGAAAAAATAACAAAAACACTATTTAAAGTACTTTAATGTACATAAAGTATCGTTATTAGTCTTTATTTACATTAGTATTATTTTTTTAATGATTTATATTGTTGTAAGTTGTAAGTAGAGAAACCACTACAGAGAAATTCTAAAACAAGTTTTATTAGGCGGAGATTACTACATATTTATTTATATAAATATAATTAAATGGAAAACCTGCGAGAGTTTTAAAAAAACTTTTATTACCTTTAGTACTTGAGATCATTAGATAAAGAACCTTCTGTTTGTTGGCGTTCAAAGAAAATGTCAGATGTACACATGTACAGTGTAAAGAGCTAATGACAAAATCTATTCAATGAGTTAAATTAAATGGCAATTTCCATGTAATATAAAAGTAAAAGTTCACAAATGAATGAATTAATTCATAAGAGAATGAAATTCAAAATGGAAGATTTTTTCTGATTCACAAGATAACAAATGAATAGAAATAGAATTTTCAATTGAAAATTAAAAGTATAATCTATAATATATCCAGTGCTGGATTATACTTATTATACCAAATAGATAGTGTCTTATGGGTCCCACAGTCTCCAGATATCATGGATGCTGTCAGGAATTGATGTGAGAAGGGACCAAGTAATATCAGCTTTTTGAAAAAAGAAAAACCGCTTACAATATATATTTGAGTTGTTTAAGAAGTTTTTATATTATTAACAAGTTTCAAATATCATGTATTAAAGTTGTCATGAAAAATGCTGGACATCAATAAATCTAAGAGTTTTAACAAAAAAGTGGTAAAAGTAAACGTTCAAGTCAACAAAATTTCCTAGAGAATGAGATAAGAATCAAGTTTTTATGATGAGTAGTTTTCATTTTATGAAGGAAAAATTGCGATTTTTTGAGAAAAACTGCAGTTTTTCAAAACTTCAACCTCATTGCGGCATGGATTACCATTTATCCAATTAAAATCAAACTTTGTTTTAATTGTAGCAAATTTAATCTAGTTTAAAAATGTATAGACTGGTCTTTGTCGAAAACGTGCTCCTTCGTGGTCAAAATGATCCGGAGGGCTACCGAGGGCGAAAACGGATTTTGCGCTTGAGCCCGAACGGTTGGTCGGAGAAAAAAACCTAAATAATGAAATTTGTAGAAAACTTATGAACTTTCATTGTTAATGGTTAGGTTATTTACGGAAAGTTGATAGTTTTCGAGTTATAAGCGAAAAACCATTAAAAAATTGAAAATTTTACCCTTTTTTCCATTTGCTACAATGTTCGTCACCAAATTTTGGTGGGAGACCTCAGATTTGAATCCAGTGCCCCAAAAAACATATATATGCAATGAAAAGTAGTACTACCCCAAAACTTTCCTGATAAAAACACAATTTGACTGGACTATCTAAGCATATTTAAAAGATATGTTTGTTCTTTTCTTTTTGACATTTTCACTAAAAAGTACTTATTTAAATAAGATAAGAATCTGCCTAGTGTCTTGAGTGGTAGAGACTATGTAGCATCACGCTTATTTATATTTTGTGTGTAATATTTTGAATACATGATTATGAAAATTTTATAACAAATATTAAAAGTATGCCATTCTGGAGAACCCTTAAAATAAATTTATGGTCCGATGATAAAATTCACACCCAAGACTATATTTTCTTTATTATAGGAAGATTTCATGGAGGAAGGGCTGGGAAGCCCCGTTTCAACGCCTATTTGAATAATATTGATTTGAAAAGAAAACTTCCCTCAAGTTTCTCTTTTTATACTACTCAGAAGCAGCTATCTTTATGTTTTTCTTTGGGGTTCTTATTTCAAAATTACTTGATTTTCTATTTTAATAACATAATATGTTAATTTGTTTAATAATATTACTAGTTTGTCATGTTTGTTTTATGTAATAAGTGTGGTTTATTAAAATTGTTGTTTGGTAAAATCTAAAATAGTAAAGGAATACTTTGCGAGAGGGTCCTCGACATTTTGACTGACCAGGGGTCTCCACAAGGTTTTATCCATCACTGTATTTATCAGGTGTGGGCAAACTGCGATTCGCAACCGACATACAGTTTTTTGGCTCACGTTCTGTACTTACTATATTATAGTTTTTAAGGAATTTGGTGTTGGTACTAGGTGAAACATATTTTAAAATTATTGGATAAAAAATACTTGGTAGGTTTCACATTAAGATATAAATTCGTTTTATTTTTTATATCTTAATGTGAAACCTACCAAGTATTTTTTATCCAATAATTTTACTATATTATGTAGATGGGGAAAGTATTGTAATAGTGCAGTCGAAATATTTCACAAACAGCAAAATAATATTAATAATAATAAGCGTAATCAGGGTGTTAAAGCCAATAAAATAAAGATCGAAAAAATGTAAAAAAAATTATTTACTCTTATTGCATGGCCACAACATTTATAATATTATCTGAGATATCCATTTCTTTTAAATCACATTTTTGCTCATGTGATCCATAACATTATTCACGGAAATATTAATTTCTAATTAAACTCAGATATATTAGGTATTATTGGTGATATAGATATAGATCTACATACAAATACTGAACCAACCAGCTAAGTTTACTCACCTCTACTGATTCCCCAATGTCCTGATTTTAATATTATTCATTTAAAAATAAATTTTATAATAGATATCAGAAAGCTTAAAAAATCCGTGGCATGACATAGCTATTTAACACTATTTAATGCCCACTTTGAAAAGGACCTTGAATTGAAAAGATTGAGAAACGCTGCTTTAAAGAAGCCTTTCGTCCTGATTTCGTAGATTAATTTATCACTCACTGTCAAGAACCGGTCAGATTAAAAATATCATTGTATTTATAATAAATTTTGAATAATTTAAATAAATTTATATTAAATTTCCAACTGTTTTCACTATTGTATTAATAGAAGTGATTACGTATTAAATTCTTAGATAGTGGTTAGGTTCAGAGTTTCGTCGTGAAAATCTTGTTGTTAACGAGTTAAATAGATGCATCTCATTTATTAAAAGGCCAAGTATCTCTCTCTTCCCTTCTGATAAAAATAGAATGATCCTACTGTTTCGTTCCTGTGAGTTTTCATTAGTCTTTAATTTAAAACGAGTTACTTTAATTTCTCTAATTAATATTAATACAATGGAAATTTTATTTATAACATTTAGGGAAAGCGGTGTTGGTTTATAGTGAAACATATTAAACACAGGAGTTTTTTAACGGGTTATAGTGGTGTTTCACAAAGAGGAAATAAAAATTAAATTTTTTTAAAATTATATTTTGGAGATTTTTTATTTATCTCTATACATATTTTGGGTTACGAGCCCTTCTTCAGGAGGTTTAACAAAAGACTGGGTTTCTCAAATATAATTTAAAAAAAAATTAATTTTTTTAATTTTTATTTCCTCTTTGTGAAATACCACTATAAACCGTCAAAAAAACTCCTGTGTGAAATTTTATTTCCTTGTAGGAAAAATACGATTTGAACTTGAAAAAACAAAATCTTAACATTGATAAGAAATTTCACGGATTAAAAATATTATAAAAGTAAAATAATATTTTCTATAAATAATACTTGTTGTTATAATTGTTGCTCCATCTAAGCTAGAGTCATTGTGTGAATAGTGAAAATTTTAAAGACTAAAACTTTTACAATTACTTAATTTAAAAAAAAGACTTTTATTTAAAAATCCACTTATCTAATAGTAAAAAAATAAAATTATCTTCAGTATAGAAGAATTTCAAGGCACTCGTGACAGTGCAAAAAAGCAAGGGTAATTTTTATTTGAAATTTCATTGAAATTGGAGAAAAAATGAAATCCCCGGTACACTTCACAAATTTGAATGAATTGTTAAAAGTTGCAACTTGGGGAATAAATTTAAATTATTAATATAAACTTAAGTGTTTTTGTTCCAGAAGCTCTGAATCTAGAAATCACAAAATCTAATGAATTCTTTGTTTTAATTAAATACAAGCATTTTGACACCAAGAAGGAGTCTTTTAAGACGTTCACTTCTTGAGTTTTTTATTAATTATTTTATAAGTATCTTATTAATCTCCGAGGGGTGAACCGAGATTGGAATTAAGTGTACACCGTCTTTGGAATTATTTGGAATTACTTTGGAATTCATTAGATAATCTATTGTCATCTATTGTCTTCTACTTGGAAATGAAAGTGGAAGTGGAAGTAGGTATACAAGATTTTAGCTCGCGGTTCACTCCTCGTTAATCTCGCTTCAGTCAAAGCGATTTTCACCTCTGTCAAAAATGCAAGTCATATCAATAAATCCAACACAGAGAAACAGAAAAAAATATGCTTCAAAATGTGTTTTCTCCATGTTATAGACATTTATAATTACGAATATAAAATAAAATGAAAAATTTTCAAATGAATTTGATACATTCGTTTGCCTACGATTTTATTTTTAGTTTTGAGAGAGTATAGAAATTTTTCGGGTACTGAAGAAAACGTTATTTACTACGTTTTATGGAATCTGTAAATACATAAATGGGTGTTTTTTAATAAACATTTTTTTAATATTAATTTCTAAAACTCAAATCAGGACATAGTAATTATTTTAACAGGTCACCTTCATTCGCTATATAGAATTAATGAAAAAAATGTGAATAAAAAGCAAAAGGTTAAATACTTAGATGTTTTGATTTTTCATTTTAATTTATTATTAAAAATGGTTAACTTGAGACAATCTCTATAAATTTCTTCTAGGTCACATTGCGGATTATGGAATGAAATGAAAAAGAAAGAGAGGGAAAATAAACAGCAACCAGGAAAAGATAAATTTTTCGAATTTTATTTAAATTGGACATCATATTGAGTGAATAACTTTATTTAATAGACATTTAATGATTGTATTGTAGCCTGCCAAGGAGGCACGAGACTAGTCATGCTTAAGCGTCGCCTCGCCCGGATTAAGAGAATCAGATGGCAGTTAGATCATGGTAAATCGAAACGCCTAATTCTAGCTGCACGTATCTTTCCTCTTCCAGCTTAAATCTTAAATAAGTGAATAGGTCAAAATATTGTTGGAATATAAAGGCCAGTTAAAAAAAAAACATTTATACAGGGTGGGGCATAGTTCTACCACATTTTGAAGAGGTATAAAAAATGAAAAAATTTATCTAGAAAAAAACTGAATATATTTTTGAAAAGAACATAAAATATTTTTTTTAATATGTTTTAAACAATATCAGACAAAAAAAGGAGGGGGGGGGGAATGGACATTCTAGCCCTTTCGACCAAACTCAACTAAATTTTGTATACATATTCTGTAGGCCCCAAAAAGACTAGAAATGCAACAACTATCGACCCAAAATGGGGGAGGGTCAAAAATGAAAATTCTAGCCCTTTTGATCAAACTCAACCAAATTTTGTATACAAATTCTGTGGACCCCCAGAAGAGTAAAGAAATGTAAAAGCTAACAAAATTTTCTATACATGGTTAGGTCGAAAGGGCTAGAATTTTTATTTTTAAACCCCCCCCCCATTTTGGGTGGTTAGTTTTTCATTTCTAGCCTTCTGGGGTCCACAGAATCTTCTTCTTCTTCGTTTTATTCCTGACGGAAGAGTCGTGACCCCAGACTTCCATCTAATAAGACCAGGCTCCCTCGGCTTGGATTCTGCGAGCAAGTTTTCGCCATCTGGAGCGGTGACGAGCATTTGATGTTGCTTGCTGTGGACTGGTGCCCAGACCTGCTCGTATCTGGTCTGTCCATCTGGCTGGTGATCTGCCACGCCTACGATGCCCACAGAATATGTATACAAAATTTGTTTGAGTTTGGTCGAAAGGGCTAGAATTTTCATTTTGACCCCCCCCCTTTGGGTTGTTAGTTTTTGCATTTCCAGCCTTCTAGGGGTCCACTGGTCCACAGAATATGTATACAAAATTTGGTTAAGTTCTGTCGAAAGGGCTAGAATTTTCATTTTTGACTCTCCCAAAAAAATGAAAATTCTAACCCTTTCGACCAAACTATGTATACAAAATGTGGTTAGTTTTTGTATTTCTAGCCTCCTGGGGTCCGAAAATGTATATAAAATTTAGTTGAGTTTGGTCAAAAGGGCCAGAATTTTCCTTTTTGACCCTCCCCCCCCCCTCTTCCTTTTTTTTGTCTGATAATGTTTAAAATACATTTAAATATATATTGGTTATAGTATGGTCTTTTAAAAGTATGAGGCTCGCAAGGAGCAAAAATGATTACATGGGGGATGTAAAATTTTACTGAAAGCTTTCCCACAATTTGAGAAAGATATAGAGAAAAACGAAGGACCGGGTTTATATCTATTGTTTAGCTTAACAACGAGGTTGTAAGGCTCTCAGCGAATAGGTTGTAAATCTATTCCACTAAACAATCGATATCAAATTATATCTTCGATAGGGACGCTAAGTTCTTTTAACATATATATATATATATACCTGTTCGAACTCTTAAGCCCAAAATTAGTATCTTTAAGGATGGATGTCTATAGGAAAGAAATGAAAGATTATTATTAATTATTCAGAAATAATAAGAGAAACAAATACACATTGATTATTATTAATTAGAGACCTTTAATATATATATTAGCACAAACAAAGAAAACGTTTACATACCTTCAGGCCACTTTTTTGATTGCTTGCTTATTTCAAACTATAACTTACTTTTATTTAGTTAATAAACTAAATATTGATTGACTTTGACGAAAAATATATAGTCGAATGTATATACCAGCGTAAAATGTGGTGCGATATTGTTTGAGATGTTTACTCGATGAAGTTTGAAATAAGAAGAATGGCAAATTATGGTATTAGAAGGAGCTTGGGTTCAAAAAAGATGCATCTTAGGGTTTTTCTAGGGCCCAAAAATCCCTAGCGCCGAGAAAGCGAATTTGCGTGTATTTTGAATTTTCTAATGTTTACTTATATTTAACCATATATATTATGACCCATCCTGTATATATTTAGAATTATTTTACATAGTCACACGGACCAGAATAAAACGGACAATTATTGATTTGGTGAAGAAAAAAATATTGAATAGTTAGTTACTTTACCTCTAATTTTTAATTTCTGAAGACCGTCTCTCAAAGATCGTTCTGCATAGCCCTCCAGGGAGGTACAGAAGCAGAGGCAGACCAAATAAAAGATGGAAGGAGATTACGACCCCAAAGACTAAAACAAGTTGGAAGAACAGAGATTGTCTAATTAGAAGATTAAGAAAGAGAAGAATATTGAATGTTTGCTTAATATGATAATTATAATTGTTTTTCTAAATTATCATAATTCTAAAGAACTCAAAATCCGTTACAAATAAATTTAGAAAATACACTTTTTATCATATTAAAAAACTATAAAAATAATTATTAAATATAGATCGGTGAATAGATGTTTTCCTTGAATAGGTTTTTTAGTAGGTGGCCTTCAAAAAAAATTTAGAATTATGGATTTATAGAACAATATTGGAAAATTGAAACTTAATTAAATAATAAAAAAAAAATTATTCCTTGGGTTTCGAAGCAAGAACCTCATACTGGATTCCAATCACCTTTCTCAAATTATGAATATATTTCTTGTAAGAAAAATCTAAAAAAAAAGAAATTACAAAAAAATGAGGTAATTAGTATATTTTGATAACATGATTCTTCGTCCTTGGGCCCCAACGCCTATTAAAATTTTTCCTTGAGCACATGCTTACAAAAAACCACCCTTGCTATACTCATATATTTAATCAAGTTTATTGCTCTAGTTACGCAGGCACAAAGCCAAAAAAATTTAAAGGGGTGGATTATTTTCTAAATAAATATTTTCATCATAAAGTGATCAGTTCTAAGACTGGTTTGACGCAACCACTGACAGACACCCCGTGCTAATCATTTCACTTCTCTAAAAATTACACACTCTATAAATACTTATATATTTATATTATTTGGAAAAAAAATATTTTCATCTAAGTCTTCTTCATCTTAAAAAAAATTAATGTATCAATAGGTAAATATTAATATAAAAATAATGTAAATAATAAAAAGAATTATAGACAAAATGTCAAATGATAACACAAAGATGCAGTTAATTAGAAAAAATTTGTGACCAAATGCTCATTTTAACTACTATTAGTTCAAAGCTCCTCATTTAACTAATCGAATTTTTTTGTCCGTCTATTATCTACTACAGGCCTGGCCATCCCGCGGCCCGCGGACCGCGGACCGCATGTGGCTCTCGATGGACTTACTTGCGGCCCATGGTCATATTTGACAAATTGTTTTTTATCGGATATTTTAAAATATATTTTAAATCACTTTAAATTGATTAAAAGAAATATTATTCCCCATAAATAATTACATGAAGAATAACATATTAAATAATAATAGTAAATTTCAATTTTGATATGGCCTCGGATATATTCAAAATTTATCATCCCACAGAAAACAACATGGCTTAATATTTCTTTACAAACTATTAGATAATCGGATTGATTGACCTTGAAATTTCCATTTGATTAAATTAAAGTGGCCCTCTCAGTCGTTTTATCGAATCCTACCTTTATGAGAATAACACTAATTATTTAAAAAATATATGGTTGAAAAGAACACATAAATAATACATGAAGCAAATTTTTCACAGAATATTATTATAAATTATTTGATTAAATATTAAAAATAAAAGAGGGGGCCACATCAATTTATTTTCTCTGTCTCTTCAATTAAGAATTTTGATGACCAAATCTTCAATATGTGAGTTCCATTGCACGATGCCGGATGTTTGTAAATGAATAGTATAAAACGCCTGTAGGGTAGGCAGCCCTGCGAGAAAAAATGAAGAAGCGGAGGGAGGGTAAAAAGAGCGAAGTGGGGAGGGGAGCAAATTGAAAGAAAAGGTTTGTTTTTATTACTGTATAATAGAGAACTTTTTATACTGTGCTTCTATCATCACCTTAAGCTTGGCAGGGTATTTTTTTCTAATTATATGATTGAAAATTAGTAAGTGTATTTGAGCTTTTAAAAATGTAAAAAATTTCAAAATTTCTCCCGATTTGAGGGATTTCCTCAATATTTAATTGTAAGCATAATTGATAATAATTGAACAGAATTTTACAATATAGTTTTTGTTAAGTTGAATGAAATTTCCAGCTGCAAGTAGGATTTATACCATAGGTTTCATCCCTAGGTTGAAGCAAACTTCCGCTGAAGGCTATAGAATCGATCTATGGTAATCCCATTTAGAAAGATTCTAGAATCTGAAAAACCCAAAAGCCTCTATGGGAATCGGATAAAATTTTCATAATTTTATTATCATAACTGACGTCGACTTTTAAACATTATATTTTCAAATACTCAAGTCCTTCAAAACAAGAAGCAGAATCACAATGGAAAACTCCCAAATTCTCAACCTTAAAAACCCCTCAGTCCAATATTATTTTCCAACCATCTCATCTATCGTACATATCAATCATTAAAATGTTTTTTCACACATTTTTTTAAAAATTTTAAAGTCTTTAAACCAGGTTTGGTGTAGCCCTCGACGGACTTACTTGCGGCCACCCCATATATGATGAATTGTTTTTTCAAAATATATTTTAAATCGCATTAAAGTAATTAAAAGAATTAATTATAATTACATGAAGAATAACATATTAAATAATAATAGTAAATTTCAACTAATGATGTAGTTTTAGAAAAATTAAATAAGCGAAAAGAAACGCAAATATCAGACAGAAAAAGAAAAAAGTCATTCAAATTTGTTTGTTATTTTAAAATAAAATTTCAAATATTGTTCGAATTATGCGACTTAACTAATAATTTTGATATTTTATGTTTATTTTACCATTCAAATAGGTATATTTTGTTGTTGGTTCAATGTGTGTTTACAATTAATATCTGGTTGTAGTATTGTTTTTTTCCGCATTTACACTAATTGAACACTATAGTGTATCGCTACATTCAAATTAATATTAATAACTTACAATAAAAATTGATAAGTACCAAATTCGTTGTAAAGGCAGATTTCGAAAAAAAAAATGTTGAAAAAATTGTAATTATTCTTATTTATTATGTGCGGCCCTCAGAAATTTTTAAGTCGTCAATTGCCACGCGGTGCAATTCAGGTTGGTCAGGCCTGCATTAGATAGTATTAGTACTCAATTGCTCTAGAATTGTCCTTTTTTATTATTTCCAATTACAGATATTTAATGGATTTTTTAATGATCAAAACTTGTGACTATTTCAAATGAGTCAAGACACGCATGGACAAGTTGTTGGCGGAAAAAAATGTTTTCTCAAATATTTCGAATTATTTTTTTCTCTGATGAAAAAATATCAATTACCTACGTAAAAAATATCGATTCATAAGATACATATTATTTTGATTTTCTTTTACCTGAAAACTTTTCGTGAGAGTACAAAATGCCAATCTTGAAAGGTTTTAGTTAATGAGCTGAGAATTGGTACGCAAATATCTTACAATGCACAAAATTTTAGCTTTTTACATAAAAACGTTTTCCGAGCTTACAATATGCCAATCTTGAAAGGTTTTAGTTAATGAGCTGAAAATTGGTACTCAAATATCTTACAATGCCCCAAATTTTAGATTTTTACCTAAGACTACAAAATGCCAATATTAAAAGGCTTTAGTTAATGAGCTGAAAATCGGTACGCAAATATCTTACAATGCACCAAATTTTAGTTTTTTACCTGAAAACGTTTTATGAAAGTACAAAATTTCAGCCTTGAAAGATTTTATTCAATGAGCTGAAAATTGGTATGGAACTATGTATTTTGCATTACAATGCACCAAATTTTAGCTTTTTATCTGAAAACGTTTCCTGATTATTTATACATTTTTTGTATGACTGTAATATTTTTATTTGATTTTTTTTTTTTATATTTGAATGAAGAGTAAAAATATATAATTATAAAATGAACCAATGAAATAATAAAATTTCAATTAATAAATACATAGGTATTTATTAGCTAGGCTTATTTGAAAATTTTTCCATTGAGAAAAATTCTCCCGAAATTTTTGGGTTTGATTAAAATTTTAAAGATTGGTAATTTGTATAAAAGATGTGTATTTAGTATCTACTATCTTTTTTGATCAACAAAATCGGTAGAATTAGTATATTTTCAAATGTGACCCGTGTAAGCCAAAAGGTTGGAAATACAAACATAATACTGGTCACAGGATTAACTTTCTGCAAGCTTTTCGTGTTTATCATCATTCAGACACATAAATAGTCAGAATAGAAAATTATGCTAGAAATTTCCGACATTTCTAAATTCGAATAAGCAAAAAACAAAATTCTCAGATATCCGAGTAATAGAAGAAAATTCAATTGGCTATTTTAATCTGGAAAATTATTAAATTCTCTTAAAATGTATAAGCTTCAATGATTCAAAAAAAAGTTCAAATCTTAAATGAAAATACCCAAATTGTGAAAAGTTACATTATCTATAAAACAAAGCGCACAGCGTGCGGAGGCCAAATTCGAGTGATTGGCTTGGCCGTACACGCTCTACTCTATTTACACGAACCATTTCGAGCCAATTTCGACCCCCTGCAATTTGGAATCCAATTGAGATACAGAGCTGAAATTATACACATGTAATTATGTAATCCATCTTGAGGAGAGTACCAAATTTCAAAAATATAGCTTACATGGATTCTGAGATAAGGACCTGATAAAATAGCTAATTTTGGCATTCACTTGTTCACTGGCAGGTCATCAAAACCTATAGGGTACTTCCAATCATTCCAACATCATGAAATTTCGCCAGCTAGTAGAGTTTGGGATACAAACAAAGGAAAGATTCCAAAAATCCAAACTTTCTATCTTTCAACCCCTTCAAACTGGGGGGGGTCAAAATGAAAATTCTAGCCCGTTGGACCAAATTCAACCAAATTTTGTATACATATTCTGTGGGCCCACTGAAGGAATGGGGGGGGGGTCAAAAATGAAAATTCTATCCCGTTGGACCGAACTCAACCAAATTTTGTTTGCATATTCTGTGGGCCCCCAGAAGGCTAGAAAAACAAAAAACTAACAACCCAAAATGGGGGGTCAAAAATAAAAATTCTAGCTCTTTGGACCAAAGGTTTTCCTCATATAGCTAACAATAAGCAGAGAAATCTAAACCAAAACATTCTGTGAAAAAACTGGCCAAGTTCGAAAATGTAATGAAATCTAGTGTGTACCCAAGTTAAATTCGCCAAGAACTTTTAAGTTTAGAAAATAGTAGATCTCTCAGCTTAATTATTCTTGGCGAATTTAACTTGGCTGCACACTAGTTTTTCGAACTTGGCCAATTTTTTCACAGAATGTTTTGGTTTAGATATAAATTTTTATAAATATAAAACTATTTTCCAAAATAAAATTTTTATTAGTAAACTGGAGAAACTATCCTCTTCGAGTGCCATGATCGTTTCCAAGCGTTGGCGATTACCATACTAAATGGAATATTCTCCCCAAAGGATTTTTTCTGAGGAATAAACACGATTGGAACTTGCAAGTCGATCATTCTAGTCCCTAGACTTAGCGGAGTCTCTGGAGAAACTATATATATTACTATATTTAGAATAGTATAAATAAATATAATAGTCCTTTCTTTTTACTAGTAGGTAAATAAGGTTAAAAAATAAGAAAATTTACTGAATAGATAGGTATAAATGATTTAGCAAAAATACTTTTAAAGAAAAAATGTTTAATTTATAATATACTGATTATATAAAACCATGGAAAATAAATATAAATCATTTGTGGATAAGATTTAAAACTTTCGATTGTATTTGATTTTCTACGTGGCATAATTTAGTAATGTAGAAACCTCTATATTTTTATTTTGCGATATTTTCCTAATAACTTTTTAAAAACAAAACATTAAAATTTTAAAAATATAAAATTACAGTATATTAGTATTTAAATTTCCGAACGATTGAACATTTTAATAAAAACATCTTTATTCGAATATCATTCCATCCCCCCCCCCCCCTCTTAAAAAAATGAAAAAATACATTAAGATAAATTCTCTGTTTTTTCTCATTTTAAAAATATAAATCTTTATTTTTCTAAGATGAGAATTTTTCAAACGCATGCATCTTTCTTTCTATTATAATCAAATCAAAAAAGAGAAACGGAAAGAAATCGAAATCTATTTTACATAATGGTATCTTCATTGCCAAAAAAAAATACTTTGTATGCATAGTTGATTTTGAATTTTATCATTATGGATTTTATAGCGAATAGATTTTATTATTTAAACAAAAGCCC
The DNA here is from genome assembly GCA_024734495.1 of Forficula auricularia. Classification (NCBI taxonomy): domain Eukaryota; kingdom Metazoa; phylum Arthropoda; class Insecta; order Dermaptera; family Forficulidae; genus Forficula; species Forficula auricularia. Next base: position 37,323 of record JALMQS010000095.1, on the reverse strand, counting down.
TCGCGCTGAATTCTTTAATATCCAAACAAGGCAGGCGAGCTACTATTTTTCATCCATTTAAGGCATTTTTTTAAACAATAGGGGAAAAAACTGGAATTTTATTATGATGGAAATCCACTCTCCATCTCTGTCCTCGTTAGAAGGTTGGAAAAATATTCCAATATGTAAAAAGAATAATTCATAATGGTCAGCTGGAGACATTTTTTAAATTATTTCCTTCAAATTTATTCTTATATTACTTTTTGAATCGACATTCCGGTATCATTCAGGTATTTCAGTGGATAAAAGATAAAATAACTAAATGTAAAAAATAAAGGTCAAAACATTGCAAAGTATGCACAAAAATGTAGATGTAGGAAAGTTTTTTTTTTATTATTTATTTTTATATTAATCAATCATAATATTATTTAAATAAATTATATAAATCATTAGAAAATATTTAAAAAAAGTAAATAAATATATATATCATATATACAGTGTCGGATGGTGACTTTTAAACCAGGGGATGTTGTACAAAAAAGTAACCCTCATTTTTTGAAATTTCATTTTAATCTTCGCTTTTTTTTCCAAATTTCATCGAATACGGCATCATTTTTGTTATTTTTCAAATTTAACATTAGATTTTTTTAAAATATATTTTTTGACCTCCGCCCTAAACGGATACTGCTTTGCGTGAGTGAGAGAAGGAGTCAGAAATTAATTCGTGTTACTTAAACTCCACAGTCCCTGAGATGGAAATCGACCGACTATTTCCTAAAATGAATCAGCCTGTCCTATAAGAAAATTTTGAATTTCTCCTAAATCTATTGCTAATTTGCTATAACCAAAATATGACTTGTCTATAGCATTCTTAGTTATTACTTATCTTATATATTAAGAGTTCTTAGAAATGGATTGGTCCAAAAATTCCCATGTTATCTTTATTTATTCCTTTTTTGTATTATTACTATTTTAATTTGCACGAAATTTTCTCTAGAGAGAGACGGACTGGTAGAATTTTTAATTGAAAGTAATGGAAGGCAGCCCAGTGGTAGTGAGAAAAGAAAAATTAACACATATCCAAATAAGGTGTAATTTATTGGACTCCTTCCTCCTTTCACTTCAAACCGACGTTTCGGAGGATTCTTACCTCCTTCTTCAGGGTTCAATGAAGGAAAAGGAGGAAGGAGTCCAATAAATTACACCTTATTTGGATATGTGTTAATTTTTTCTTTCCTCACTACCCCTGAGTTACTATTTTAATATTTCCTCAGCTAGAACAATTTTTATTCGACTAAAACTCGTCTGGACTTGACTTTGACATGCTTGAATATATTTCTTATATTTTGAAATCAGCTTTAGTTTTATTTTGATGTTTAAATTTTTTAAGATACCTATCTTTTACAGTTATATTCTTTCAAAAAATTTTAAATCATATAATCTTATAAAGATTATTAAAATTATTTTAAAACGAATATTTATTCAATTTTTCTAACTGCGAAATATAATATGTAAAATTATAATTTATAAAGAAATAAAATTTGGTTTTTTTTTTTTTTATCTATAAGAGTAGCAAATAGGTTGCCACTGGCCGCCATCACCCAAAAGGGGATTTTTGTACAGGTCTTTAGAATGTGTTTAACTGTTAAAATTATTGATTTAATTAATGATTTTGTTGAGAAAAATGTAAAAAAAGTAAATTTTATTTATATTATATTTTATATATGTACATATATAATATTTTATTATTTTTATTATCATTATTTATTGTTTTCTTGGATTTAATTTTATTATACACAAAATAATAATATCTAGAATAAGTATGTATCTAGAGTATAAAAATTTTCTTTTGATTTCAAATATACATTCATTAACCAAGAAAGAGATAAATAAATTAAATTATTGTGGGCGACCCGTATTTAGTTTTTCACTGGGACCCTCGAATGCTATGGCTTATAGTAAAATATGCCCAATGAATTATAAACATTTACCTAGAGATATCAAGTGACTTTTTTGTTTTTTATTCTCCATTTTTACAGTCAGATTAAATGCGAAAAACAGGAGGCCAGCGAAGGATATCACTTTACTCTTATCAGAAACATAAAAAGAAACCGACCTCATTTTAATATTGATTACGTTTATGATATGTCAATTCTCATTCGGTTAAAAAATAATAAATAAAAAAATATTTAAAAAGTAGGTATATTAACAAAATAAATTGAAGCAAAAAGTGACTAGGTACTTTTTTAAATCTCAGTATCTATGGTTTCCAAAAATTTGGAAATTTTTTGATAAAATATTTTATGCTAAAAAACTAAAACATTGCGCAGATTTGAAGTTTAATAAACTGAGGTGCCGAATTTCAGCTAATTATCTTTCTAGACCAACCTATATAACGATTTGATTTTTTTTAGATTTTCTCTATTTTGGAATGAGAAATTAATTCTGAAGCTAGAAAACTCAAAATCTAATATCTATAATTATTTCTGTTTTCAGATTATCGTGGATATCAGAATTCAGACACAAAATATATAATATGTCTGTTGATTAGATTACCCAAAAAATATTTTCAGAGATAATGAACTATTTAAGTATTATGAAAAAAAATGTGGTCCCTAACATAATTGACCCTACCTAAGGATGGCTATAAACCCTTTCTGAATCCGTCCCGATATTTAACCAAAATATTCAAATATTATAAAATTCAGTGGGCAAGTTAATCGTAAATTTCCTGCTGGAATTCCTAAAACCTTGAATAATAGAGAAAGCCAAAATTAATTTATACTTAATCTAAGTCACCTTTTAGAAAATTTGAATGTGTAAAAAGATTTGTGTGACTGTAGACTTAGAAATTCGCCAAGGGGCTGTCATTTCAAACTGGACAATACTAGATTTGCTTATGTTTAAAAATAAAAAACTAATATTGGGATGAGTGAGGAAAGTATCATGAATACTCTAAGCATAATTATAACTAGGACTGATAAAGGAGGGGGGTCAAGCTTATTTTTTACATTTAGAAGTATGGACCAATAAAAAGGGAACTAAATGGCATATCTTGCCAAAGACTCCTTAAGGCTAAGGATCGACATTGAAATTAGACAAAATATAATAATAAATAATTTATTAATATAAATTATACGGAACTTGTACTTATGTTTGTATTCAATTAAAAAATTTCAATTATTATTATTATTATTATTATTATTATTTGTTTGCTTATTTTTTCATTCCTTATGTTACCCTGATGATAAATAACTTGAGAAATCAAGTTCTGAGCTCAATTTGGTGTCAAAAATATCTAATTTTAAATGAAAAATGTAATCAGGGCCACCCCGGGAAAATGTGGGACTCGATGTAAGTTTCGTCGCGAGGCCTATTTTTACAAGAATATTTAAAAACAATGTTTTTTATTTGCATATACTTTTCAATTAAATTGAACCACATTCGATCATTAATTACCTTCTGCATGCAACAAGCAGTGGCGGATCAAGCCAAGTGGGGGCCCTCAAAATCAATCAAACAAAAAATAAAAAAATTCTAAACCATGAACGATTATATCCAAATTTTGTTACATATTAACAAAATTGAATACAAGTTTTGTCAAACAAATTTTAAGAAAACACTTTAACACAATCGGCTTTTTGGGGCCCCCCGCAGCCGCTCATTCCGCTTACCCTATATGATCTTCCACTGGCAACAAGCCTAAAACATTGAATAAAATCTCCGTTTTTTCTTTTAAAAATTTGAAAATACCTATATTATGTTTATTACGACCTTGTCCTCAAAACATATAAATTTTTCAAGTTGAAAAATAATTAAATAAAAAATAAAAATTCCAAAGAAATGAAAATAGAGTATTTATTATCATATATCCTATTATCAAAATAAAATTATCTTTATTTTTTTTAACCTAAATTTTTCTTATAAAGGTAGGTCTCTGTTTTTAATGTCAAGGCTATTGTTATATGCCGATTGCAAACACAAATAAATAAAAGTCTTTTAATAATAAAGTAGTCTTTGAAAATAAACAGCTACCAATAATTTTAAAAGATAACAACAAAAAACATGATCCTTGATTTCATTAATAAATAATCAATTAATAAATTTTCAATTATATTTTACCAATCTATAAATTAGAATTTCAAAATGGCTTTAATGAATTTTTAATGATTCCATTGTGAAGAATACAAAAACCATTTTCTATATTGATATTGTGCCCTTGCTTCTTGTATAAAATGTATAGGTTGCAATAAAAATCTGTTTTTAGTAAGAACGGGTTCTTACTAGTTAAAACGTGTTTCACTGAATACCTTTGTAGAATTTACTGATGTTGGTTGAGTTTGGTCTGAAGGTCTAGAATCTTCATTTTTGGACCTTCCGCCTCATTGTGGGTGTTTTTTCAAAAAATTTTTAAACGAAAATGTCAAAAATTACATCTTCATAAGAAGCAAAGTTATAGAGGATGTAAATTTTGACATTTTCTTATAAAATTTTTTGAAAATAAACACCCAAAATGAGGCGGAAGGTCAAAAATGAAGATTCTAGACTTTCGGACCAAATTCAACCAACATAAGTAAATTCTAGTTACCATAAAGGTATTCAGTAAAACGTGTTTTAACTAGTAAGTTTCTTACTAGTTAAAACGCGTTTTACTGAATACCTTCTTACTGTTACTGTTCTTACTAAAAAACGGGGTTTTACTGCAACATATATAGAACAATACTACACAAGTTTGCATACTTTATCACAAAATTTAACTCTTGGCTTAGGCGTTTTTAAATAAAATGATAAACTTATTAATAAATTATAGGATGTAGGTTTGTAGGTCTTATCCCATCAAAAACATAAATAATTTGAAAAAGGGGCCAAGTTCGGTACAAACGACGTTCGGGGGCGTCGCCGATAGAAGAGTTGAGATCTGAACGGGTACCAAGTTCCATACCAGTTCCTTAAATCACAGCTATAGGGATGTACAACGTTCCTCAATTGATTTAAAAGCAAATTTGTTACGTTCTTTGATATTGAATTTATAACTTGGCAAGATTCGCTAAAGAAAAATCTAGAAAAAACACATATAATTATAATGTTAATAATTATTATATTATAATATATAGTATTATAAATTGTTGAAACATAAAAATAAGATTAATAAATTACATGTAAGTAATTAAAATTACGTTTTATATACCATAATACCTATTAATTAATTTCCAAAGACATTTTTGTTATCCGGGGCCTAATTTTTTTTCCGCCTAGGGCCTTATAATGTCTTAAACCGCCACCGCCTATAGCTATGATTTAAGAAACTGCTATGGAACTTTCTAAGCTCTTTATAAATCCTCTAAAATCTTTTCGAATAGGTTCAGTCAACTTCTTATGCTGTATAAGGCTCAAATTCGTCTCTGTCTCGAATATGGCTCTCATCTGTGGAGGGGTGCCTCCAAGCATTCTCTTGCTACACTGGATACAATTCAGAAGCGAGCAATTAAACTAATAGGAGAACCGGCTCTAACCAACTCACTCGACTCTCTGGCTCACCGAAGAACCGTTTCTGCCCTTTCCCTGTACTACAGATACTATCAAGGTATCTGTTCAGTCGAGCTGAAATCAATTATCCCCCCTAATGCCCTCTTTACGCGAAACACGCGGTTTTCTAACGCTCAGCACCCCTTCGCTGTCAAATTGGATAAAAGTCGAACAAGCGCTTTCGCCAACTCTTTTATCGAACTCGCTCCCTGCCACCATCTTTCCCGCGACTTATAACCTTCAGCTATTTAAGACCCGTATCCACAGATACCTTCGACCCCCGCCCAACCCATAAAATTCTGTCTTCTTCTTTTCACGATGGAGGGGCCAACCCAGGCCTTTAGGGGTTGCACCTTTTTTGGTGTAACTCTTTCTCTCATCATTATCATAAAAAAAAGGTTGCTTTGCATTCACCCAATGAATCGGCTGGGAGGCTTGAAGGGTATAATGAGAATTGCGACCCCACATATCTGTTACACAATTGCTATTGTATGTGGAATTGCTAGTATAGACATAAATTGACTAATATTTAAATATATTATATCAGTACGTTAAAGAAATTCAAAAACTACATGACACATATGTTGTATAATATAATACAAGCTCAATAAAATATTTATTATTTATATATTTTGATAATGACTTGGAAATCAAGTTTTATATATATATATATATATATATATCCATTACGTACGAGAAATCGACTCTGGGCCCACACGTATTGCTTGCCCCCGAAGGTTTTATTAAAGGTGAGTCATTAGTTTAGTCATACTATAGTATCTATATTATATTGCTTGTCTTAAATTTAAATATAATGTTTATCTATATAAATAGATATTCTTAATTTCTAATAAACAAATATTTCTTAGTCATCTTTTCAAGTTGGGAGTGGAAATCGTAAATTATATTCATCTTTGACATTTTTTTAACCCTTGGGTATGTTTCGGTTCGTTAAAAGTGAACTAAATGTAGACAGGGTTAATTTTAAACACCAGTGAAGAGTGATTTACATATTCATTGAACCCTTGTATTTGAATCAGGCCTATACTCAAAATTTTTAAAGAGAGTGTTTAAAAAAAATATAATTAAATTTTTTTAAAGGCTTCAAATTATTTTTCTAACTTGTATAATGGTTGATATACTATAATTAATCTTATGATTGCGTTTTTGAAGTGAAAGCTTCTTTAGGTGCACCTTCTTAAAAAAAAGAAAGAAAGGATTAATAAATAAAAACTTTTTCCAAAACTTGGTACACTTGAATTAATTAATAAAGTAAAGGGTGTGTAGTTTCACAGTGAATGAAATAAAACTCAAAGAGGTTTATACAAACTCAATATATTTCGGATTAAAAAAATTGTTGTATATTGTATATTGTAATTTATCTCATCTAATTTATCTCTATTATGTTTTATTTTAATCTTTATCTCTATATTTAATTTATACTTATTTGTACATTGATATTTATAATTTATGTTTGTGTTTATGTCTTAAATTTGTAATTTTATTTTCTAATTTAATTCTATAAATTTATTTATATTTATACTTGTAATTAAAGGTTTTTTATTTATATTAATATTCATATTTACCTAGATTTTTACAGTTATATTTATATATTTTTATATTTAAAAAAAGAAATTTTTGTAATTTTTTAAATTTAAATTTTATTTATTGTTAAATGTTGATGTTTTTCTTGTGTTATATTGGTACGTATGATTTGAATGTTATATTTTGTTATATTGGTATTGTTACGTAGAATTTAGATGTTAAAAACTGTGATCGCATGTTCAAATATTATTAGTTTTAACCTGTAAACTCCTGATGATGAACTAATAATCCGAAATATATTGAGTTTGTATAAACCTCTTTGAGTTTTATTTCATTCACTGTGAAACTACACACCCTTTACTTTATTAATTAATATCATGTTTCACCTAAAACCTACACCACTTTCTCTAAGTAAAAAAATTGAGTTTGTATAAACCTCTTTGAGTTTTATTTCATTCACTGTGAAACTACACACCCTTTACTTTATTAATTAATATCATGTTTCACCTAAAACCTACACCACTTTCTCTAAGTAAAATTGGTACACTTGGTACGAATATTGGCCATTTGGATATTTTCGTCTGCGAGTTTATCATCAACACAAATCTTTATACCAAATTTCAATTCGTGTATTATAACTGATTTTAACTATTCAAGAGTATTTTTTTTCCTGCATTATTCATTCTTAAGATATAAACCAAAAAGTGATAAAATCAAAACTATTCTTTGTTTTGGAATAGCAAAAATTTTGAATCCAGGGTGAAGATTCATGTGTAAGAGAATTCAGCAAGAGGATCAGAAAAATTCTACATACCTATATGAAAAATAAAAGCAAATTTTTGAGTGAATCCAATACATTCCACCGATACAGAGTTAGATTACTTCTACAAGTATACATTTTAGTTTTAGTAATTCACAGAATGGATTCTCAAGAGTATCAATCAACAAGTGATTACGTATTTTGTATTGTTATAACCAGGTTAAATACCATACAAAAAATTATTTATTACTTGTTTTGATTGCTGGAAAATGCCTTAAGAGGGATATTTGTTTAATATCAACAAATTTAAGATCTAATCATAAGCTACTACATTATTTTAAACATGCATTATTATGAAAGAGCACATTCATATCTCTCTAATCTTATAATTAATCATATTAATAAAAAGTGAGTAGATAGCTTTTTCTTTTCTTTTCCTTAAATGACTCATACTCATAACCATGAAAATTTGTTTTTAATGTACTTATTATCTTTTCAATTTGATATTTTATAACTATATTAAAAATAAATTATTATGATTTATTTGAAAATTTTATACTCTCTATTGAAACGCTTCTTTTATATATTTATTATAATTTATTTATCATAAAAACGTAAAGATGACTTATCTTTGACAAGCGATATATTTTAAAGTCAATTATCTTGTAAACGAGCCTTGCTATATTGGATCTTATTATTATTATTATTATTATTTTTTTTTAATGCAATTGATTTCAAGGAAGGGCATACAGAGAAGATACAGCAGCTATAGGTGGGAGTTCCTTGAATTACAGAAAAGAAGGCGAGACAATGGTTAAGGGCCAGTTGTATATGACACGCAATTTCATCTGATTGGCCCTCCCGCTGGGCACAAGGTGAATTCTAAGGTTTTACCCTTTGTTAACTTTAACAAAGACTTTACAAACCGACATACAACTGGCTCGACTGGCCCTAAGATAAAGGGTGTCCCTTCAAGGTATTGAAAGATTAAAGATTGTAAGAATCAGGAAAGAGGGGCTTCTACAATTTGACCATGATTGGTTGTCGACGAATCGTGTATTCGCAAAGCAAATTTTAGGATAAATAATTATTTTTTGTCTTAGTGGAGGACATCCCTTGATGTTAATTATAAAATATGGAAAGAGCGCAGGCGATTTTATACTAAGGCAATGGTAATCCATTAGCTTTAGGCTGACACACAAGTATTTTTAATTTCGGCCCGGAAGTAAAACTATGACTATAGAAAAAATTAAAGGAGGAATAATATTTAGGGAAAGCGGTGTTGGTTTATAGTGAAACATATTAAACACACGAGTTTTTTGACCACTATAACCCGTAAAAAAACTCCTTTATTAAAGAAGAAATTCAACTTTCTAGAAGTCTTATAGATAATAGTTTTTTTAATATATTGATGAAAAAAGAATTACTCCAAGAAGTTGGCTTGGATTGATTCGTACATTGCCCAATGAAGAAGGAGCCCCGTATGGAAATAAATAGATTTTCAAAATATCCTTTTTATATATTTTTGAAAATATATTAAAAATATAAAATCTTTGTGTTAAATTTATATAAAGTTTATGTCTTCTATATATTCTTAAAATATAAACTATTTTTATGTCGCTCTAGTATAAATTTTATATAAATTTAACACAAAAATTTTATATTTTTAATATATTTTCAAAAAATATATAAAAAAACGTATTTCGAAAATCTATTTATTTCCATATGGGAGAAGAAGATATTTTAGGAACACTGTCGGAGAAGATGCTACCTGTAAATCCACAGATGCGGGTGATATCATATTGGAAACAGCATAAGTATTAGCGATCTTAGGACAACCAGTGGTTATAATGGACAAAACACAAACTGTGAAAGGATTGATATTAACCAAGGGACTTAGGGTCTACTTCACGATCCTGCAAGCATAATAATAGAATTGAAGCTGGTTTCCTATATTTAATCCCGTTACGGAAGAAATTTCTTAGTAACATGAGGTTCCACGAACTGTTGAGATCAAATTAGTCTGAGTTGACTCGATCTATGTTTATTATCAGTTTAAAAGAGTTTCAGAATTGGAAGAAGAAATTTTGTTTATAAATTTTAAAAATTTAACAAATTTTCACCTTAAGTGATTGAATCCAAAAAAAACTCCAGTCTATCAGAGCTAAATTTTAGACTTACAAAATGGATAGGAGTTGATTTCTATTTAATTAAAAGTAAATAATTAATAATATGACAATTTATTTATTTATATGATACTATCGAAGCTTACACCTTGAATATCTCACATCTCACTAATGTTATTTTCCTAAATAGAAACTGAAAATGTGAATTAAAGGAGAAATACTTTTTTACAAAAAATTATTATCAGATTTATTTAGCTTGGTGCAGAGATTTAGTTTATTAATACGAACTTGTGTGGCAAATTTGAGCTCATTATCTACACCATTTCAAGAACTCCCTATTTAAATTTAACATAGCCTGAGATATAATCGATTCTCACATTATCTTTAGTATCGAAATTGGGAGAGAAGAACAATTATTCTCAGTTTCAGACATTTCTAAAAAGAACTAAAAAATTTGAAAATTTTACCAGTAAATGCGCCAGTCCCTCCGGGAGGCTCCTGCCCTGTATATGCTACTACGCAAGGGGTGAACCGCGATTAGAATTAGTGTAGACGTCTTTGGAATTATGTGGAATTATTTTGGAATTCATTAGATAATGCCCCTTCATCTATTGTCTTCTACTTGGAAATGAAAGTGGAAGTAGGTGTACACGATATTAGGTCGCGGTTCACCCCTCGCTACTACATATATACTATATATATATTTATATATTTTTTTTTAATAAATAACAAACCATATCAAAAATCAAAAGATGATATAATTTCATGAAATTGTCATCGTATTTTAGTGTGTCACAAAAACCAAACTAGTTATAAAATATGTCACCAGGCCAAGTTGCGAAATACTGGGGTAGAGAATAAATAGAAAATGTATAAAAATGCTATTTCCGAAGGCAAACAGTGGGAGCGCCTGCAAGTTATGCAACCTTAGCTGATCCAGTTGAACGAGCGCTGGCTGGTAAGGTCTCTGGAAATCGACCTTAGTCAATTCTAATACTCAAATTTATGTGTTTCAACGAAAATTTCATCCAGCTTAAAAATACAAAAACAAAAAAACATCCAATTATTTATGATCTCTCTACGCTCTTTATATATTTTAATGTATATCTGCCCTTGATATATTTCCTTTTTATGAAAGCTAAAATAACTAAAGCTGATAAAAATGGCCTTGGTAAATATATTCACTACTAACGAATTATTATTAATCAGCAATTCAATAAACATAGTTCGTGAAAGGAAAGAGAGAAGAGCAAAAAAAGCTATCAAATTAAAATGATTTTTATGAAAATTATAGATCTGATATCATCTAGATGTTTATTGAACCTCTTGAAAAAAGAACCAATTTTAACATGTATTTAAGGACTAAGATTTTTTATTTGTCGTCAATTACTGCTAAAAAATTGTATATATATTTTATAATGATACTGATACAAGAAGAAGTTGTACCGAAAAGGTTCAACCTCTGAAGTCCGCGGTGGACCCTTATATCTTGGAAATAAGAGGAGATTTAGGGATTGAGTCGGAGTTTAAGCTCTTCGTTGATGCTTGTCTTGAAATATTGAAGGTTATATGATGCTGGGAAGATGGTCGGAGGAAGAGAGTTCCAGTCTCTAGATGTCATAGGGATAAACGATTTGGCGAATGCGTTCGTTCGGTTAGTATCCAATTTAAGCGCGTAGGGGTGTTGAGTCTTAGAAAATCGTGATGAAATGAAGGCTTTGGAGAAATTAGTGATTTTATCTCTTCAGAACAAAAGCCATGGTAGAATCTATAAAAAAGAGAAAGGGCAGAGACAGATCTATAGTGAGAATAAATTGGATTTTATCTTGTTTATTAAAAATATACGAACCTAATGCAATCATGTAAAATACAGAGCTTTTTTTGCTTAAAAACCTCTAAAAATATTTTGATAAAAAATTTCGGAGCTAAAGCCTAAAAAAAAGCTTTACTTAATGAACAAAAGATTAATATTTTCAAAGATATTAATTATTTTCAAGGTGTAGTGTACGAGGTCGCAGAGTGAAATTTTTTCATTGGCAATTTACAATTAAATTTTAATCAGAATTTTTTCAGCCTTTATTAAATCTTGATAAATCTACTTTGATTTTTTCCAAGTATGAGATACCCGAGTAGAGGTTGAAAGGCAACAGAAGCCGTTTTAGAAATTCTATGAAAAATTAAATAACTTCGGCACACTGCCAGTGTGACTGCATACGGAGGGTTTCGTATCTTTTATCTTTCAAAATATCTGATTAAATTTGTTATTATATGCCGGTGATAATAAGACAATGGGAGAATTCGGAGAATATTTTTATAATTTTAAGTTAAGCAACTTCTGAAAGACAAAAATGGAAACTTTATGGCTCTCCCAAACCGTGATTTTAAAACTAATTCAATTTTTAAAAAATATTAGACTAATTCTACTTAAATAGATCTTTACATCAGGCGTAACTCACAACTCATAAAGTAAACTAAGGCCATCTTAGTCCTTAAATAAATACATCCACATGACTTTTACCATATACCTGGCCTCTCTCTTATATTTAATATTTAATAAAATAATTTATAATTATGTACAAAAGAACCCCACCTCTGAATTTTGGGCCATTAGCTATTAATAATAATATTAGATATTATCTACTTTTAATTAAGATCAGAAATATCAGGTTTCTTCGAATATAGTTTGAAAAAAAAATTAAATCCTCCCCTCTTTTAGGTCACTATCAATTTGACATAGTGAGTCATTTTCATAAAGTCGTATAGAGTGCACATGCGAAATTTTGTACAAATCGATTAAAGGGTCTAGATCTAGAGCTTATATTGATAGTTCTCATTTTCAATTTCGGCCTCAGAAAAAATTATAAATCTCTTTTTCATTATACATTTATGTTTTCAATAAATATAATTTCTATAAAAATTTTTTTTTAATATTCTTTTGCATATCTTTTAAATACGTATTTAATTGCGGCTCGCGAAACATTTCAAATTTTGAAAAATAGCTCGGACTATCAAGTAGCTTGGCCACCCCTGGTATATAGCTTTCAAATTGCAAGATTGTATTTAATTTGATTTACTAGCTAAATGCTCTGAGATACAGGCTGACGGAAAGAAAACCTATCGATACTAATAAAGTTCCGTTTTACTTTTAAACGTAACTGTACAAAAATGGTTATATGAAGTCCTATTAATAATTTAAAATTCTAGTGATTTCACACAAATAAAATTATATAAATATACGAGAGGGGCCAGGTGTATGATGAAGTCATGGGGTTTTTTTAAGTCACGTCAAATCTTATTAATGAGGTCATTTTCCTAAGAAATTAAATGCTAAAATATAGAGAACAAAAAGTATATTTGTTTGTTACTAGTTATTTTTATTTTAACTACTATTTTTTTTTTCTTTAACAAAACTACTTAGTGCTTTTAATAGAAAATTTAATTAAATTGAAAAAGATGTTATGAGCCACTTTATAGGTCCGACAAGTATTTATTTTCATGTGGTCTAATTGTATCAAGCAATTACTTTAAAACTTTTCAACGAAATGATGGCAAGAAAAAAATAACGAAGAAGAGAGGGGATTCGGTTACAAAATAAGATTAATAGCAACTTCTCCGAGAAGAAAAATTAAATAAATTATACAATAATTCATTAGTTTAATAAAAAGAAATAAAGACTATTAAACTAATTCTATTACTATAAAAACGAGCAGTGAATAATATGGACTTTTATAGATTTTATTTGTAACAAGTCATATGGTTTAATTGAATGTATTCTATTATGATATAGTGAACAGTTGATTGGGTATAATAAAGAAAACTAATCTTGTTAATTTTAGATAAAAAGGACAATTGTACGTTCCGTGTAATGGATTTATAGCAAATAACCAGGGCATAAGTGAGCGAAAAAGATTAAAATGCATTCGCGCGGAAGAAACAACAAAAAGTTCGAAAGAAGTAAACGAAAAAAAGCAAAGTCAATTACCAGGACAAATTTTAATTTATGTCCTCTAAAAGCAAATGGAATCATAAAATTCTAGAGTTTTTTTTTCATTTAATTTAATTTTTTTAAAGTTTTAAATTATATTTAAATCGGGAAAATGTAATAATTTAAATTATAATTTGTTGTGTCCTTTTACTTTACCATACAGGGTATGGTCAAGTATTGCAATCGTGCATGAAAAAAGTATTTTTTTTCCTTCTTTTTTTTCGAAATATCTCAAAAACGGCTTAAACTATTTTGATTAAAAAAATTGAGCGAAACCATGGCATTTCGGTCTACAAAAAAACCTTAATAAGTGAACATTGAAAAAATTATATTTTCCCAGATAATAATTGTTTTGTCAAAATGTGTATTAGTTATTTACTCTGTCAGTCTGTGCGTTACCAAATTTTTGTGGACTAGCTAGCTCAAAAACTAGTGTGAATATCAAAACCAAATTTCACACGTAGTTTTGGTCCATTGAGATAAAGAGCTGATTAGGATTTTGGTGCATATCGACACAAAATTAAGGGGGTGGAGGGGGGTTTAATTTAATTAAAAATATAGGCCATTTGAGCAAACTCAACCAAATTTTGTATACACAATCTGTGGGACCAACAACAGAGAATTAAAAAAAAATGATTTTGTGCTGAAGATGGAGACTTGAAGGTGTCCAAAAACGTACAATTATTTAATAAAAAAAAATAAAAATAATATTTTAATTTCTGTATCTTTCCGATTTAAATAATTAAATATATGTCTATAAAAATTAAAAATTTTAATTTTTTTCAATATTTAATTATTTTTTAACATTTTCGTATCCTTTTAATTAGTGTATCGGATTTATATAACTTCCCAATTTGATTTTTGGTATCTAAGCTTATTTTACACTTATTGGACAATTTTGAAAATCAAGCTAAGCCGAAGTATTGGATTCACAAAGATGACTTTTTCTGTCTGAATGCAAGATAACGAAAATTACCTAGAAAATGTGATATACCGTATATTTATAAGAATTATGCTAATGAAAAAAATAAGGGTATGATAATAAATTATGTACTCCTTATAAACTCTCCTGGGTGATATACCTACATATCTTTAAATAATTCTTATTTGAAAAAGTTTATTTGTGACTTGAAACTTAATTAAATATGAATGTCATAAAGAGATATAATGATGTTCTCCTCTGTTTGATTCAAATAAACATACAATAAGTTATATATATATATACAATACATCAATGATTTATTCTTATGATACAAATTTAAGTTTTATATTAATAATGAAAGAGAAGGCAGAAATAATATGTTAAAAATAGGTATAAAAATTTGAAATTTATCTGCCTGCCGTGAGTTTTTGAATGTCTCAAACAATTCGCAACAACAACAGTCAATAAATCGAACACAAAACTCTAGATTGAAAGACTACCATGATCCATGGACTCGAAAATAAATGCAATTGAACGAGAAAATATACCAAGCTTAAAGAGAACCGTTAATACTTGATAAGATTACCTCAGACGAAAGTAATTCCAGAGAAAAATGAAAAATGATTAATAACTTTTTCAAAAAATATTTTTATTCTATTTATCATTACCGTACATTATGCATCATTTGGGGCGGTTAATATTTAAATGTAGTAAGAAATTTGAATAGGTGACCACCTTAAGAAATAATTTACCTACTGGTGTCAGAACAACCTAAACCTAAACCTAGGTAAGTCTCTGACACTCATATTGAATTCGCTCAAAAAATTTCGATTTTTTCCTCCTTGTTCGTGCTAAAAAATATTACTTGGAGAAAGCTCATTTTTAAGTATAATTTATTTTCTCTCTCTAGAAGATGACAATCTTTAGTGAATTCCTTAGAAATTTAAACTACTATTATGGGCAATTTGAACTCTTATTTTTCAAGTTGGTATTTTATTTAATATTCGAAGTTCAATGCTCTGAGAGAGAAACAGATTGATAGTAAAAGCGTCATTGTTCTGGCTTCAATAGGGGCTCGTTTTATTTTCGAATGGAAAAAAAATTATCAGGCCTAATTTCAATTAATTCGGTAAGTTAATCAAGTCGTAAAATACTTAAGTTTTTTTCTCATTTTATTTTTTAAAGTTTTAATAATTTTAATTTTTATCAAATTACATGTTAATGTATTTAAATTTTCCAGCTTGATTTGATAGTAAATACAGATAAAAATAAATAAAATATTGTTTAATGTTTATTTTTTATACTTTGCATAATTATCATGAAAAAACTCTAGTTTTAGTACTCTATTAAAATGCTTAAATCCAAGAGGAAGAAAGTATTTATTTAGGTATATGGTAGTGTATATATAGAAAATATGTTAGTATATTGTAGATAACATTTTGTGCATCCTGAATTAGTAGGTACAATTCTTTTAATTACATTTAAAAAAATAAAAGAAGAATATATACAAGTATATACCTACTGGAGAGAGAAGCAAAAAGGTTTCTTTGCAATTATATCAATTTATTCACCCAGACAAAGTATATAAGAGAATTATTATAATTCTTTGAAATTGATAAATCTATGTTGTCGGCAGTGCCGGCGCAACTCACTTTGCCGCCCCGTGCAAAACATTTGTTTGCCCCCCCCCCCCTCCGATACCTTGCTCCACCCGGCCCGGAAATCAGCATAATAGTACTAGGAAGTAACAAAGATAGGATAAAATAACAATTAGAAACATCAAACATAGCAGTTATTAGTTTACTGGTGTTATTTACAAATAAAAAATATTTTACAAACAAATTGTGTCAACAGTTCTTGTACACTATTGTAATTTTAAATTTACAGTAGGTTAAGATACTGTATACATGTAGAAATACCAAATACTGATTCTAAAACATTTCCTCATCACAAAAGTTATTTGGAATTAAAAAACCATTTTTCTTGCTTTAACAGCAGCAAAGTCGTTCACTAAATCAGTATAGTTCAATTTTTCTCCCAATTCATGTTCGATTGATATTGTTGCTAGGTCATCTAACCTAGTTTCAGACAGTCACATTTAACCGCTGCGACCCCCGCCCACCTTGCCTTTCTGCCGCCCTGTGCAGCCGCACGGGTTGCACCCCCGGTAGCGCCGGCCCTGGTTGTCGGTCTGCCAAAAGAAAAGTTGATTTGATTTTGGATTTTTTTTTAGATTTTGTGCTTCTAGCTTTAGGACTTTGGGTTCGAAAATACAGAAAACATTTTAATGAGACTTTAAGGCGATGTTCATTTTTATAATACTACTAATGAACAATTTATATGAGAGATTTCAATTTGATGATGTAATAGATTCAAATTTTCTTAGAAAATCATAAGATGGTGTCATCTATTAGATCCGATAGAATGGATTATTTTTAATTATATGTCAGAAGGGTTGTTTTTCACCCCCTCGGGAATCGAACCCGAGAGCCACTAACAGCAATCCGAGCCATTTGGCTTACCTGTGAGGTGGGAATTCCATCTGATCTGATAGATGACACCATCTTATGATTTTCTAAGAACAATTTCTATTTAAGTTTAGATATTATTAATTATTTATAAGGGCTTATCTAATGTAAAGAAATTTTAACTTTTTTGACTTAGAGCGACTCTTTCATTAGAATCTCATCGAGGATAAAATGATCTCTCTTCCTTAAGGAGGTCCTTTCGCTCCAGTTGAGTCAAAAGAAGTGTAGTATCTAATATTTAATAAAATAAGTTAAAATACAAATGAAAAATAATAGAATTAAAAAGTATGAAAGCCGAAAATGTTTGAAATAAAAACAATTATAAAAAAATAATTAAATACAAAAGTTAGTTTGGTTTATTCAAATCAGCTGATAATAAGTCTTGTATAATTTGGCAATGCGTTGAATTATGTTTAGATCCAAACATAGCATTTATGTGATTTTTTAAAATAAATATCTAAGTAAATTCGTCTATCAATCATATATTTTATTGCAAATAAAGAAACCTTCATGTTTCAAAAAGCCAATTTTTAGTTTTTTTTAACTTTATATAATTAACTAATAGTAGTATAATTCAAGAGAAAGTGTCTGGATCTTAATTTTCCATAAGACTCTGAGAAAATGTTTACATTTTAAAAAATTTTATTTTCAAAAATTTGCTCGCTAATGTGTTATTCAAACTTTACCAAAGCTTAGTTAGTGACTTAAGCTATTATAAAAAATTAAGTTATAGTTATAATCTAATACTATATATATTTGTCTAGATTAATTTGCCGCAACGCTGGCATAATGCTGCCGAGAGAGAGCGCCATCGATATATTTGCGGCAAATTTGAAATATAATCGTAATTTGGACTCAAATTTCGAAATGAAGACTCCAATTTATTTTAAATTAAGAAATATTAAATATATTGATAATTATTACCCCCCCCCCCCATTCACCACTCAAAAATTAAATATTCAATTCGCGCACAGAAAAAGAAATCAATCACATCTTATTTGATTTATATATTATTTGTTTATTTTTTAATAATTTGCCACTTATTTATAATTTTTTAAAAATCTAAATTTTTTATTCTTATTTTTTGATTTTTACAAAATTAAACGACGTAAGACACGCATGCCCATATGAGTTTCTCATGGCAATACTGGAGCAGCCTGTCATACAAACAACACCTAATCTCTTTTAAATATTTGGAGCCTTATATCGATTATCGATCCCAAATTTAAAAAAATGATATAATATAATTCTCCTCCTCACACGATACCACTTATTTAAATAAATCTATTTCCACACAAAACATATCACAATGCTGTAGATTATAGAAAAAAAATACTTCCAGATTCATATCTAGAGCCTCATTTCTGTAGCTGTGTCAGGACGAAAATGAGGCGAAACTTTTAAGAGACTATGTATTTTCGGGAGTTTACAGGTATAGATTTGGAGTGTGGTTTTTTAAGAGGAATAAAAATTTTGGACCGATACGCCGCCCGCCAGGGCACTCAGCTCGGAGGGCCTTCGGCACGCCCTCGAAGCTCGTATTTATTATTTAACATTGGCGGAGAAAAGACCTCCTTAAGAGCTAAGGCATTACGAGGATGATTTTATAAATTGAGATCAGTTTCAGGCTATTAGAGCTTAATTTGTATTATTCTAGGGATGATTTTTTGACTCTAGGTAAGAAAATATTAAATCAAAATGAATATTAGATTTAGATATTTGTAATTATTAATTCACCGAAATTGCAAACAGCGCACCGGAAAAGTTTCCTCCAATTTCAATTTGGTTTTAATAAATGAAAGATGGAATATATCTGAGGTGTGGTAATATGCTTGCTTCTATTGATCGAGGGTGGTAAGTGTAGATTGGAAGCGAACGAAGCCTCTCAAGTGTCCGCTCCCTAGCAGCTGCCTTGGCTCCCTTTCCACATGCATATATCGCAATTAAACCTCGCCTACACGGAGATGCGGGTTTCGCAGTAAAATTCAATTCCGATAGTTTCGCCACTGAATAAGCCACATCCTGTCTTAACACGTATTTATCTTGCCCGGGCTCTCTTTCTTCGACGACCACGATGATGATGATGATGATGATAATGATGATGTGTCCGCATTAGAAGAGTCCGAGAGGTGGGTCGTGACCGCCAGCCCGGCAACTGCGCAGTCATTATGGGCATCGAACCCAGGACTCGGCCATTGAAAACGCAGAGACACGATTCGAATACCAAACAAACGGACAAAACACAACGATTGATCATTATTTGTTACCAAAGTTGCTTGATCATTTTGTTTGGAGATTTTCATTTTTTCAATTCAATTATTATTGTTCAATTAGAAAAACATATTTTGAATAATGTATCCGAAGAATACCTTTGTATGAATCATTAATAAACATTCACTTTGGATAAAAATGCTAGAGTTGGAGAAAAACATCTAATGTTGGTTCATATATATGAATAATTTTTCATTTAAAAAAATCACAATTTTATAAAAATAATATATTAAAATAATTTTATTGATTGTTACATTATCCAATTCGAAGCATGGGAAAGTATTGTAATCGGTCTCGAGGCAAGCGTGGCTTCAAAGGGTCGTCAGGTAAAGACTACGGAACCCATAGACTCAACTAAAGTCACAAATTGTAGTATTCAATTAGGTTGAATTTTAGCACGTGAGGGTTTTGCCAAAAATTAAATGGGGTCTCGTCGAGAGGCCAAAAAGTGCGATTTTTTTCATTTAGTGCGTGCGGATGTATGGATGTATGTATGGATGTATGGATGTTATCGTTTTTTGGCCCACGATTTTTTCCACACCGTTGCACCGGTTGAAATGAAATTGAAAACCTCCCATTAGTTTAACAAAATGAAGCGCTGATTAGTTTTTGATACATATCGGACCACAAACATTAGTACTTTATTTCAGTACTTTTTTAGTTTTTCTAAATATCTTGAAAATGACTTAACCAATTTTGATGAAATTTAATATCCTAATTAAGTATCTTGGGGACCACAAAAAAGGTTGAATAAAGGGTTTAGTAAAATTATATTTTAAAGTACTTTACTCTAAAGTAAGATAGTACTTTTTTTAATTTTTTTAATTCTTTTAATTTATTCATTTGATAGTTTTAATATAGCTCATTTAAACTTGCTTAAGTAAGAATGGATAGGCTTCTCTCTGTTTAATGCTAAAAATTTGGGAGGAAATTTTATAAGTAACCATAGCAACTGCGTTGTTTTCTTATCATTTACCTTTGCTGAAGACATGGAGGAATCAAGTTAAAATTAAAAATAGCGATTGATTCTCATATAATTCTTGAGGAATAACCATTCTATATTGGATTTTTAACTTTCGGTTTTTATTGGTAACCATTGGTGAAGACACAGAGGAATCGACTTAAAATCAAAAATAGCCATCGATTCTGATCTAATACTTGAGGAATAACAATTCTATAATGGATTTTTGACGTTTCGGTTTTTATTTGCAACCATTGATGAAGGCATGGAGGAATCGACTTAAAATCAAAAATAGCGATTGATTCTCATCTATTATTTGAGGAATAATAATTCTACATTAGATTTTTGACGCTTCGATTATTATTGGTAACCATTGCTGAAGACATGGAGGAATCGGCTTAAAATCAAAAATAACGATCGATTCTTATCTAATACTAGAGGAATAGCCTTATTGCATTCCATTTTTGATGTTTTGACTATTAATGGCAACCTCTACTGAAAACGTGGAAGAATCGACTTAAAATCAAAAAGACTAAATTCTTTTTTGGTAAACACCTCAAGCTTGACAAAAACATATAAATATATATATAAATATTTTGAAAAGTAGAGAATGATACATTTGCTTTGGCGATGAAATTAGCTTAAATATGATTATAAAAAAATAAATAATTATTTTTCTCTAAACATTTGTCGCAATTTGTATCATTGTCTACTTTTCAAAATATTTGTTTATATTTATTACATATGTTAACTTTATGAAATTTATTTAAATTCCATTGACAAAGTGAGATATTCTCCCGAAACGTTTGGTACTTTAATAAACGTTTGAAGAATGATTTTTATAAAAAAATCATTGTAAAAATAATATAGGTATTCAATCATCTTCATCATCATCATAAGACTGGTTTCATCAGTCGTCTATGCTACACTCAATTCTATTCCATAAATATTTTAATCTAGGTCTATCATTTTAACTTTTCTGGCATATCTCGCCCTCTAAAATATTTTCTAGCCATCAGTCATGTCTCAACATATAGATCTTCTCTTCCACAGATTATTCAGCAAAATATTCAATATATTATTAATAATTATTATTATTTTTATAATCAAGGAATTTATTGATAAAATAATTTTTGAAATAAAAGTTATGTCAAATAAAATTTTAAGGAATATTTTAAATTAGATTTTCGTTTATGTGTGTACATTTACCTACAGACTTAAAAAGTGAGGATCCCAAAATTTAGTTAACTTCAATTCAGTGAAAACTCATTTTGTTGCCTTATTTCTAGGCGCGTCGATAGAAGCCCCCCAAACAAATCATTCGATTCAAACTAACTGGAATTCAGTGATAAAATTTCAATGCTAGTCGTCACACGAGGGTCTGACCTTTCTTGGAATGACCATATCTCAACCACTGATAAATCTGCAGCGCGCAATCTTGGTCTTCTATTTAGGTCTAGACGCTCCCAGTCAACTTCTTACACTGTATAAGGCTCAAATTCGTCCCTGTCTCGAATATGGCTCTCATCTGTGGAGAGGGGCCTCCAAGCATTCTCTTGCCACACTGGATGCAATTCATAAACGACCAATTAAACTAATAGGAGACCCGGCCCTAACTAACCCACTCGACTCCCTGGATCACCGAAGAACCGTTTCTGCCCTTTCCCTGTACTACAGATACTAACTAACATGGTATCTCTTCAGTAGAGCTGAAATCAATTATCCCCCCTAAAGCCCTCATTACGAGAAACACGCGGTTTTCGAAAGCTCAGCACCCCTTCGCTCTCAAATTAGATAAAAGCCAAACCAACACTTTCGCCAACTATCTTATCCTTTGACCTCCAGAGACTGAAACTAGAGATGGTGCGTATTTACGTTACCAGGTTTTGATACCAGGTATTTCCTTGCAAGTATACCAACCAGGTACCGACCCGATATACTTGCAAGACTTGAAAGTATTTTTCCATTAAAGTATACTCTGTCCCTTCAAAGTAAGTACTACTACGTCGAACTCGAACGTCGGACGAATCGAATGTATTTTTTGCCTTATTGCACGCACTGACGATTTAGCCGTGTGGGAGCCCTCAATTATAATCTGACGTCATCAAACAAAATAGTTTCAATAATTAATTTTGAAAAAAGTAGTGAACCAAATGAAAAAATATTGAAATTAGTTTCTTATAATTGACTTTTCTGTACAAAAAAATATTAAAACTGTTGTTAATTTTTTTTAGACATTCTTAATTTATACATAATATTGTGTACCTACCGAGCGTGAAGTATTATACCTATTTTATGTCATTTATTAATTGAACACACAATACCCTTTCAATTAATGGTCGCGTAGATCTGAGAGGAAGAAGCAAGTAGAGTTCAGCCAGTACGTTGTCTCACCAGCCTAGCTATCTAACGAAACACATTCAGAGAAAACATCTCGCCGTTAATTTGGTGGCCCGTGAAGGAACAGAAGCCTACGCGAACTCTGAAGCAAGTACTTAAATATAAATATAATGCAAAATTATATCTTATATTCATACAGATAAGGTTCAGATTGTGCTTATACGTGAAATAAAATACTTTCAAAGTATTTTGGAATATTTTGAATCTTATCTATATAACAAGGTTTAAACTTGCAAGGAAGCGTTGGACAGAAAATACTTTGAAAGTATTTTGATACCTGGTTTCTGCACCTGGTATGAGAAGGTGGACGTACTTTTAAGCCCTGGTACGCGATTTAACAAGTATAACCCATCCCTAACTGAAACTCACTTCCAGCCACCGTCTTCCCCGCCACTTATAACCTTCCGCTGTTCAAGACCCGCATCTACAGATACCTTCAACTCCTACCCAGCCCAGAAAATCCCCTTTTCTTCTTCTTTTCACGATGGAGGGGTCAACCCAGGCCTTTAAGGGATGAGACCTTTTTGGAGTATCTCCTTCCCACATCAATATCATTAAAAAAATTTAGTGTTGACTATTATGATATCGGGGTAGAGGAGCATCGGCAACCCCCTGGCTAGATCCCTGTTTTATAGTATTTTGTGTGTACTTACAAACAAATATTTTTTTCTATAAAAATAAATGAAACAATAAACAAAATCAAAATTAGTTCAATATAATTTTGGCTAATATTTGTTATGAAGATTGGAAGAGAAAAGTAACATTCGGTACGATTTCCGCGATTTAGCAATTCGCTAAAGGTAAGGAACTTTGCGTATGCGAGTCCAATTTGTACTTGGCCGGCTTATTTTTGCTTATTCGAATTTAGAAATATTTAAAAGGTGGAAAAATTAAACTAAAAATTGTGCAGAGGTGAGATTAATTTTGTTTTCTAAAAAATTACTCTTCAAATATTATAATAATAATTATTCCATTAAGAAATAAACCTGTAATTGAATTTTTAATTGTCTTCACACCTTGAAAATTAATTATTCTATTTGAACCTATTATTAGTATAATTTTTATATTATAATATTGCATTATATAAAAATGTAAAATTATAATTAAATTTTCTATTGGATGCACATACGCAGTCACTTCTCTTTAACTGGATTTTTTCAAGAAAATGTTTAACAACTTAATAAATTGTTCTCATCCATCTCTTAATAAACAGTATAAATGAAAGCTATCGGGAAGTTTGAATTGTGCCTTATTAATTTTTTTTCAAATAGTTCTAAGTTTATTCTTCTACTGGGACTTCATTTCATACAAAAGTTTATGAAGATCTTGTTGAATTTAAAAAATTATTTTCTTCTTCGAACCATCCATTTTAATTTTTACAATTTATATTAATTTTAACATAAATTGTAAAAATTTCAAGATTCATTAGGCTCTGGTCCATGGGCGTAGTTAGAGCCCCTGGGGGGAGGGGGGTTTCTTTTAGGAAATTAGAATATCAAAATGTTTCTTCATTAGAGTTTTGTAATATGTAGAATATCCTAGAGAGGATTAAAATTTTAAAATTAAATAATTTTTCTCAGAAAAACATACCTATACTAATGCTTTGATTTTTTTTTGATTCTTTGCATTTTCAACCAGAAGCTAGAAGTCAAAATTGTAATCAGTTGTCATCATAAAACATTTTCGCACCAGGACGAACTTTATACGATCTTCTTTTCTTGAGTTAGCATGGGTTTTGGAGACACTTAAAATTTCATATCTCCCAGATAAAATATATAGAAAATACAAAAATATAGAACCCCTTTATGGAAATCTCTTGAACAGTTACAATTAGAAACGATTTTTTTTAAATATTTTTTATTTTTAAATAAAAACCAAGTATTAGTTTAGCCTTACATAAAATATTATAACAAACTAGCTGCAAGGGCCGCCTTCGGCAGCCCTCTTGCTAGCCAGGGGGCTCACCCCCTGGACCCCCAACCCACGAACCCCACCCTCACACTCCCCTACCACCCTCCACACCCCCGAAACCCACCCAGCACTCCCCCCCGCTCCGCCCCTGCACCCCTACTCCTCCTTACTCCCTCACTCCACCCCCATTGCACCCCGCGCACCCTATTCCATAGCCCACCCCTACTCCACCCTCGCACCCACCCTCCACACCGTTTTTTTGCATTTCTAGCCTTCTAGTGACCCACAGATTATGTATAGAAAATTTGATTGAGTTTGGTCCAAGAGCAAGAATTTTCATTTTTTGACCCTCCCCCCATTTTGGGTGGTTAGTTTTGGCATTTCTAGCTCTCTAGTGACCCACAGATTATGTATACAAAATTTGGTTGAGTTTGCTCCAATGGCAAGAATTTACATATTTTTCACCCCCCCCCCCTTTTTTGGGTGATTTTTTGGAGGAATTTGTTTAAACAAAAGTTGTCAGAAATCACATCCTCTACAACTTTTCTCATTATAAAATTTGCCGTAGAGTTAATAATTTGGGAGTTATTTGATAATTTTCATTCTTGCGCCCCCCCCCCACAACCCAAACCCCCTTTTGGGGTCAAAATATCATAACGTTATATAGCGGAAAACGTAAGTTAGAAGACATCTGATACAAAAATGAAATTTCATAATAATCCCTTCAGCCGTTTTGACGTGAATCGTGAGCAGCTTTTCGCGGAAACCACTGAAACAGACAGACAGACAGACAGAAATTTTGTTGAGGCTGTTTTCGTTCATAACTTTGCTTGAAACGTATGCAACCAAAACTTGGAGTGATTTGGAGCAATGTGCAAACAAAACCTTAATTATATATATATATAGATTAATACAAAAAAAAAGATATGATCCCCAAACATTTTAATAAACGCGATATATTTTTTCAGAATAATATTAAATTTTTACTTTTCCGCGATATACCATATAATCAAATCTTGCATTTTTCGCAAAATTTGGAGTATAAAATTGTGTTTTGCTACAGGATTATGCTGTTCTATCGAAATACCTTTGACTCAGAATAATATCATATCATCAAAATCACTTTACAAATGAAGGGCTACGGCTAAAAACGATCATTATCACTTTTTCTAAACTTTTCAGAAATTGAAAGTTTCAAGTTACATAGGTTATATAGGTTATAAGTTTGTGGCAATAATTAAAAATATTATCTTTAATATATTCTAAATACTTAAGATTATTAAAAGAAAACTACAATATACAACAATTTTTTGATAATTAAATTATGAAAATAAATTTAAAAAAAAAAGAACTTGAAATGGACCTTGATCGTTTTTAGTCGTAGCCCTCCAAATGCCAACAAATCCGGGTCTCTAATTAAAGCTCACGAGCCCGAATTCGCCGAAAAGGCTTGTATTGATAAGCTGCATCTTTGTCCAAGCCAAGTTTTAGCTTTTTATATTAGAATGTAGACAAAAATTGACAAATTACGAAAATTAGCAAAAAGAGAATCGATTCTTGACATTTACCTGTTTTAATTACAATGTTTATTTAAAATAAATATTTACAAGTACATACCTATACAAATTTATTAATTAATTGTTATTTTTGATTGCCTCTCATTAAAAGTTTCAGCCTTAGG
Source organism: Forficula auricularia (assembly GCA_024734495.1). NCBI lineage: Eukaryota > Metazoa > Arthropoda > Insecta > Dermaptera > Forficulidae > Forficula > Forficula auricularia. The sequence continues at coordinate 10,728 of JALMQS010000095.1, read as the reverse complement.
ATAAAAATCAAACAAAATAACCTTAATTACTAATTCTAATTTATTCAATTAATCAATAATATATTGTTTAATATATGGGGAGGTTGTTTATTATACTTTAGTGAGCACCAGTTCTATTTATTTTTTCGTTTCTATATAAAAAATTCCCTGGCTACGAGTCTGGACCAGCGCGGGCGAACGAGCCTTGACCCTACGGTCATTAGTTCCTGCACTGTGTATATCTGAAATGGTCACGGCCCAAGCAGAAAGCTTCATTCAAGTGTAGAGATGTGGAAACAGGGTGACTCGAATAAAAAGTACACTCGAGACATTCGAAGCAAAAAAATAGAGTAAGGAATAAATTAAAGTTTGAGTCTTCTGCTTAATTTAAAAATGTTTTTGGTTGATATTATATGGATCACTTCTAATATATCTAATAAAAGAGTTGTTTTAAGAAATATATCCTGCTTATTGAATGGATGTATTGATCATTAACATTGAAGAATAAATGTTTTTATTTATTTGAAATTTTAGTTTAAGTTCTCATCTTCAGGCTTCGTAACTCCGAAAAGTCGCAAGTAAATTAAAATTATGGCATACTTAGTGCCTTAGTGACTCACTAACACTGCATTCAAAACTAGCCAATATTAAAATAAAATAAAAATAATATTATTAGTTAAAGTAAAAGTAAATTAATTTATTTGTATTTTGTATATGAGAAGAATATGAGCAATAGATATGGGTCAATTTGTCATTTAGAGAACCTTATGAATTTGTCGCTGACGTGTCTCCGAATAAAATTTAGTACACATGCTTAGGTCATCTCCTACTAATAAATAAAAAATTAAAGTCAATATTTCATAAAATGGCCTCAATGTCACTTTTCAATCCTTTATTTCTCTGAAATTGTCAGTTTAATCAAATTAAGTTTCATAAGCTAAAATATTAAGCCTTTTATTCTAAATAAAATGATATTTTATTTTTGAAAATCGGTTAACAAACAACCGAGTTATAGTGGAAAATTGAAGACGTGGAATTGTATCTCTTCCACTTAATACTGACTAACCATAACAACGAAAATGAAAACACTGCCATAACTCAGTTGTTCAACCAATTTTTCAAAAATAATATGTCATTTTACTCACAATAAGGTTTTAATATTTTAGCTAATGAATCGTTATTTCATAATACTAAAAACTACTGAAAGATGTAGGATTGAAAAATTAACATAGCCGCCATTTTAATAAATTTTTACTTTTATTCGAATAATTTAATATACATACATGCTTAGGTCATCTATCGCTAATATATAAATCAACTGGTATGGGCACCATACGACTTGTACATAAGTTTCTCCCTTATTTTCTTCATTCAAATTACTTCAATTTGGATTTCCCTCAAGCTGTTTTGGGAAAACCGGAAAAAAGACGAATTGCAAAATATCAAAAATCTTCAAGTAAACATGTACTTTCCGTTCTTTGATTTTAGCCAAAATCTTGAGGTACTTCTACTTCCTTCTATTTCCTCTTTTTAAACCACGTTTTCCAAGTTTTCCTCAGTCGACTAAGATTATACCATAGCTTATTTGCTGAAAATGAACGTTTTACATCAAATAACGTCTTCTCGCTCTCTGGGGAGACGCGATCTTTACAAGAGGCCCTAGGGATCTCAACCACTATCTCTAAAACGAATATCAAATCCTTGAAGATAAAAAGATTGATCAATTTTTCGACAAACTAAACATGAATTTACTTGAACACTTTAATATTCAGATGTTTTCAACCATTGAGTAAACATTCTTGAGGTGCCAGAGAATTTTATTGAATAAAAACATTGTTATGCCAATGGTTTCATGTTACACCATGCGGGTCTATAAGAAAAATCAAATTGTTAAATTTGAATTGTTCTTATTTTATTTTTATTTATTTAATTTATGACTTTTCCTGACGATTAATAATTATTTTATATCATAAAGAAAATTAATTTAATTAATTAATTATACTTCGTTTAGAGAGCGGTCACATATCAAAGAAATATTGATGAAATATGGTCTTCGGCTATGGTTAAAAGCTTTACTGGCTAAAAAAATATCTATTTATATTTTCCCTTTAAGTAATTTTTACGTTTTTGAATGAAATAAGTCAAAACAGGTATTAACGTTGAAATAGGTACGTTTAAGTAATACAAAATTTACCGCGACCTAATATAGTGTACATCTACTTTCATTTCCAAGTAGAAGACAATAGAAGAAGGGGCATTATCTAATGAATCAAAATAATTCCACATAATTCTAAAAACATATACTTACACCTAATTCCAATCGCGGTTCACCCCTCGTCTTTTTATGTTTAATTAACCATAAAACCAATATAAACAGCTTCATTTTCAGCTATAAAGAAAAAATAGATGTTTACGTAAAGATTCAATGTCTACTAATGATCAACCGTGCAGCACCGAAACTATCCATGAGAATCAGGTCATTAGATGATGAGTATTAAAAAATATTTTGATTGCCTTGATCAATAGATCAAAACACAAATATAATTTTCGATGTGGTAAAAATTAAAATTCAAACGGAAATAATGATTAAAACTCAAATAATTTCGGTTTATCTAATTTCTAATGAATTAGTAAACTTCAATGGATTTGTTTGTGCTTCGATTACCTACAATAGAACCGTTATATTTTAATAGTAGAGAAATTTTGCATAATGTTTATAGACACAGGAAAATAACTGTAAATGGTTTGAATGAAATCCATACAATCTTTTAAATTCAATTAATTCGAAATCAAATATAGTAGATTGTATCAGTGATGCAAATTACAACAAATAAATGATCAACAAAGTCTGATGAAAAGGTGTATTGTTTTTTTTTGCATTTCATTTCACAGAGAATGTCTTTTTTAATTATTATGATTAAATGAAGGTAGATGATAAATTCAATAAGTGTTTAAAAAAAAGTATTTCAGGATTTTGATTTAAAAAAAAAACACATAATAATAATTGTGGAATCTCGTAAATAATTTAAATTAAGAAAATTTAATTAATTTTCTCATAAAATTAAATACAGTGAAACTCCTCAAATCCGAACACTGGAAATCCGAACGCAAAAAAGAGAAACTTATTTATTTAGTCATAAAACAATTATATATATATATTCTACACTACAACCTTATTTTACATAATTAGTTGAAAAATTAACAAAGAAGTACAGTTACCATACCTAACAAAGTGTAAATGTGTCAACATACTTAGGTTATCCAGGATTGAAAAACAGTAAAAGTTGGTTATTGAAATTCTTTAGGTTAATCTCTGCAAAAACAATGAAATAACAATAGAAACACACAAAATATCACTTTATCTTTCACTTGATATCAGTTATCTTCAATTGACAAAGGTGTTTTCGGCTAATCCGAACAAATTGAAATCCAAACAGGATACAGCACCAATTAGTTCGGATTTGAGGGGTTTCACTGTAATATTTATTATTTAGAGTTGCAGAGATTTAATAATTAATTTCATAATGGATGGTCACTAAATAAAATCTAGGTTAGGTCATCAGAATGATATTCTAGTCATTAATAAATTTACTTTTGAGAAAAGTGTAAGTCAGTGTCAATGAACTGCTTCCACTTTTCTTCAGAAGCAAATTCAAATATGACTTGAATCCCTTTAAATATCCATGGGAAATAACTATTAGAAAAAAGTCTCATATAAATAATGACATTTATATTAAACGGAAGACACAATTTTTAATTTTATTTTACTCAAAAATAGTTAAAATTGAAAAGTTATAATATTCCTTTGACCAGGACACTTCATTAAAATCGCAAAAAATATAAATATATTTCTTAATTTTCATAGTATAAAATAGATACATTAATGAATCAAATAATTCATTATGTTGCAAAGAATTTGTACAAAAAATGTTAAATTCTAAGAATAATAAATAAATAAATACCATCCTTAACCAACTCAAATAAAATATCTAGTTGCATGTAAACTAATCTAATTAAGTAGAGGATAATTTCTTTCAAGGAATTATAGAATGAGAAGATAGCATCTCTCTGGTAAATAGGAAATACTCTTGACAAGTTTTCAGCTTAATATACGATCTAAGATTTATGAATAATGTTATTAAGAGCTTTTTGTGAGATAATACGCTGACCTCGAAGCAAATTGTGGATATATTTTATATGAAATATTTATATGCCTTTAATTAGTCTTCTTGAAAATGTTCTTTTAGAAAAAAATGCACACACACATACCCATTTCATTAAACATCAAAGTCATTAAAAAGTTTATTATAGATGGTTCCGGAACGTTTAAAAAAATCACCAGATGACTCAATTGAATACACAATATAATTACAATAAAAACAAATTAATTAAAATTTCTTCAACTTTAATTGACTAATTTGACTATCATTGTGGCCATCGAAGTTTTGCTAAAACCAGGAAAAAGAATTCCTCCAACCAACAGAGACACCTTTTGTAAATAATAATAAGTGCATGGAGCACCGAGCGATGCTCGGTAACTTTTTGCCTCTAAATAGCTTAAGTTTCAAATTTCAAGACACTGCGACTTACCGAAGACGAAATATGAATGATTAAAATATTTATTTTACGACAGTCCTAATTTACACCCCCTTCCTTTATTTCAATCGGATTAAAATCTATACAAGTCTAATAACTCATGACACTTGATAAGTACCTACACTAATTTAAAAAAAATCGTTAGTGCCGTTTTTGAGAAAAAAAAATTAAAAAAAAAACGTAAAATCTTTCATGTAAATGTCTACTTACGGTGTTCCGATTTCAATCAAAAGCTTGCTGTATCCCTTCTAGTCTATATCAAGCTTAAATTTCAAATTTCGTAGCTCTGAGATTTATGGTTGCGATACGCCCTGCGGGGGTACATTCTTACGTACGTAAACATCAACTTCCAGTACTTCGATTTTAACCAAAATCGTGTGGTACTTCTTGTAGCCTCTAGATAGCTTAAGTTTCAAATTTCAAGCCTGCGACTTACCGCCAAGACGAGATATGAACGATTAAAATATTTATTTTACGACATGACTAATTTACACCTCCTTCCTTTATTTCAATCGGATTAAAAATTTGACACAACTAATAACTCATGAGACTTGATAAGTACACAACTAATAACTCATGAGACTTGGTAAGTACACCAATTTTTAGCGAAATCGTTAGAGCCGTTTTCGAGAAACCGATTCTATATATATACAAGAATTGCTCATTTAATAATATAAGATAAGATAATAAATGGAGGAAAAAGTTAAAAAATTTCAAGACTCGGTAAGTACACAATTTAGAGCAGTCATAATATAAACTTAAATATAATAAGCGGACGTGTTTTTAGCTGGAAAAAGATCTTTTATTTTTTATTTATTTATTTGCATATTCGTGTTTAGAAGTGTATGAAACTTTCAAGCAAAATTTTTTCTACTTGTCTCTCGTTTTGAATTAACTTAGGACTTGTTATTTGGGAATGATCATTAGTATATGCTAGATTAGTGGATCTTAACCTATGGTTCGCGACACAAAATTGGATCGCAAAGTATAGGTATTCTTTGGGTAGTGCAGAATGGTTAACCAAATATTTTACTACATATTATATTCAATAAGTTTAAATTTTAATTTATTTAATATGTATGTACTATTAAAAGTAAAAAACATGGTCTTTTTCATTTAATTTTCTTTGGATCGAAAAGTAACTTTGTTTATCATCGTATTCATAATAGTTCAAAAATTTATATGCGAATTAAAAATGTCCATCATTGTAAAATTGAATGAAAACGCTAAGTATGATCTGAAAAAAAGGTAACAAAAAATTTGGCTTTTTTTGGGTCACGAAATGAACATGTTCCTCGAATTCAGGTCGAGGCTTAAAAAGGTTACAAACCACTGTGAAGGATCACTAAACTATATTATCTAAAATAGTAAAGTAAAATTTATTAAAACTGAGCATATATTAGTAAGCCCCCTGTATATTTATGTTTATAAGATGTGCATGTGGGTGTGCATGTATGTGTGTATGCGGCTTCCTGTTTTGCTCGGCGTTGCACTCAGGGCCTGGCTGGCTGCCTGCTGCTTGACCCTTTCGGGTTAATCGCTTAATTGTCCACACACACTCACACACACGCAAAATATACGTCTATACAGCTACACAATCAAATGAGACTTCCTTTGAAGTTGCTATGGCAACTGTCACTGCAGTTTGCCATTATCTTATATAGTCTGTGGGAATTTTATTACTTATCAAGTGTTAATTACTGCTTAAAGAATATTTATTAGCAATCACAACTAAAAAGAAAGAAGAAATAAATACGAACTTTACTATAGTTTCTATTAATGAAATAAAAAATTACATTAATATCTCTAGTATTATTGTATAGGGAAGTCGATTAATTCTTCACGTAAAAATGATTTTCTCCTGAATTTATCACAATTTCAAGCAATAAAGTTTATTAAAATAATCATTGAGAGAACGAATCGTGGAAGGTTTTTCAATTCTTTTTACAAATTATATTATTTATTTAATAATTAAAAATTCTTATGAATTGGATCAATTTGATGAAAATAAGAAGAAATTTAATTAAGGAATTTGAAAAAAAAATTAGGTGGTTGTATTATCCATTTGGCAGGTAAACGAATGCTTCCTTTATTGTCTTGAGATATATTGTCTAGGTCAGAGTGTCGAACCTTTTGGCCTATACGGCCCACATTTGAAGAAATAAAATTGTCTCGGGCCGCAGATATATACTAATTCTATTGATATTTGTTAATCAAAAAAGAAAGTTAATAATGTAGAATAATGATATTCACCATGACAAAGAAGCAAAAATGGCATAGCATAACAATCTTTGAGTTCTTTTCCTTCAGGATTTTGTTTTTAAATCAATTAGCACTTAAAAAATTTTAATTACTGAACTAATAAATACGAGTATTTTAGTAAATGGAAATATGAGATGAAGAATAATTTTTAAATATTCGAAACTTCATTATTTTTTTACCTGATGGTTGAGCTTATAATTTTGCTTTTAGTGAATTTAATTCTTGAAAATAGCTTCACGTACGTACCTATATGTAAATACATATTTCTAAAAGGGGAATAAATATTGTGAAGCCAGGAGTATTTGTTTCTGGTTAGATAATTTTTGTATAATTCTAATAAAGAGACATTTTTAAATTTTTCTTTCAGTTCAATGTCTGATTGCAGTTCCATAAGAAAGTCTGCAGGTAAAATATTATATCAAATAAAAATCTATTCAAAATATGTCAAAATTGTGATTATTTTTCGAAAATCTTGATATATTTTTTCACATTCAAAATTGAAATTCTGCCTTTATTCTTAAAAAACTTTTGGAGAGATTTTCCATTTCTTCTTATTTTAGAAAGAGCCCTGGTATACTGATTAGATTTTGGAATATCTGGTTCAAAAGGCAGAAAATATTTTTTGAATTATTCTATTGAGATTTTAAGAGATTTATAGTATAGCCAAAAACGAACAATTTATATCTAAGTTTATTAATATTTATTAAGACAGCTCTAGTGTACCGAGTCTTGAAATAGTTTTTACTTTTTTATTATTTAATGTGCGGGTGAGCAATTCTTTCATTAGAATCTGATCGATGAAAATAAGTAAAAAGAGCGCGGAAAGAATCATCTCTCTTTGTTTAGAGCTAAGGTGTATTGCAAGGATGCCTGAAACAGGCCTGGACTTTTAAGTGGCATCCACTTACAAGAATAGACCTGTTTCAGACTATTAGAGATTAATTTCTTAATTTCTATTATTCTAGAAATGCCCTTTTGCACTTGGACCACTAGGAGAATATTCAATTGGACTTCATTAAAATTCAGACAAAAATCTACAAAAGAAATTACTGTTTGCGGCTTTAACTAGAAAGCGTACCTAGTTTTGAAAAAGTTTTTATTTTTTTCTTCTATTGTTTTGTATTTTTTTTCGCGTTTCCATTTCTTATTATTTTAGAAAGACAATTTAATTCATACACTAAAAGTCCCATAAGCAACGGTGTTTTTGTCACTATGACAGCGAAAAAGTTTACTCTAACTTTTCCAGCGACAAAAACTGAACCTAGCTTTAAGATTCTAGTAGGCCTGCATCATCGGTGTCTAGCAACACTGACATGACAACCAACATTGTAAACAATTTTATGTCAAACTTGCATTGTATGAAAATGTCGAGATTTGGAGAGTCTTCGACTGGAGAAATTGAAAAAACAACCAACAACTAACTATTAACAACAACTGTTAACAACCAATTAACAACCAACCTAATAACCTAACAATTAACCTATTAACAACCAACTATTAACAAAAACGTAGAAGTTCTGAAAATCAAGTTGTTTATAAGAATTGTATTTTTAACAATTGTACTTTTCCTCTAAATTAAATAAACTAATTTATGTCTTAATTTTGTTAATTTTGTGATTTACGTATTGATTCATTAAATTGTCTTACCGAATTACACTCAAGCTTTTTTTTTGGGTCGAAGTAAACTTGATATTTTATAATTCGAGTTTTGTTGCCTTTGGGCAACAAAATTCTCATTAAAATGTCAAGTTTACTTCGGCAAAAAAAAGCTCTCGTGTAATTATAAGTGAAAAAAAATTATAAGGTCAAATTGTATCAGATATGTTTTCCAGTAAGTACATAAAAATCTTTAAGGAAGTTTACAATTTTATTTCGAACCGCATTCATTGTAGTGCTAGGCTGCATGCGGGCCGCGGGTTGACAGCCCGGATCTAGGTATATAAATATAATTAAATATTATTTATTTACCAAATATTCTTAGTTGCAGCTATAAAATTTCATTTTGGCTTAGTATTTTAAAATTAGCTTTATTAGAAAAAACTAAGCATATTAGTTTTAATTTGTTTAAAATAGAAACTATTTAATTTTTATTCACGAATAAATAATTTATTGTATTAAATTTTTTCAATAAATAAGTGAATTTATAAAAAAGAAATTACAATTAATTTAATTTGTTATTTTACACAAAAACAATATCCTTTACTTTTTATTTACAAAAAATAATTTAATACAGTATGTTAAGTTTTTTTTTAAACTGCCACAGGTATAATTAAAATTATTTGTCTTAATTTATTTAGGACTGTTTTTTGTTCATTTACATGAGTTAAATAGAAACAAAAAACACGTCGATGAACTTTTGTAGTCACGCAGTCTAGATTTCGTTTATTACTAACCACTTTCTATTCAAAGCAAAGCTAAACTTGGTTTTATAGAATGGGATAGCGCGACACAAATGGTGAGAAAAAGCCATTATTTCCATATGAAAATTTATTATATTATGGATAAAAAAAAACAGATACTCTTTATATTCAAATGGAATTCAAATATTTCAAAGCTCCTATATGTGGATCTAAAGAGAATTGAGATTATATTCCTTTAATATAATATAATATAAGAAATCGAATACATAAATAATTAAAGGTGTTTATATTTTCTCCAGCTCTTTTGAAGTTTTAAATTCAACTGGATAAATATTGATTCTTGATAAGTCTCTGTGGCCCCCACATGAAATTTCGGGACTGGAACCCAAAATCTGGAGGGGGCCCCTTATTTTGGAATAAGTATTTATTTTTTATGAAATGGAAAAAGTTGGTCCCCTTATGCCTAGAATGGTTTTTATTTTTGTATTATTTCGCTAATCGTTGTGGGGTTGTGCTTGTGCGTTGTTATTTTAATGAAAAAAAATATATTGTACTGGATAAGGTCCTAAAAATAAAAAATAAACTAACATAAACTACAATCACATACATTTGTCAATATAAACTCGTTTTCTTGTCTATCTATATGTTTGTTTGTTTGTGGTAGAAATTTTGCAATCGATTCAACGCAGCTTCATGGCAACTCCTTTCAGATAGCTTACAATTCAATCCTAAAATCATAGCAATTGCATACCCTACTGGCGTTGCCACATTTGAAATATTATTTTGGCGCGAGTTTTCGAAATTTTAATATATACACTGTGGTGCAAAAAAAGTGGAACACTTAGATTGATTCGGTGATTCGGTGTCAAAAGAGGGCCTGTCGCTGGTCTCCTTGACATCAACCCTAATTCCCGGAGACGTCTTCTGATAGTCCAAACACTTAGGTTGACTTGTCGAGTTTGTAGAAGGCGCTGTTGAATTTGAGCTGCTGTACAATGCCGATCCCTCAATACCTCCAATAGTATGAATCGGTCATCTCTCTCATTTGAAGCTCTAATTCGACCAGATCCCGGTCTCCTGGCATAAGAGTTTGTTTCTCTATATCGTTTTCCAGCTCTGTGGATACTTCCAACCGATGCTTTAAGTCGTTGAGCGACATACCGATACGATCTTCCATCATTTATTAGAGCTACAGCTTGAGCTACTTCCTCGGTCTTTAGAGGCATTATGCTTGGACAATATTTCAAATGAAATTAAATTAAAAGATGAGATATTCAAATCGAACTGATAAACATTAAAATATTCAATTTAATTCGATATTAGACGATAATCATTTCAACCTAACCATATGAAAGATGTTAACCTTTCATTCATAAATTAATTCCTGTGAATACATTGTAATAGATTGATGAAGAGGGCAAAGCCCTCGAAACTATAGTCTCATTATAAATAAATAAAATTTATAATTCCAGCAGAAGACACACTCTTTTATTGTCTCCTTCGATAATCATTTAATACAATTCAATAAAGG